>JAHXMQ010012336.1:21394872-21434402 GCA_020466415.1 Ammodramus savannarum pratensis | reverse complement strand
GCCAATCAGGGCCGAGCTGTGTCAGGACTCTGGAGAGAGTCACGAGTGTTCATTATTATCTTTTTAGCATTGTGTAAGTATCCTTTCTGTATTCTTTAGTATAGTATAATATTCTTTAATATAATATAGTACAATAAAATAATAAATTAGCCTTCTGAGAACATGGGGTCAAATTCATCATTGCTCCCTGGCATGGGAGTCCCTGCAAATACAACACTGACTCTCTTGGAGCATCTGGAGAGCAGGTGGGCGGATGTTCCAGTGTCAGAGGGAAGCACCAGTTTGTACAGGGTGGGTAAAATTAATCCCACACCATTGTCTGAAAGAGAAAGTCAAGTGATTTAGAAAGATTACTGGAGATTAATCTAGATGTACTCCAGTATAAAGTAAAAACCTTTTGTTCATGTGAAAATGGCATCCAGAAGTGGACAGAAATACATTTTGTGGATCTAGAAACTGCTTCAGAAAAAATAAATCTCAGTATCACCAGATTATTTCTCAATCAAATTAGCGCAGTAACCTCGCTGGTTATTTCCAAAGACAACAGATAAATTTGTCTCTGCATGTCAGAATAAGATGTGGGATATCTTTGGGCTTTAGATAATTTAAACATTAAAAGCATGCACAACAGAAAAACAACTGGTGCCTTGAATTGACTGAAAAACCAAAAATGTGTCATGCACTGTCATGGTTCCTGCCTATAATGTCTGTGCCAGTGATCTCCAGCCTGATCTCCATCCCCAGCTCCCCCTTCCCCTTGGGTACAGGGCCATTAAATCACTGCTGATCTGAATGTCATCTGAAGGGGGTTACAGCTGCCCACTGAAGACTGTCTGCAATTATACTGGATTAAATATAGTGGGAAGGGACACTCTTGGTCTGTGTTACAACAATGTATTCAGCCTCAAGGAGGAGATTAATTTGCTTGGTGATGCAATAAATTAAGTTTACAGGGTCTGATCTCCAGGTAAAAATTATGGTCATTATTCAGGCTTCAGGTGTTAGCTGCAAGTTTAACTGAATTTGGGTGCATTTAGCTTGTGGGAGATAAATACAGAACCTTCCCAGGGAACTTGATACTGTCAAATTGTCACAGCACTGGCTTTTGCTGGGAAAATATTGAGATAGGAGAAAAAATATCTCATATATGGAAAACTCAGCTCTGGGTTCAGTGTTCTGTGCAGAACTGATGTGTAGTATCAGCTAGTGGAACTCCGAAGGACAGCAAAGAAGGAAAGCGCTTTTAGAAAATAGTTTGTTGCTTATCTGGAATCAGTATGGTTCATTCTATCACTCCTTTGCTTTTTAAAAAAGTTCTGACCTGCTGCTTTAGCAAGTGGAGCTGGTGAATGCTGCAGTATCAGATGGGACTCAGTTTCCTCATGCAGGAAAAGCCCATTCTTTATTCACGTGGCTCATTTTTACACAGTTTTTACAGACCCCTGTTTAACTCCAATCAGCTAGTAGTTTTCCTGCCACTCCATACATGGGTTAGTAAATGGCATTTTACCTGTCTACCAAATCTTTCTATTCTTGGATTGTTTACAAATTTTGTTCACTGATTCTCATGGGACAGATTTCTTGTTTTTTACAGGTGCAGACTATTTTTCTCTACACGAATAGCTTGTTGTACTGTTTCTCATTCCTTTGATTCTTTCTTATGAGAACCTACAGAACTTACCAGGCTTAGCAGGTAATTCAGCAGAGCAAGGCCTTTATTTTATATCTCTACCTGTATCTAACAGGTGAAAACATAGCTGCTTCGATGTTTGTGTTTATGACTGTATTGCTTTGGAAAATTATTTCCCTGAAAAACTATGTGTTGGTCAGCTGTGAGAGAAACTATCACATAAATCTTGAAAATATTTTGGTTTTAAACCAAAATATTCATAGGAAGTGATTAAAACTAGGGAAAGAAAAGCCAAACTCTAAAGAGCACGAAAAATTCTGGACTCAGCATTTATTGGCAGTTAAAGAGTGAACAAATGAACATCCAAAAATGCACATGCACAGGGCCCTTGTATGTCTGTCTGTCTGTAATGGAGGTATTTTTCAAATTGGTATCGAAGTCCTAAATGAACATGCTTTTAGTACCTTTGCTTGTGGTCAGAAGAGAAAATAATACAGGATCTGCTGTAAGAAGCATGATTCAGAGCAGAGAGGCATTGCAGGAGGGTAAATCCAGTGCACTGGTAAAATAAATAGGTTTTTTTCCCCTTTAACTGTTTTTCTGCAGGTTTTTTTCCCCTCACAAGTTTGTTGTGTCACTTTTCCCATGCTTGTTGCTGCAGCAGGGAAGAGAGCAGCGAGGCAGCTCTGGAGCTGCTTCACCATCTGTCTCTGTGCTCTGTGCTCCAAATCGCTGATCAGAAACTCTGAGCCCATGCTGTCCTCCTTCCCAGGTGAGGTTATTGGGGCCTTTCCTGTTGTGGCACTATTGCTTTACTTCTTACATGTTTGCCATTTTTGTCTGTGAATTATTCCTCAGTAGAAGCAGCAATTTGTCAGCACAAACTGCATAAGAAAGAACAAGGGTTGCTTGAAGACTGAGTAAAAATCAAGTTGATGTGTATTTGTTATAAGGTCAGTTATATCATACCTTATGTTTAATGGAAGAAAAGAGCTTGGACTCGTTGAATACATTATCTGTATTTAACCAGTTTCTGACCAATCAAAAAGTTATGATAGACTTGCTGACAAATAAAAATAGTAAAACTTCATCTTTTAATATAATGTATCAACTTTGCCTTTGGTTTTTTCCTTACATTTTTAGAAATTTGTTTAGAATTTCTTTAATGTCTTCAAGCTTTTAATTTACACAGCTTAGAATAATCCTTTGTGTGTAACAGAAGATGAGAGTCAAATTATTCTTTGTTGTATGAGGAAAATATGCCTAGTAAAATTATGACTTTTTCATTTGGTGTTAGCTCAACACAGAAAATCAGAATTTGCTGATTTCAGCCCACAGCTCATTTTTTATTCAGTTCAAGGTAAGATGTATTCCATGGTTTGATCTCCATATTTTCTAACAATTGTGTTGGTGCTGTGCTACACAGGCTTAGAACTTGCGCTAAAGGTATTTTAGAAGTATTTGTTGGGTTGTACAAGGCTATCCATAAAGGAATGCATGAGCTCAGGGGGCTGATGGAGCAGCTCCAAACATGAAGATGTAAGCAGAATTAGAATTAGTCATGGTTGGATAGTCTGGAGCAGAATGGAAGTGTTCAAAGGCACAGGTGATGAGAAATTGTGGAGATTCTTTCCCAGCTCCTGTGCATTAGATATGGGATGATTTTATGGAAAAAACTTTGCAGTAATCTGTTTCAGAGGTTTGATACCTTTGTAACACTGATTATCCAAACAAGGCAGGAATGGTAGCAGGCAATTTAAAAGGGTTAATGAGATCCTTTTGTGCACAATACTCATGATTTAAAAAGATATGTTCTTTTTTTCAGTAAGATGATTTCTGCTTACAAACCCACATTGAATCAGGAATGATGAAATGTAGGAGATACATCTGTTCCATCCTGCTTTGTTTTCACTTGAGTCTGTTTAAGTTGTGTTTATTGTATTCTTATCCTGTGTCTTGAGAACCAAGGCATAAATTGAGCTGACTGTATTATCCTTCAAAATGCTGTGAAAGGAAATGCAAAATAAATGCAGGTATCATTGGCAGAGCGAGAGATATTAGAGATGAAAAGCTGGCACCTTTTGTACAGTGCTGAATGCCATGGAAATAATCAGTTTCCTGATAAAGTTTATAAGCAAGAAAGGAAATTAAACACAAAACCTTTTCAATGTGACAGACCTTTCTTAAAATCACAGCTTCTGCATAAGCTGGAAGGAGATATTTAGTAAAATAAAGTAGTAAACAAGTAACAGAGAAGTCTAAAGGCTACTGAGGGTGTGTATGTTCAGTTTTTGGTGAGAAGAAGAATTTCAGGCAGACAGATGAAATGATGAATGTTGCCTTGAGCTATTTAATTCAGTCCTGCTGTGGTGAGGTGGGTTCCCTTTGCTGTTATTAGCATATGCCAGTTATTTCATTAACTGACCTTGCTAAATGCCTAGAGACATCCTGTGGCACTTAATGAAGTCAAACATGGCAAACCTCTCTTATGGCTGCATAAGGCAAGTGTAGTTAAGAAAGGTATTTGCATACTGTAATTGTTGGACAATATTGGAACAAAGCCTTTGAAAGCACAGACCCTACTGGTTATTGGTCTGGAGATGTTAATGGCAGCTCTGAGCTGAAGGATTGTGTAGCTTTATGAAAAATTAGGGAAAAAATAAATGTAGTTGGTTTCTATTCTTCTGCATATATAACATTCAGCTTTGTTTAATGCTAATATTTTTCAGCTGCCCTGAGTGGATTTAGTTGACTGGGTTCTGTGAATATAAGTGGATTATGCATTTAAATTGACTGAAAAATCTAAGCTTTTATTTGCTATTCAGCTGTTTAGATTAAAGTCCAGAAAGAACACGAGGGTCACACCCAGACTGAGTTGTTTCAACCTTCCATCATCCCAAGGTACCTTAAATTGTTCACATCTGCACATTTCTTCTGACAAATATTCTTCTTGGGATTGAATTGTTGAGCGTTTCTTAGGTGATTTCTGTGTCATGCCACCTCTAAATTCACTGCCAAAGTGGTTCATTTCCCTTTGCATTACCATTTCCTACATATTTTCTGCCCTGCTCCCTTATGGTTGGCTGCTTATCTGCTATGACTGAATCTTGTGCTGTTTCTCAGCAATCCTCAGTTCTCTCCCAGGCTCCCATTCTTCAAGAAAGTTTATACCAATACTGAATAGAATTATGTCAACTTTGGTCATGCTCTTCCTTTCATGTTACTATTTTTACTCTTGTCCTCTGATCCTTTTATGGATTGCTTTTATGAGATCTATTTTAAAAAAACCCTAATACCTTTTCTAGTCTTGTTTTCTCATTTTTGACTCCAACAGTAAACCTTTTGTGGTTTACTGATATGTTTTCTAAGGCAGGAGAATTTGAATACAATAAAACTTAAACTATTTGTTGCATTCTCCTGCCATCTCCCATCATGCACAATGTTACTTTGCTACTCCTTCACTTCTCACTTCTTTATTCCCTGCAATCTGCCTGTATTCACATATCTGCATTGTAAAGATAGTTTCTGCATTCAGATCCTGCCCTTTTGTACACAGCCTTTCAGAATGAAATATTAGTTTTTATCTGCACTGCTACATATTTCTGTGCAAGTTATGGTTTACTTTCTTTTTAACCATATCTCTGATAATCAGGTTTTATATTCTGCAAATGATAAATATAAATTCATCCTCCTGGTTTGTCATCCTACCATGTCTCTTCCCCTCTCTCTGTAGTTACTCTTTGAGGTTACTTCCTTCATGCCAGGTTTTCATCCTCTGTTATCCCTCAGCACAGTCCTGCAGCTCCTCCTTTGTGCCTCCCTCCACATGCAATGCACTTGCTGACCTCAATCAGAGTTGTTGGAGCTGATCTCAGCACAGTGCTTGGCATCCAAAAAGGCCTTCTGAGTTTTGTTTGGAATCTGAGGCAAAATTTAAAGTAAACCTGTCCTTATGTTTAATATTTTCTTGACATTATTTGTTGGTAGCCTTTTTTTGGAAGTCACATAGCAGATAAACTTCAATTTGCCAAATGTCACTTCTGTCCATTGTGATTGAACCCTGGCAAATATTTGCTCAATTTGCAGCTTTGCTTCTGCTAGAGATTGATGGAACTTTTCTGGAGCAAAGATGAAACTTCTGGTATGCTCATATGTTCTCAGACAAGTTACAGGTTGTCAGCTGAGGCATGTTAATCTACCCCATACTCACACTACCTGCTCAGTGCCAAGACAAAATACATTTCATTTTCTGGAAGCATCAGAAAAAGGCTGGGGTAATGAATCTGAGCATTTTCACCAGCAGCAGCTTAGCCTCCTATCAGCTTTGAAAGTAACCCTGCTTTGAGGAGGGGCTGGTGATCTTGCTGTTTGCCTGCCTTCCTCCAAAAATCCCATGGCCTCTTCGGCAGCATCTCCTCCATCCAACAATGTGTCCTGACACTTGGCCATAACCAGACAAGTAACCTCAGAGGGGTATTTTATAGCCACCCTCCAACTGATCTGTCACTATTTTATGTGTACAGTAGTATGCTTTGACTGTGGCTCTGGGAATGTATCTGGAAAGAGGTACAGACTTTATCTAAACTCAAATAATTCTATGAATTTTTATTTGTTTAAAGTGGCTTCTGTCTCTACATTTTTCTTCACACTATTCACATCTGAATCCCTCAATATATTGAGTTTCAGAAGGAATCCCTCTGGAGTAGTGCTTGTTGGTGTTTTTGGCAGTTGTTCATGAAGACAGTCCCCTGATTCAATGAATTCATATTAATGGAGCACAAAAATGTGCATTACAATTAGAAAACCCTCACCTTGCAGAGAACTTCATTAGTGCTCGTTGTCAGCAGTGGGTGTGTTATTGTCAGACAATTCCAATATTATACTGGAGATATTGCAGCAGCTGGCAGCTACTGGGGCAGGAAGTTGTTACCAGAGTGCTGCATTTCTATGTGTCTGTATTCAAATATATCATACTTTGAAGCCTGAACTATTACTGCCCTTGAGCAAAGATATATGTATGATTAGCCTGTGCTAATAAAGTCTTACTTATCACAAACCCACAGCTTGAAGGATGAAGGAGAGGTTACTGAAATGCACAAATACAGAATGAAAGCAGAGGTCTTAAAAGTACAAACACAGCATGGTACTGCAGGTATCAGAGGTATAAATAACTCATCAATGGTCATTAAATTAGTGTGACCTTGTGAGATGTTAAAATCGGTTTTAGGGATAGCAGAGGCTACATTAAAATACAGAACTCTGTAGAGAAATTTCACACATAATATGGAATTGGGAACCCATGGCAAGGAGGCAGTAGGTGCTGTGTTAAAAATAATGCTAAAACTGACCCCATGCAGACCCAGGAGCAAGGTGGAATAGATGATGAACATCATTCTCCTGACAAAGGACATGGGATGCTGATAAATGGTTGTCCCTCTTTCTCCTTGCAGTGAACCAACCCCATAAAATGTGAACTTAGGAGAGTACAGAAAGGAAAGTAAAGAAAGAAGAGGATTGTAGAAACCTAGAGTGAACAGAGAAATATCAGAGAAAAAGAGATCTATATTAGAAAGTTTGTAAATGTCAAGTTTAACTGTCTTTATTGGAAACAAGTTGGGTGAGTAATAACGATCATCAGATCAACTAATAAGACTTTAATTAGACTATGAACAGATTCCTACCTTCACTTAGAAGCATGTTCCTTTAGCTAATGTAAATGACATGGATTGTTTGCCATGACCCCACGTGCCCCTGAGGCTTAGGGGTTAAATCTGGAAGCAGCAGTGCATGATAAATATGTCAGGTGTCACAGTGGTTCTTTAGCCCAAGTTCTGTTAAAGTTTTTAGATGATTCTTTCCAAGAGCACCTCTGAGAGCTGGCTGTCTTTCATAGCAATTTTCCCCAGGGTGAACAAAGGAAGAAGTGAAAAATTTCTTTTCAGTCTTTTGTACTGAAGGATGGGATCTTGTCACGGCAATCCCTCACTAGGGAGAGCATGAGTCTGTTAGACTTTGCTCATTTAAGCAAGGCAATCAGTTTGGTTGTGATGCTGCACCCCCAGGAGAATTTCTTCAAGTGGGTTGGATTAGGTCTTGATAAACAGATATGACTGGGTTTTCAACTGGATTGCATTCACAATAAATAAACTAATTCCTGTTAGGCTCCAGTGGTGACAGATACCATTTTGACAAGCTTAGTGCTAGTAAATAAGAAGCTATAGAAAGGTCCATAAAAATTACAGTTTCAGGGGGGCACTCTTACTGACAGACAACTGGCATTTAGGATTTTGTTCTAAAATATTATTTAGGAGTGATGTTCTAATCAGAAATGAGGAGTGCTCAATTAGGATTAGCTGAAATCCTTCCAGCCCACAGTGATTACCCCAACATTCGAGCAGTCATTGCCTGACGGAGGATTCTGTGATGGGGGAAGGCAGGCAAGCAGTTGGTAGATAATAAAAGATCTGCCTACAATGGTGCAAAATCCAGGCTACTCCTTCAGTTAAGTGATGAATTTTGGATCAGGTAGGGAACTGGCTTTTAAATAGTAGAAACTTAGGGCTCTACCTGGCTTCTAAGTTGATGTTATTCAAGTAACTTCCTAAGTAACTATTTTAAAAGAGGATGAATCACTGCACAATGATTTATTCATCATCTCTTCTAACCCTGCTCAACACAGGGCACACTTCAAACCTGGCAGCTTTCTCAGCCCCTCACCTTTAAGTGAGTCTTTAAGCATCTCCAAACACAGCCATTTCCCAGCCTGACAGAAATCCAGGTTCTGCATGCCCCTCTCCTCTCAGCCCTGCCTGGTGGCCTTGCTGTGGGTTTCCTGCAGCATTTCAATGTCTGCCGTGTTCCAGGGAGCCCTGGGGTGGCCTTATTTCCACACACCAGGTTTTATGAGCGCAGCAGAGCCAAAGGAACTCTCTTGCTCAGCCTACTGCTTTGTTCAGCAGCCTTATTAATGCAAGCCAGTGTGCAGGTGACCTTCATTGTCTCAAGGACACAATTCTGAGGCACTTTTAACTCGGCCACCATGGAAGAATTTCATGTCAGTAATACAATCTCACTGCTGATGTATTTTTACACTTAGTTATCTCAATAGCCATTTTTTTCTCTGACTAAAAAGAAATAATTCATTGAGCTAGGGAATTAAAAGGCAGGGGCATTGAATTTTATTTACTTCAGAAAGGAAAGTTTCCATCAGAATAGCCTTTATCAGGTGCTTGAACAGCAGTTTTTCCATTACTTACAAACTTAATTCATAAAATTGTCATATCCTGTAAATGGTGTAATGCAAACATAACTAAAACCACTGAAGGTTTTCAAAATAGTTTTAATGTTAGATACATAAAAATGAAAGTTCAGTAATTTTTGCAGGAAGAGATCTATTTCTCAAATTACAATCCATGTTGCAATATGAAATAATTGAACAGGAGAAGAGAAATACGTAAAAAGAAAACCCTTTTACTTTTTCTTCCCCCTTCCATTTTGATTTTTATGATCATCTAGGTAGTAGACTGATGCCATAGAAAAACAACACTTTGCTGGGAAGAAGATGCTTTTGATTTTTTTAATATTATGCTGTAGAGACAAAGCCTCAATAAATTCTATGTTTCAGGGTGATATTATGGGTGACAATTAAGTGTTTAGTTGTATGAAATCTTAGCTACACATTGGGCAGATCATATATATGGTGTGACCATGACTTCCTTTGGAATAGAAAAAAGTGTGGCTTGAGATGGACAGCTAGAAAAAATAGCATAAATTACTCAGCATATTTCTATAAATGTGGATTTTGTTCAAAACTAGAAGCCAAAATCTTGTTTTTTGTTTTTAAAAGCAGAAAAAATCTCTCACATTAGTTTATAAAATTCTATACTTTGTCTGTAGCCTTAGCAGCATGTAAGTTAAGGACAAATGCTTTTATAAGTGGCTGAAGATTAATTTTTTTCTTCAGTGTTAACCTGGAAATGTTCTGTGAATTTATTTGTTTAATTTATGTTTCAAATAAAGGCTTTAGCTGAAATGGTATTTCTGTTCCTGAAGCAAACACCCAGGTTTAATTTGGGAGGATAACCACTTGCTTGATAAAGTTTGTGCTGTATGGTTTTCCTAGCCCATAATTTCTCAGCACATTTAAGCATGAAAAATACTTTCCAAGAATTGATGTGATTAAATTTGTACTAGCCTGGAAAGAAACACAAATTGTATGCAAATGAAGTCTCTGCTTTCCATCTTCATCAGTCAATCCCATTATGTACATAATGCCTGAATAAGGAGAAACCTGTAACGTTCAATAATTCTGTGGTAAGATTGAACCACTTCTGCCCCTTTTGTCATCTGCACAATGCATGTATTTGAATTCAGGGAGCTGTGCTGGTAAAAGAGATTTACTATGTTTCAGTGTCAGCTGGAAAACTTTGGGGTAGCGGAACTATGGTGCGAAAGACAAATACAAATTGACTAAAGGAGAAGAAAGATGGAAAAATTGATTTAAAAATCTCCAGGACCCTACAAAACTAAGAAAGTAGGGAAAAATAAGCATATTTCTTTCCTCAGGTGCTGTATCTTTCTGCTGTTTTGATTTTTCATATGTGCAATTCTTGGAGTTTACTTTACCCTTGGTGATTCTTCCAGAGGTTCTTGTTACTGGAATAGAGCCCTATAAAGTTTGGTCATTAAAGCAAAACTGCAACAGGCCATGTAGCATTCCTCTCTTAGGAGAACTGCACTGATAAATCAGAAAAGGGCAAAATAAGCATGTAAAATGCAAAAATAAGTGATGAAGCAGTCCTCAGAAAATACATAACAATTTTCTGTTCATTTATTTAATCTTTCCAGTTTTTGAATGATGCCTGTAAGGCCCAATGATGATTAAAATTCAGGCCCATTTCTGACATTTGTTATGATTTGAATAGTAATTTGTGTAACTTGGTCTCATGGAAAATCTTTGGAAGAAAGATCGGTCATACCAGCACAGAGGAAAAAGAATAAAAATAAATAAAATTTTCTGGAATAAATGTTGGACTTTTTTTGGAACAGGCTGGCTCTGTCCTTGAAGAGCATAACAAATGAAATCCACAAAGACAAATTGTTGGGAGAGCTGATAGATGCAGCATCACTGGGAAAGACAGAACATGTTTCTGCCAGGCATGTTTGGGAATAGGGACTTGAATATTTTCATTAATCTTGTCATAGCTTATTGCTGCTAACTTCCACAACAAAGATAGATTTTCCTTTGTAGCTGTGAATAAATATGCTTCCTGAAGAAGGCTCTGACAATTTACCTTTTTCCCATTCAGACACTTCTTATTCTTGCTAGAATTAAGGAACTCATTGCATAATAGGATTGGAATAACTTTTAAAAAATGCTGCACCATTATATCTCAAATCACTCTTAATCACATCAGATTGTTTTCTCTTTCAAATGCAGAAATGTATCCCCATCCAAGGCTCAGATTATTCAGTAATGAAGCCCACAGGCACGGTGATGACTTGTGCTGGATTATTAAGGTCAAAATGCCATTGCTTCAGAACTGAGAAATCTCTGGTGAAATCTCCTTCTCATTTCAGATTTCAGGGGCTCTATCTCTCTCTGCACACTTTGTATTTACATCTTTGAAAAGTGGAATGAGCTATTAACTGCTAGCACCATTCTGGTAGAGAAAGAAAAACGAAGAGACAAGGTTTGAGATTGATCAAGAGATTGATACAATCATTCTGAAAGTTTGACAGTACTGAGATTCAGAAAAAATGCTTCCTAACCACAGAGAGCTGCAGCAGGAGAGCCAGGAGTGAAGTCTCTTTTCAAAGACACACCAGGCTGCAGCTTGGGGTTCACGGTTCCAAGAACAGGTCACCAGCTGGGTGCTCTCAGAAATGTTCCTTTCATATGACTGGGTTTGTGTCATATCTGCTTTACACTGAGCAGCACAAATTGACACTTTAAAAGCCCATCTTTAGTTCTTATTTTGTGAGCATGGCATCCGTTTATTTCTCTGTGAGCAAATATTCATAGCTGTGAACAAACTCTTTTCATAATCAAGGGAAAAAAGACTCTTGAGACTCTTCAGCACCAGGAAGAAAAATGTTTTCAAAATAGCTATAAACAGGAGTTGCAAGTGTCTTCAGCTGTTCATGCCCTGTTGCTTTGCAGCCAGCTTTTCATCACTGTCTGTGAGCCTGGGCTGTGGATGTTTCTGCAGGGACTCTCCTTTCCTCATCAGTTCTCAGCAGTCCAGGATTAAACATATCTGATTGCTTAATATGTATCCATTAAGCCAGGAATGAGTAATTGCTGCACTGGTTTCCTTCAGTGACTGAGAGGCTGACATTTTTCTGATGTCTTTCCTTTCGAGAGCTGAAGTTAATTGAACCCTAAATGAAAAGCTTCATTCTGAATCTCTGAAGCTGGTGGTGGTGTTATGACCTCGGGGGAAAAGGCACGAGGCCCCATGGGCACAATTTGGGAATTCCTTATCTGCATGTCTGACACTCCTGAGGCACCATTGTGCATGGGATTAACAATCTGAACAGAATTGCAGTCACAAAATCAATGCTGCACCCTCTGCAGCTGAGAGTCATTCTCTGAACAAAAGGGTTAAGGATCTCTGCCTGAAGGGGAATGAGTAATAACTGCTGAAAAAAGGGCCCAGATCTGTACACACCCTCAGACCCCAGGAAGTCACTTCATTATAATTCCAAGTGTGCAGATTGGGATGCATGAATTTCATACATACATTTAATGCAGTGGAATTAATGGGAGCACTTCAGAGTTTAAGTGGAGTAGGGGCTTGGTAGTGCAGTGTCAGAACAGGAGAGCAAAGGGAGAAGAAAGAGGCAGATGTGCAGCAAAATGCAGACCAGGTTATTTCCACTGCAGACTTGTACTTTCTAATAGACAGTGAGCAGGATTTTTGCTGAAACAATTCACCAAGGTTTTACATTGTCTGTCTTAGATTAAATTAAATACAAAGGAGAGGAGAAGAGTTAATGTAGGTAAGTAAAGAGGTATACCAGTAACTGATGACTTTCTTCACCAGCACAATTGATTAAAAATTCCAACTTGAATTACATCACAATTTCAAATTATCATTTTTCCTGCCTACATTTTCATTCCTAAGTTGAAGAAACTTAAGCTTCATAATCCTAAGTGTGTAAGATGTGCTCCTAATTAAATTTTTGGTAAGCATTAAAGACATAAATGTAAACAAAAATGATTATTTGAACAGCTTCATTTTGAAAATGTAAGGTATATATATCCAACAATAATGCCAATAATATTTTAGCTTTTCTTCTTGCAAATTAAATAATCTTCAGAACAAACCCTCTGAGGTCCTTTGATGGTTTGTTTTAGCAAATGATGTAGGGGGAAGGAATTTTACCATGTTACACATTAATACACTTTGGGATGGGAGGTTGTTCAGAGGTTCTGGGATGGTTATAAATTTAGTTTTCTCTTGAATCATTGGCCACTGTGAGAAAAGAAAAATTCACTTCTGGTTCTCCTGTAAAAAGGAAGTTCACTTCCACATGGTACTGACTGTAGTTGTAGGATTTTTTTTTTTTTTTTTCCAAATCAGTTCATGTTTGTAAATCAATTCATATTTGTAGATCACTGTGCTGCTTCTGGTGTTGAAAATAACATTCCATGTTATTTTGTGCTATAGTGTCAGTGCTTATCTTTCATCTGGCAGTGAATCAGTGGGAGCTGTGCTAGGGTAAAAACACAACTTTATATAAATTATGTGGAAAGTGTTGGTGCTTCACTACTTTACTGAGTGACATTTTGAAACACAGAAATTTTACAGGGAAATAAAAATATCACCCTGCTTACTCGCCCAAATCATCTTGCTGGTACTGAATTCTTCCTTCCTTTGCTCTTGGATCATCCTCAGCACATTTGATCTCTGACACTGCCATTAGCCCAGGACTGCTCTGGGATGTTGCCTCCCCCAGCGCTGGCTGAGGAGTGGGAAGGAGACCTGGGGATGGATCCATTGGCTCTGCTTGTGCTGCCCAAGCCCCTGGAGTGGCCATGGCCTGTGCTGAGGTCACTCTTGGCTCCTGGGTAAGCTTCCATCAGGGAGCATCTGAGCCTTTATCAGTAACTACCTATTTGTAATGTGAGTGTAGGAGCTCAGGACTTCACAGAGCTTCAGGATGAATGAATGCTCAGCACTGTAATATTGTCTTTGCTCAGTTTATGAACAAAAATCAAATTGAGTTACTAATGGATGATAATGATGGACATATCTTCTAGCATCTATAAGGTTACAAACTTCCATACTTGGACAATTAGGTATTTTAGTACTAGCCAACATAAGGATTTCTGACTGTTGGAGGTGGGCTGTCACCACTCTCATCATATGCAGATATCTCTACACATCTTATGTCCAGAATGCCCCTGTAAGCAAAAAGTTCTAGTTCAGAATGAATGTAGGAAATTCTATTTTGTGAAATTGCCATCTCATGCTTAATCTTTGATTACTAAAACTTCCTTTTACATTTGACTGTTCAGGCTTGCATTAAAAGAAATATCTGTAATGTTTGGACAAAAAAAATAATGTAGCCTGGGATATAATTTCAGAAAGCCTGGGATATAATTTTATAATTTTAGAAAATAATGTAGCCTGGGATATAATTCAGCCTGTACTAATTTTAGAAAGATGGGAAGCTAATATGTTGAAATAGAAAGTTAAGAGTGAGAAGGCATTGAAGTATTGAAAAGTATTGACAAGGCAGACTGTTAATCAGAAGAGAGAGCATTTTAACAGATCATTGAAAGAGTGATGCAAAACTGAAGGGATGTGAAATTAATTGCAGGGTACTTTATTCTGTAAGTCTGAAAAGCCTGAATTGGCTTAATTTCTTCATGTTCCATGGTTCCATTGAGGAGTTGGTGTATGTCTGTCACAGATATCACCGTTCTGTCTCAAGTAGGGAAAATGGTCCTGTTCTAAATGTCAGTTTGCTGTAGCTTACCACATGGTGACTATTGCCTAGTGAGCAATGCCTCATGATTGCCTCTCCCTCTTCAGAGGCTGGACTGTGACTGACTCCCATAGAAACCACCACTGCACAGATAAATGTTTAATTATTATTTGGGGTTGTTAAGAATCCCCAGATGAAAGGCGTGGGAAGGGAAGAGTGGCAACGCGCTGTAGAATGCCATTAATTTACAGTAATTGACAGATACAGAGCAATCACTGGATTTTATGAAGCAGTCAATAAGGAGCAAATCGTGCTTATTTGCAGTCACAAGGCTTAGACTGGCTCTCTTGTTGCAGCAGCTGTGATGCCTTTCCTCTGCACAGGGAGCAGGACGTGGTTTCCTGGGACAGGCACAGGGTCAGGCAGTGCCACAGAGCCTTTTTCACAAGGGCTTACGTGAGGAGCATCAGAAGGATGCAAAGCATTGCCTCTGAGACTTCTCTTTGATTGCTTCATATTTTCTTGCTTGCATTTGGAGAAGGCATTATCTAATTTAATGCAGTGGAATGAAATGGACTGTTAGAAGGCTGAGGAAGGTGGTGGTCAGCTCGTGTTCCTGTCTCTTGGCACTGAACTGTCCCCACAAATATTGTAGGGGAAAACCTGATCCCAGTCTGAAGTGGGGCATACAGAGGACTAGAGGCATTTCTTCCTTTTGCAAATCTGCTCTGATAAAAAACATTTTCTTCCATTATTTTCCATGGGTAACTGCTTAGGTATATATCTCCTTTTTACTGTAGAACCCAGAGGTTTCCTCTGGATCCTAGATGTAATTGTTGATTCCATTTCTGTTTGGAAGACCTTCCAGTATCTTGCTCTCTGATCATAATAAAGCTGATGTATAAGCTCTTCTTAATTATGAAATAAATCCCAGACAGCAATAGAGACTAATAGTTCAGTACTCTGAGTTGATAAATTGCTCCTTACAATCTTTATATCAACTATTTTCTATTGCAGCCTGGGGTTTTATGAGCAGAGCTGTGCACATGAGAACATCTCTAACATGGTTTATTTAAACCCAGCAATGAAAACACACCCCAGCCTGGATTAGTCAATCTGGTGTAAATGAACAGTACATCACTATTAAGGTTCATAATGGGTTTTGTGAACTCAGTAGCTTCACATCTAAATGAGGTTTTATGGGATTTATGTGTCTTTAATGTTAACTGTTCAAGATTTGTAGATGTTAAAATCAAATTAAAGTGCCGGGCTCAAATGATTTCAGATGTTACAGTGTTGTTATTGGGTCTTCCCATATGTCATCAAAAGAGATAAGCACAGTAATAAATACCTCATGTTTTACAACATGCAAATAGTTAGAAAAGCAGAGATTTCAACTTTTCTGTTTTTCAAATGGTGTGATTTTTTCAGATGGTTTGATAACTGAAGTTATCATGAATACAAAAACAAAATAATGCAGAGATTTGTGAAACAAGGAGATAATAACTACATTAAATGGTGAAAGTACCTGCTCTATCATCTCATTTGAAATTTTACATTCAAGCACTGACAGGAGTCCTTTGCTGCACTAAACACTGTTGAATCAAAGTGTATTTGTCTGGCTAAATTAGCTCATAGCAGTACCTAAGCAATCTAAGAATTTTTATCCCAGGACCTGTTCTGGTGCTGGGGTAGTGAGCCCTTCATCCCAAGCTCCACCTCAAGCACCAGCACTGCAACACCCTGAGAAGGGCCAGGGGGCTCTGGGCAGCCCCTGGGTCAAACTCTGTGCCAGCAGCACCCAGCACAGCCCAAAAAGAGAATTCTGCAGTGCAGGGCCCTTAGAGGACTGTGGCAGGGGTCATTGGGGGCCATGATTTGGTCTGTGAATGCTGAATATTATTTTTATATAACTGAAATATTTGCAATCCTCTCCAGAGTGTCAGGGCATCAGACAGCTGGGACAGCCTCAGACTTTCCATGTGCTGCTGGCTCTGGGCCCTCAGAGAGCCAAGGTGCTCTGAAGGGATCAGCTCATAAATGGCTGTGCTGCCTGCAGGACCAGAATCATAACAGAGGGAAGAAAAATCAATGTGTTATTAATTTTTTTAAAAGCATAACTTAAAAAAAATGCGCTGAATGAAACAGTCATTAGTACATATCAATGGTGAGCTGTGCTGCTGCATCATGAGGATTAAGAATCATATAAGAGAGTGCCAAGTCTCTACTGTGAATATTATTTGAGGAATTTTTTCCCAAATCATTCAAGTCAATCAGCTTTTATGGATAACTTGAATGCAGTCTGATCAAGCCACAGAATAGATTTATTGTTAGGAATAAACTGCTGGTTTGTGATTGAGATTAAGCATTTAGAGCTTTCAGTCTGTGTTATTTATTTAGCTGAAGCCAAAATGTGAACCAGAGCCACTCACTCTTATGGGTCACAGCCTTTCTTCTCCTTAATACTGTTGAAATGATAACTTGAGAGTACTTGCAATTAATGAGGTAATTACACCACTCTGGCTTTGACCTTGAAGTTTATTGCTCATTTAACAAGAAATGAGAAGCTGAGATATGTCTTTGTTGCTGGGAAGATCTTGAAAATTTTGAACTGAGAGCCAATCAAAGCAAAAAGATTATGGCGGTGAACTGGACTCTCTACATTTGCATATTAATAATGCTGCTGAGAAAATCCTGCACAGCTCTGGCTAAGAGTGGCTGTCTGTCACTGCAGCACAGGGATCCACAGGCTGCATTTCACTGGCAAGCCTTGACAGAGCAGATTTGCAGCAGCAAAAGCCATTGGTAGTGCAAGGAAAGGCTAAGAAAACTTTGGTGCATAATGTATTCTCATTTGTTCAATAGGTCCTGGGATATAATTAAAATCCCTCCTCCCTTTTACTCACAGCAACTCTAAACAAACAAATTTAACAAAAAGCCCAGCTTTTCTTGTGAAGTAAAAGTTTTCCATTTATTCTCTTTTCTTTGAAAAAAAAACATGCTTTGAATTCAAGAGCAAACATTCATTTGCTGCTGTAAAACTGGGTACTTAAAAACATAACTAAAATAATATCCTAATAATAGATAAAAAAGGAATTAAAGTTTTAATAATTAACTATGAGAACATTGAGGCAGAGTTTCCTCTTAGATGGCAAATGTAGGAACAGTTATTATGGCTATTTGTTTTGGGTTTTTCTGTGGAGAGTAAGAAGTTTGTATTCTCTGAAACTCCAGGGAATACAAGGAACAGGTGGAAATTTGGCTTCAGGAAAAGAAAAATTAATCCTGCTCTTTTATCACTTCTAGTTGTGATGTGATGTAAAATATTCTGATATACTTTTCTGTAAATTTATTGAAAATATTACACTTGTGCTTTAAACACCCATCTGTTTAATTAAGTAGATATATTGGTTTGTATGCTCTTCAGTAGAGAGATTTTCTGTAATTAATGCCATGGTGAGTTTTTCTGCTTGTTTAAATCAACTGTGTTAGAATGAACCACAGTGTTAGAATCTGGTGAATATGTTACCTGAGATATAATGTGTCAGGAAATTTAGAGTTTGGAATCTTTTATGGAACACATTTGTGTTGGAATCTTTTATGGAACACATTTTTGTTTTGCACTATAGCTCCATTTTAAGCATAGATATCCTGTTCTTTGCAGGAGATTGTATTTGTAGGTTTGGGGGCAAGAAAAAAAGGTATTTATTTAGTCTAACACACTTGTTAGCACAATTTGTCCTGTTATTAATTCTGTTATTGGAAGCTTGTTGCCCTAGGTCTCCTAGCAGAACATCTCTCTGTCAAATTCATCTGCTTCCTGAATTTATCTGCTATGCATATTTTATAAATTGCACCCCTGTTCACCATTCAGTCACCCCTTTTTTTTTTTTTCTTCATTTTGTCAACTTTACTGACCATTTTTCTAGTTATTTCAGTAAATGTTCCTCTTTATAGAGATAATGTAAACCTGGCAAAGATGTCCCTGGCTCACAGCTGTGCCTGTTCTAATCTATATTCAGATCTAAATTCTAAATTATTCTGCAGATCCTGAGTCAATACCTTAGCAGAAACCAAGTTATGATAACTGCATTTCTTAGTGATTTCATGAAACCCAGGAGTTCCATTAAGTGGTATAAAACAGTGAACAGCAGCAAGAAAATCCAGTAGAAAATAGTTGTGTGCTTTAATATTGCAGCCTCTGCCTTTAGTGAAGATACAGAGGGTATTTAGCAATTCTTGTGGGATTTTAGTCATCCCTGATTCAGTTAAACCATTTTGACAAAAAATAATTAAGCTTCAGTGAATTAAGTACTGTTTTTCCAGTGCTCTGCAGAAGTTCTTTAATATTATGATTTTGTTCAGCAGCTTGACAGCAAATAAATATTTCATATATTCTAATATAATTACATATACTTAAGACTCAAAGATTTCAGCATGACAGGACTTTTGATTTTCATCATGTAGCAATTGTTGCAAGTGACTGTAGGGATGGAGATAAAAAGACAGAGAAATGGAGATAAAAAGATAGAGAAATAGAATTCCTACTCCGGTACTTTGACTAGAGTAGCTTTTGGAGTTTGTGATTGAAGAATTGTTTGTAATTGTCATGCCTTGTAACTTTTGCTTGGATGTATTTTATTCCTAAAATCTGTATAAAGCATTCATTGGGAACAGTGAATTATAGTATTTCCTGAGGATATGGACAGAAAAAGAAATGTTTTCTAATGACCTGAAAATTAAAAAATTTTGATCATCAGCTGTTCTAGTAATAGAGCAGATGATGCAAACATTTACACAAATATGTATCTTTTATTGTCTCCAATGCTTATTCTGCTGAAAATGTGACTCTGTTTTCCTTGAGGGATAATCACAACAGTAAACAAAAACTCGTCAATAAAATTTTCTAACAGCTGTCGCTATAAAAGGAGCAAAATCTGCCATGAGAAATGATAAATACACAAGGACCAGGATACCTGCTCTCCACAGAAGACAGAATAGCTCAGTGGAGGTTTTTTAGTGTGATTTATCACATGTAAGAAATTATTCAGATGTGATGCAGCTGGTGGAGCCAGCTCAGCATGGCAGAGAATGCAGGTTCCTGTCCTTCACCCACACACTCTGTAATGACTTGGAGTTAATAGCAGTGAGTACTCCAGCCTCAGAAGTACTGAAATTTATGCCATAATTTGTGTTGTAAAATTTTATTGACAGAAAACATCAACTCAGATGTGTTTGGTTTGTCAATGGCACTGAGTTTTTTTCCCATTTTCATCAGTTAAGTAGGTTTTGGATCCAAGGGGGGTTCTTTCCTGGATCAAACAAAAGGCATCATCAATTTTAATCCAGCTAGAAGGAAGATACTTTGAGTTAAAGAACAATGTGATAGCTGGGGATTTAATATTTGCAATGTGAGTTTCAGATCCTTGGCTGCTCTAGAGCCTCAGGTGGCCAAAGGCAGTTTATTTTTTGGGTGTTTGGGCATTTGACACTTCCAGAATCATCTCAGTGCTTTTGCAGGGTTTGTATTGGGGAGCTGGACTGATTGTATTCAGAGATAAAGTGCAAGCCTGATGAATGGCAAAACAGATTTTTTGGCTTTTTAACACATTTGGTGGAATCAATGGGCCCACAGGATCAAGTTTGTTAATTTTGATCTCTCACTTAGGAAGTCTTCAGCTGAAAACTTTCAGACTCAGAAGATTTTTTTCAGATCCAAAAGATTTTGACTCACACACCAAATCTTGGCTGCCTATGTGTTATATGAAATTAGTATCAAGATGTACTTTTGATTGTTTTTTAAAGTTGTTTTTTTTTTTAATTTAAAAATCTGTTCTTAGTTGGATAATCTTTCTTGTAATAGTATCTGAAATGTGCAAGATTTTTTTCAAGTTTAATTTTACTTTGTTCCTTACACCCTTTTGGTTGGCCTGTAAAGCATTTTGGGAATGATATTAAAGTTGTGTGTAAATGTAAAATTTATTGTTATGCTTCAGAAATTAGTTGAGAAAGCCTACTGCTGATATCAATATCACTAATTGACAATCTTGCAATTAAGTCAGCACAAGTTTATCATGGAGGAAATCTCTGTCTCTGGTATTGACTGGCATTTGCATGCTGGCAGCTGGGAACCAGGCACAGAACAGGTTTTTTGTTCATTACTCCATGAATTACAAGCATAATGATAAATGCTTTTTGAAGCATTAATTTTCCTGTGACATCCAAGGTGTTGGACACAATTTTGTGCTAACTGCCTAATAAGGATTTTCTTTTCAACCACATCCACATATAGTTGGAAGAATTTTTAGGTAATATTCCTAGTCTGATGGATAATTCTGTACTTAATGAAAAGATAGCTTTTACAATACAAAATTAACATACAAACCATTTTCATATAAAATCCTGACAGACGGTGGCGAGGATTAGGCTATTGACATATCCAAAATGCCTCCAGTGATCTGGAAGCTAAAGAGAAAGTGGAAGTTGTGCTTCAATACTCTTGTTTCAGTGTATTCTCATGTATTTCATGTTATAATTCTTTATATAAATTACTGGCTTTAAGGAGAAGTAGTTGTATGGTAAGGAAAATATTACATTCTATCATTGCTTTCTCCATCTAAGCCTAGTTTCCAGTATTCTGATTTTATTCCATATTCATTAGATGGTCTATGAGAGGTACAATTAAGTTCCTGGTTTTTGTTTTTTGGTTTGTTTCAGTCTTTTAACTTTTGCTTTTGACTTTACCAAAGCATTTTGTTTAGCCAGACTTCTTGCCCCTGGCAAGGCAGATAATGGGCTTGTGAGCAGAGTGGTTCCTGCTGCTGGATTTGTACTGCTGAGAATGTCAAGTGTCCTTTTCTCTTCTGCTAATCTTATTTCTTGGGCCATTTTTGCTCTCTAGCTGCTCACTAGGGCAAACCTGCACTGTTCACCACGATAAAAAGTGTTATCTTTTGGTATTCCTGGCCATCTCTGGAATACAGTAAATTCCAAATAAAGAGCCAGCAGAAAACTGAAGACATCTGTTATCCTCTAATGATTGGCATCTTGACTTACAGTCTGTCATTCTGGAATGACAAATGTTTCCTTTACCAGCACACACTTCCACTGCACCCTATCCCCAAAGTCCTCAGTTCAACCAAATGTGCTTCTCATACAGGGCATGTCCCAAAAGCAAACAAATTATTGCAAATTTTGCATATTTATGATCCACTCAGATTTCTCTGTTTGCGTTGTAAAAGTCCTGCATAAGGTGGGATTTCATTTGGCTTTGTGCTTCAGCAACATGCTTTCTTCAAACCTGGAGTAAAGGAGATAGTCCACAGAACAGAAAATCAAGGGCTTTAGTACCTTAGAATTTCCCCTAAATTATTTACATCTGTTTCTGTAAGTTTTAATATCTGCTACTTGCCATTCTTCCATTGTTCACCCTGAAACACAGCAAGCCAAGTATCTGCAGGCTAAAATGATGTAAATATTTTCTGGGGTGAGAAGAGGAGGAAAAATAGAGTGTCAAATTGATTTTCCAGTTACTTGTTCCTTCAGTTTTTTTTTTTTTTTTAGTGTGCATTTTTGTCAGTTTCCAGCAGGTGTGTACCTGGAGCAGGTCCATCCATTCCACTCATCTCTACTTGGTTTTGGAATCCCATTACAACAGGATCTAGCCTCTGCTGCAAATCAGAAGATAAACATTTCTGACATATAATTTTAATTTATTTATCCCCACCAAAACAGGAGGTTATAGGCAATTTTATTCACTCAGCATAGGTTTCCATATAAATTGCTAGTGAAAAAGAACAGGTTAGAAACAACTGAGATTTTGTTCATAGATATTCCATGTATCTTATTCTCTGCTCCTGTGTTTCAGAAGAGCTAACTTATTTCAAGTGCTGTTATGGTTTTACTGACTAAATTATAGAAAAGGATGTATCATCTATCAAAATCCTACTTTTTGTTGATGCCACTATGCTTTTATAATTTTCCACAAACACAGAAGAGAATGCAGTGAAAATAATTGCTGAGTTTTAAAATTAACTGGATTCTATTTTTTTAGATAAAGCATTTCCCCTCATTGTGTAGGTTTAGGGAAAAAGTCAGGTCAACAATATGCATGTTTAAATATGAATTTGGGCACACATTATTAGATAGTTATTTGGAAAATGTTGTTTCTTCTAATGAATAATTCCATTAGCAGCCAAAACAATTTATGGAGAAAGACTCAAAATGTGCATAGATCATGTAACAGGGTGGAATAGAAAATTACCAGAGATGCACTATTAAAAGTACCTTGCTTGAAGAGAGGAAATTACCCACTGACCTAGGAGGGCAGCTAAGGTTGAAACTATAGCAATGTTTTCACAGAGAAAAATGCTTTTCATTTTTCATGATACATGCTCTGAGTCAAAGATTTTGCAGTAAAATAAGGAAGAAACAGAACAGACAGGCAGGAAAGGCATATGTGCAATGACATTAGACACAGTTCCTAATGGACTGGGGACTAAAATTATCCATAAACCCTTTCCTGCAAAACTCATAAGTTGTAAGTACCCTTATGTTAAAGCTGAGGTGTCTTTCTTCTCTTGGGTGATGACAGACATCATAAGACTGAGGAGGTGTTTTGCCAAAACTGGGGGCAGAAAGGTGCTGGTGCAAAGTAACTGGTCCAGAGAACAGAGTGTGCCAGGAGTGGATCTGGGATGGCAGTGCTGAGACACAGAGATGTTAGGAGCAGGCAAACACATGTAACCAGGCATGCTAAGGAAAACAAGGACTGGTTTTAGTAGACTTTATCAAGGTCTGAATCAGAGTTCTCTCAAGAGTTGCCCTGGAAAAGGGGCAGAGAGGAGCTGCAGACATTGTTCCACTTGATGCTGGAGATAAGGCTGGCAGACACAATCTCTCTCCCTGTATGAGCTCATTTCCCTCTATTAGTCACTGAGAACACAAACACATGGTCAAATTTAGCAGGGGTTTTTTGCAAGTGCGTTCCCGCTTGTTAAACTTGAGAATTGTTTTTCCCTTATATACATAATGACTTTTCCAAGGGCTAAAGTACAAATCCAAATTGGATGCACTCCGTAAACTCATCAAGAAATTTTGGCAAGAGGCCACCTGGGAGCTGTCCACAGTTACTGGAGTTTCTTCATTTCAGATTCCACATTAATGCTCCCTGGGTATGGCTCATCTCTGGAAGCCCACACTGCAGGAGAACACACACAGTTTTGACAGAATCACATTTTGCTTTCCATCTCAAGGAATTATTTGCAGAATTTCTCTGTCCCCTGTGTGGCATCTCATAATATCATGATTATTTTCTTTGAGTGCTTTTCCAGAATTGTAGTGGAAAAGGAGTCTAATTAACAAAGTGTCAAGGAGAGAATATTGAGGGACCCTTAATATTCTTGGGCTTATTTTTGATAACTTGATTGGGCTTTAGGATTAAATAAATTTTATTTTGTAACTTGACTACAATCCAATAACATAATATAGTCATATAATGGTTTGCTAGTGCTCATATATAGTGACTGCTCCTTTTAATTAATTACATATATATATATATTTATTTTCTTGAGCTCATGATACTATACTTCATTTTATTCAGTGTTTGAATAGGATCTGATATCTGACTGCTGCAGAGGGTAACATGCAGTTTATTTACTCTTTGGAATCTGCTATGATTCCAAATCCAGGCCTTTAAACAATAACTGAGTCCAGCTTCAGACTGTTAATGGCTGTTGATATTTGTTTGTAATTTTTGAGTTTGTTTTTGTGCTGCAGTGTGGGTGTGTGTATGTGAGAGGAGGGTAAGTTTCCGGCAGTCCAAATCTAGCATTTATTCAGTCCTTTTCTGTGGCTTGTGGGCACCCCCGACCCCTCCTCCCCCTGGTTTTTATTAATGAACAGTTCTTTTTCTTCACTTTCACCTTCTAGTATCAACTTCTCTCATTGGCAGAATAAAAGGGAGTTATTGGAGCCCTTTCTCTTCAGAGGAAATGCTCATTCCAGGATGTTTTCTCCTGAAATTTGTCTCCAAAACTGAGACACTGTTGTAGGCCAATTTTAAGGGAAATAATATAAAGGCTGTTATTAATTTAGGTAAAAAAAAATCAATTACAAGAGAAATAACCAGCTTAGAGGGGAAACATACTAGGTGTTTCAGATTTAAGTGAGCAAACACTTCAAGAACTGATGAAATAGGGAAACCCAAGTATGTCCAAAATCGAAGCAGCCCCGTTTTTGGTAAAGCAGGTGCACTTTTTCTGAAATGGCTCCAGAGCAGCAGCAATCAGTGCTGAAAGCAAACACAGGAGCTCAGCTCTGCTCTGCTAATTCCAGGAAAGAAACCTGCTGTGCTAAAACCAGCTTCAGGTGAAGAACGTATTTCTCACCCAAGGCACCAAATGTCTTCTGGGCAATTTGAACAAGGGAAATCTGATTGTCTTTCCAGAGTGTGTGTGCCAAATAAATGAGTGCTGTCAGCCTTTGCACCACCAGCCTTCCCTCACAAGCCCTGCCTTATAAATTCTGCTTTTTGCTCAGTTGGGTTGCTATGGCACTACTGCAGGACAAAACAAGAAATTTAGAAAATGTAATTATGAGCTACTTCTGGGACCTGAGGTATTGATGGTTTAGTTTTAGGGATATTGAAACTAGAAGATAACACCTTGTTTCTATATCTGCTGTGAAGTTCTGATTTATTTTCTTTTTTATAGGCTAACTAATATTTTTAAGTTGGACCTATATGAACTTTCACAGAGCTCACACCATACTCATTTTATTTAATTTGAAAATTCCTGGTTATTAAAAAAAAAAGTCCTTTTCCTTATTGTTTTATCCAAAACTGGGAGAGAAATTGAAAAATACCTGAAAATGTTATTTAATTCTGTCTTTAATTCTGACCAAGAAACTCTTAGGACAGAAATAATTCTAAACAATTTTTGCTATGAAATAAGGGCAATGAATGAACAGTTCCAATTTAGTTCATAGTTAAGTGCAAATGTTTTATCTCTATTATGCTAGTAATTAGCATTGAGGTATGGGGTGTTTTTTTAGAGTTGAGAACTTTAAAAGTTTTTTAATTTTTTTGTTGTAATAGTTAACAAAATGAAATATCAGTTTATAGGAAAATCTTTTGTTCTTTATTTTGTTTGTTTGTTTTGATGGGCCTTTTTCAGCAGAACACCTTGAATTTGAAAACAGAACTCCATGTACTTATCTCCCATCATTGTTTCATTTTGTGTGAAAATACATAGAGATAAATAAAGGAACAATGCAAAGATATTCAACTAGAGCATTGAAAAGCTTCTATTTCTGCTTTCCCAGAATCCTGAAGGACGTTATATTCTCATTAACTCCTTGTTTTTCTCAAGACTTTGAAGCCCCATTTCTTTGTAGGAATTTTTGGCTGTATTTCTTGCAGAAGGGATGATAAATGACACCTTTTTGCTTTGTGGGCACCACTGCCACCAAAAGACATTTTCAAGGGAGGGATGCCATACATTTGAAATTCTTTTGTCTTGTGGATTCTTTCCTCATGCGGGCCAAAAAAGAAACCCCATTCACTGACTGACATGTGATATATTCCAGTCATGATGTTTTGGCAGGTCTAACATCAAATTTTCTGTTGATTTCAGAATGAGCAGGACAATGCTATGGTGCATTCTTCCCAGCTACAGAAAGAGAAATGAAGAAAAGATGGAGGTAAGAGAAGAACCAGATATTATAGCTCACACCCACAGGAGATCCTGTTTATATTTTTCTCCTTCAGGCTCACAGAAACACAATTAAGATAAATTTGATTGATTAAATATACTGTAGGCATTCTGAACAGTCTTTTATTATTTATCTTTCTATTAAGAGTCCTGCATGCATGTGCTTTTCTGTGTGTATGTTTTAGAGCTAGGATTGACAAAAAAACAAACCTCTTCCCTAACTTATTTTTAATGATATTCATTAGGGACATGTATCTTAAGAAAAGGCTTACTTTGACATCTTGGACTCAATTAAAATTTAAACATTTAGAAATGGCATTTGGGTCTTCTCCAAATATTTAGTGTCTTCCAAAATTTTTAGTCTTGTATGTTCTACAAAAATATATTTTTTGTTGGTTTTTTAAAATAACTTTCTTCTCTTGGCTTTGAAAATACATAGTGCAAATCAAGAAATTCTTGCTGACATTACCTAAGTTAGAAAACTGTGAATTTTCTCAAAACATATTGCACTCTCCCTTATCTCTAACATGCTCCATATATTCTTAGAGAGGGCCAACTGGGGGAAAAACACTCCCCTTCTGTAAAAAGTCTGGGGTTCAGAGAAAAAGTAATTCCTCCAATAATTCCTCCAATAATTTTAACAGCAGAGTGATGTGGGGTGAGTTGGGTTTGCAGGGTTATTTCAGAGAGCCAGGGCTTGCCTGTCTCTCCTGTTGTTAGTGTTTGGTTTTGCCTGGCAGGTGAGATGGGCACATTCAATTCCACCTGTGCCTGTTTAAGACCCAGCCTAATGCTGCATCACCAGGCTGCTCTGGGGAAAACTGGTTTCTCTCTTTTTCAGGTAAACAAGATAAAGTTGCATTTTCTCCCATGAAAATGCTTCTTCAAAAAAAAGTCTAAAAGTCTGAAGCTTTTTTTTTTTTTTTTTTTTTGTTTGCTGTTGGTTAGATCACCCTTGATCTATGCAATACCTTGCAATAAAGGGGGAGGGTGGATGGATCTGCTCATGCTTTGTCCAATATTTGAAGAATTTGCTCCTGTCATGACCCTTTTTACTTTGCATTACTGGGATTCGCTATAAATGCTGCATGAATGTAAAAAACACTTCTGTCCTTTGTGGCTTTTCACTTGCCTTCTGTAAAATTCTGGTTTATGAACCTGCACATTGCCTAATGAGTTGTATTACAAGTGGAAAGTTCTATTGATGGGAACACTATAAAACAGTGTTCTGTTTTCGTGTGTCTGTTCTTGCAGAAGTCACTGTATCCATGAAAAACACTGCAATTCTGCTTTTTTAACAACAGCACTTGAGAAATATCCTGAATCATTGTGTGAGTGTGTACACTGAGATAATATTATGGGTTTTTTTATTTTAATATATCTGTTGATTGAACTGCACTCTGGAATTTCACCTGCAGGTTTGCATCTCTCTAATAACACTCTCAGGTTATAAGAGAGAGGATGCTGGGCTATAGAAACAAAGAGGTTGGAGAGCTATCTTATTTTTGTTTGTCAACAAAAATGTACTTAACACTGGGTAAATGGGGTTTGTGCCTTTGTTTGTGTGCTTTAATACACAGCGAGTAATTGCATCTGGCAAATAGAAAAAGTGCACTTTCAGGTCTCATAGACATACAACCTACAGTAAATATTTATCACACAGAGCATTTAAAGTTTTGCTGTACTGGTAGCAGTGATTTGTGATACTTTTTATTCTCTCCCAAAAATACCCCAAACCACCAACTTGCGAATTATAGTTGCT
Organism: Ammodramus savannarum pratensis; assembly: GCA_020466415.1. Classification (NCBI taxonomy): domain Eukaryota; kingdom Metazoa; phylum Chordata; class Aves; order Passeriformes; family Passerellidae; genus Ammodramus; species Ammodramus savannarum. Next base: position 21,406,360 of record JAHXMQ010012336.1, on the reverse strand, counting down.
TTGTTTTTTATTGCAGTATGAGCTGAAAAAGATCTTGTTTTCCCTGGAAAGTGAGAGCAGTTGCATATCATGGCATGAGGGAACTGTTTTCACATACCAGTCTCTTGGCTATGATATATGATACACCATTTTACCTAAATCCAGGAGTTGCTAATACTTCTCATATAGCTCATCTGTCATGTGGTTCATAGCCACATCTGTGAATCACTGGACCACAGCTGTGGCTTGCCAGATCACTTTTCAGTGATTAACAGGTCTTACAGCAAGCTTCTCCTTTGCATTCTACAAAATCTGTGGGCTGATGTAGAAACTGTTTCAGGTGGAGGCAGCACGTAAATTTGTGCATTACAGAAAGTGTGAAATATCAGCTACCAAATCTTTGCTTTATTTCAGTGTTCTGAAAATGAACCTCACTTCTTCATCAGTGTACTGTGTCAAGAAATCCTATTACATTAAGTTTGATAAATAAACAGCATTAAAGATTGCACTGGCTGTGTAACAGGCTTGTTTGACAGTGAAAGATTTTTAAATGCCTACTTCACACAGAAAAAAATGAATGCAAGCCCGTTTTATGTGCTAAATGACAAACTATAAGGATTAATGGACCTATTTAAATGAGTAATTGTCCTCTGTCCTATACCGGCTTGTGTAGTACAATAGCTGTATATGCAGCAGCTGGCAACCCTCTTCTAGAGATGTAAAAGATAAGAATTGGTAACTATAACAAATAATGGTTTAGCCAGGCCGAGTTAAGATTAAGCCTCCACTGCATTTCCAGTGACCTCAGTGGAGTTTAGAGAACTTAATTGGCATCTCAAGGTTTCATTCACCCTCCTCCAACTTTATTTTCAAGTCTTCCATGAATCACTCTGCTGAAAAATACCATGTTTTAAAAATCTAAATTAATCCCAGTGAAACAAATGTATAGAAAATTTTCTTTGTTCTATATAAGATCAATGATCTGATTCTATTTTTATTTAATAAAGTGGGAATTAATGAGGCCAGCATAGTTAAAAAAGAGTTGGAGTTGGTGATACACACTTTCATTTTTATTCTCCGCTCCTCCAGCAGTGTGACAGGAATTGCTGCCCTAGAGACTGTCCCAGGGCAGGAGGGGCCATCAGGGACACAGCAAACAGAGCTGCCTTTAACCAGGTTTGCTCACAGATAACTCAGCCACTTGTGGGCAGGCACTGGTGAGTTTTTCTCTTCCATTTTGCGTTGTAGGTCTCTCAGTCACAACATGAGTTCTGCTAATGTATTTTATAGCATGGCCTTTAAAATAGACTGCTTTTTTGTGTGCGTGACTGCACTGATTTTTACCCAAGAGACTTCACTGATATTTAGTAGCACTTGAGACTTGTTGTAAAGAAGTTTTGGTAGACAAAGTTTCTAACCCTCCCTCAATCACTGCAAAACTTTGACTATTTCACTGCATACATTGCTAATGGATTGTTTTAATAATTAATTGCTTTCTACATTAGTTGAGTTAGAGAATGAGAATGAGTTAATAACCTTATGAAACTCCTTGGAATCCACACCAAAGTGAAGCTATCACAGAGCAACAGAAACAGGTAATAGAATCTGAGTATGTGAACTGTGTGAAAGGAGCCAGTAAATTTTTGAAGTTTATGTCTGTTTTCAGCTCACTAATGAAATCAGTGTTTTCTTAGGGCTTAATTCAAAATCCAATGCAATTGATGTAAGAATTTCCAGATTTAGGTAAGGTCACAATCATACTGTGGTATGTAATCCCCAAAACTCTGCTTTCTTCTTGGCTTCACTTGTATAAAGTAAAACTCTCATAAGCACATTTAGTATCTCTAAAAATGCTTTCAAATGCAACTTCCTGAGAAGAGCTGTAAAACCTGAAGCAAAGAAAGAATAACAATGAATGACCAGCGAGCCCATGATGCCCTCACAGAATATTTTTCCTATCATTGAAAAGCATCTTTTCATTCTTTGAGGTCTTTTGGCAACAACAACAAAGACAACTAGAAAATAATCTTCAGATAACATGTCCCGGAGGCAATACTGAGAGCAGGCTGCAGAAAGAAATGAAATAGATTTCTTAAAATGTTTTGTTTCAAAACCATACTTATTACTCTGTGCTGTGTGGAGCAGGCACAGGACCTGCAAACAGCACAGAGCTTTTTCATCCATCTCAGCGCTATTGCCCCTTCAGGTTTGCAAGGATTGATGAGACAGTGATATTATAGCCCATCCAAGCCTTTTCTGTGGCTGTGTTAACTTGCTGAAAACACACACTTACATTCAGAGACAAAGCTGAACTTCCTGTTTGCTTTACACAGCCCAAGATTCTCACCTGTTCTTTTTGTCTGATTTTGTTATTTCATTTTAGCAGGTTTCTGTGTGCCATAGGGAAGTCTGTCTTTTTCTTATCCTTACAAAGTGCCCCCACATTCCTGCTGGTCTTTTGTCCCTCTCGAAAAAAGAAAAAGCAGAAAACCAAAACAGTTCCTAAAGGATTTCCTGACTGAAGGAATGAAGACTGTGAACAGTTTTGTTGTGGGGTCACAAGAGGCAGAATACAAAGGATACACTAATAAAGATTTATGTGAGCTTGCAAGGGCTTCTCTTTCTAAGTGCTACTTGCTCTGTTTGTGTTCTGTCAGAGTGGGGAGAAGAATGCCCTGGTGTTACAGCAGGTTGTGCTGTGCACTTTAGTACAAGCTGTGTTGCTTCAGCAGACACATTGTGGTAAGCAAGAGTGCTTTTCAGTGCTTGTAAGAGACAAGGATTTTTTTCTTTCTTAGAGCCTTGCCATTTCATTTCAAGTGCCGTTCTCTTTTCTGAGGCACATCTAAAATGGCACTGGGAGATTTTGTATTTTCTGCTTTACAGAGTGTTTAGTGTAACAGGAAACTTTTCCTTATTGTGGGCTCTAAGAGATAAAGAAGGTTCTTCTGATTTGGTCAAATGAGATCACTGTTGGCAGCACTAATTCCCTGGTCTGCACATTTAACCATGATCCTATCTTATTTCATGATTCAAAGCTGATCTAAGATAATTAATGAATAAATAAAGAGGAAAATGCTGTACTTATGCAACAGAACTATTTGTCTGCATCTGTCAAATTGCATAAGACTGTGAACTTATTGCTCATATCAGTTTTCAGAGTTAGAATTACCCCCAGATATTAGTTGATAACCTTCTATGTGTGTCCTGATCTGTCATGAACCTGTAGCAGTCATGTATCATTTTTGTGTGGAGATGGAATTGATGTAAAAATATCAATATCCATTCAGTCACGTCTGGAGAGGAAAAAAAAGAATCACTAAACTTCTCATACTCTCTAGTTTTCCTGTTATTTTGATGATGGTGGACTCATAAAAGACAGATAGTTGGCAAATTCACTGGCTTTTTTCAAGGAGTGAGGTGTTGATGTGAACTGGAGTGGAGAAATAGTCATGCAAGAAAGTAGCAAATTGAAATTTTACAGGATGTGCATTAGAAGACCCCTATTTATGGCTATTGGAAAGCTAGAAGTGTGATTGGAACAGTCAAGGCCTGTGGTTTGTGACAGTTGCCTTTTTACCAAAGTAACATGCAAATTTTTCAATTAGTGGGAGGAAAATGCAGGAAGGAGTTGGTAGTCTATAAACTGAAACTTTCAAGGTTGTGTTCAGGTATTCAAATCAATGGTTACAACAGATACAGCAATGCAGCCTAGCAAAAATTAATAACATGAATAGATCATGCTACTGAAAGTTATGTGATTGCCAATTAAGTAAATAAATGAGCACAATGAGATGTTGTCAATGAGAGATCTTGAAAGGAAATGAAAATGACTGAGGTGGGAGAATGTGCATTATAGGAAAAAGGCAAGAACTTAGTAACACTGTCACACTGACTAATAATCATGGCACACTGGGATAAAGAAACAGCAGAGAGGACTACAAATCTGCAACCAAATCCAGACTGCTCCAAAAGATATCTTTAGAAGTTAATTTATGCAGGTGATTGATACTTGAATTTTTAAATGACATCAAGTATTAAACATTATTTACAGGATGATTGTGACTCAGGTTGTCACTGGGGAGAATGATAAGCAGAAAAAATGTTAATGTAGGAAGAAGGACGTTTCAGTGAGGCAGAAATACATACAATGGTAAAACACAAGAGGTTCAGTCTAAAATGTCATCTTGAGATGTTTCTGAGGGAAGTGGAAAAGGAATGCTTGAAACTTGAATACTTCTGCCTTTTGTTCCCTGCTAGATTTCAGTCAGTTATCTAGAGATAACATCTGACTTGACTGCAGCTTAACAGAGCTATTCTGGGTTCTGCATCATCTGAGCACTTGTCTGTGCCTGCCCCTCCTTGCCTTTCCTAGCATTTCTGCATTTTTCTGAGTGTCATAATCGTTATGTTCCTACCCTCTGAATGCAGTTCCATAGATTTGTAGAGTAAATTGAGGTGTGCATGACTGAGAACTTCCTGCTTTCCTAATCCTTTTTTTCCCTCTCTTCTTTTTCTTCTGGCCTCTTTATTCCCTCTCTATTTTGCAGAGCCTTCATTTTGTGTCTGTAGATCCAAATCTGGCAATCTGAGTAAATGTAATTCTGATCAATTGTATTTTTCCCATTTCTGTGGAGATGACTTGTTACCCACTTGTTTCAATGGTGAGCAGTGGATTAGGAGAGCTTTTGCAGAAAAGGTTCAATAAGGTCTTACTACTTTTAACTGAAGGAACCTTCCTCATGAGCAAGCACCAGAAAATGTGCCATGTCAAACAGCTCTCTCCATTCACTTTGGAGAGATTCACTTCTCCATTTCAGCAAAATCCCATCATTCAAATACAAAACATAAAACAGAATCTGGAGGTTTTGAGTACCTGAACCACTTACAGAACAGTGTTTGGGAAATGTAACTTTGCAATTGCTTAATAATTTTCTCTCTAAGTTCTTTTGCTACTTGCTCGGTGTACTATTTTTAGTTTACTTCTGGACTTACTCCCAAGCACAGTTTGTGTAATGTAAATATAGATTATCAAAAATACTTTGGTTTTGCTGCTGAGGTATAAGGGATACCTCTCTAGTCTTCTGACTAAATTTTAAATTTTATTCAAATGTTGTAAAAAGACCATGAAAAATTCTTGACTTTGAAACCATATCAAAAAGACCTTTTGCAGAGTCACAATTTTTTATATAATGTCTTACATTTACATGGTAAAAAAAGGTATTTTAGATGTCTTTCCTTGCATCTACATTTTCATCATTTAATGGTTAAAGGGTCACAGAGTTCCTGGCAGAATTTTAGGAGAATGTTAATTTCTGAGCATACATTTTGAGCAATGAAATGTGCTTATGTTGTACAGGAAATCTGTCTCTCAGCAAGGCTGGAGAGACCTGGACAGTTCTATCTGAGTGATCCAAAAGTAGCATTCAAAAGCTATTTTAGCATTCCAGGAAGATGAAAGTGCTTTTTACTCGCTTGCTACTATTATAATTTCAGAGTGACAAGTGATTAAAGCAGCAATGGGCTGAGAGCCTCCCACAGTGTTTAGCAGCATATATGAACCATATGTAACACTCACCTCTGCACTCATCTCGATAAGGAAAGATGTCCATGCTATGAAAAATGGAATTGTGGAGATTATGTTTGTGTGTGCAGCCTGATGTGCACAAAGAACACAGCAATTAGCTGTGCAGATACTGATAACAGAGATCCCTTTACTCACAGCTGCTGCAATGCCACTTAGTTAGAACAGATAAACAAAGATAATGATAAACTGTCAGCTGAAGTGTTTAGGAGAGCAAGTAGTGTGACAGAAGATGACAAGGAAGGCAGGAAATGAGCTAAAGCACAAGGGGAAAAAAGACTTATTAAAAAAAAAGCCTCTCATGTACTGACGCCAGCTGACTTTGAAGTAAATTTTGAAGAGGAGAGTTGCACAAGGAATATATGGAACAAAGCCCACAGAAGTTATAAAAGCATTAAAATGCTTCCATAAAAGTATCTGAAATAAATTTCTGCCCCAGTTTTAGAGGCTTAGCATCCTCTTTGTTTTTCCTCTGAAGTATTGTATACCATCTGCTATTGTTTGTCCCTTTGTTTATAAGACCTACTGATAAATCAGATCTTATACACAGTTCTATTCTTAAATAACCACCTTAAATTCTCATCCACATTTTGTGAAATAAAACAGATTTCCTCAGTTGGTAGGATAAACAAGATATGGTGTTTTAGTGTTATCTCAAAGTGTGTGGTTTTGGGCTCCAGGACTGAATTTAATAATTAATCCAGAGGTTCTTTCTTTTGACACTCAGAGTGCTTTGAATGTGCTTACGTGATTTTCTTTTCTTTACAAATGATTTCAAAGGTATCAACCCCTATAAGAGAAAAAGTTATGTCTATCAATATTAAAAGCTTTTGCCTTTTGGGGGGAAAAAAATCCCCACTTCTCTTAGTTACCATAGATTATTTTTCTGTCTTTGGAATAATTATTTTCCTTTTTCCTAACTTGGAGTTGTCCACAGAACAAAAATTCCAAGTTTGTCTCAGCTTTGTTAACTCTTCCTTTTATCTGCTTCACTCAGGAAATGGCAGATTCATCTGAAGCCTCTATTGAAGTATATTGTTTTGGAGGTGTGACTTTGCTGCTTTCTTCTTGTGATAGGTTTGCAGTTTCTAGGGAGCATCATGGTGTTAAACAAGGATTTTCAAAAATAATACAATATATTTTTTAAGGCAGAGTAAAAGGAAAAATTCCAAACTACTGATACTTCTATTTCTTCAATGTATTACAGTTTTATATAGGAATAAGAAATTAAGTTGGAGTGTAATCCATTCCCTAAGTGCTAGGTTTAAGAGTTTTATAGCTATACTTCTATTACACTAATTTAGGTCTGAAATTTTGCTGAATAATTTGATGTAACATTGTAAAATTATATAAGCTCCAAGTGAGTATCATGCAGATTTATTTGTTAATGTCAGATATAATTGCTCATCTCATTTCCATCCATCACAATTTATTTTAAGAATGGAACATCAATTATTTCTTTTTATAGAAAGGTATTAGCAAGCTATTAAAACACACTGGAAAGGGAAACATTTATTTATTCACATAGAAGAGGAAGACATGAGGTGAGGATGGGGACACTGGCAAATGCTGAAAGACTGAAGTGCAGGTGAAACTGACCCAGCACATGATGCCTGTGTTTAACAGTGCTTACTGCTGGGCAAATATTGGGTGTTTCAACAGCTAGGCTTCCCTGTGAAGCTCTTTATGGGAAATTGGATCATTCGAGTGCCTCCAGCTCAGCTCTGCTCTGCTGGCTCAGTAAATTTCTGGAGAAAAGTTCCTCTGGTGGCAGTGAAAAGCTGACAAGCATTCTGGGGACGAGGGTGACAGTCCCCTCCTGCCTCATGACAGTAAAGCCACGCAGAAACAGCCCATGAAAGTTCATGTAACGTTTTGGATACATTCCCTGGTGGGGTAAAATAAGTCCTGTAATTAAAGAAAGCTCCTCAAGACTGTAGTATTGTTTTGTTACTTCTTGTTACCAAATGGATTTTTTTTAAATTGCCTTTGTGGTGCTCAAATGAAACAACAGCTCTGAAGAAGATGCAGGTTGTAGGTGCTTTTCCAGCTGCCCAACCACAGTGTCACTGCTCAGAGTTCAAATTATTTCCAATACTATCAGTGAAATGCATTTCCATGGAAGGCAAAGACAAAACACCAGTGGGTTCAAAAAAGGTTTCATTGCATAATTAGCAATATTGGAAACTAACTACAACCAATCTTTCCTGAGTAAATATGTGTCCTGTTAAATTAGGAGCACTTGCACAACAGATGCTTTTTGTAGATTTCAGGTATGTTATGACAGCAATTCATAATTATCCATGTTGTCTTTGTGCCAAAAAATCATGCTGAGGAGATCCACTTAAATGTAATGAAGACTTTGGGAAAAAAAAAGCCAGAGAATATCAGTTACACTTTTTCAAACTGTTGCTACAGCATAGTAATAACTATTTTATGATCTTGCTAAATAATAATTAAAACACCTAGTATCTGTCAGGGATGATTAGAGTCATTAAGAGGCTTCCTTTCAAATTATCTTTGCAGCTTTTTTCTACCTCTGAGAACCAAAAGAAAATTTGTTTTTATGGTCCGGTTCCAGAGCTGTTGAAGTCGGATAAGCTTTTCCATGCGTGCATTCTCATTTTCATGAGGATTCTAGCCAGGTGCCTAACAGGGCTCACCTGCGCACCCGCCGAGCCTCAGGTGCCCGCCAGCATCGCTCCTGGGGGTGAGTGAGGTGTAAATTCTGGGCGCGCTGGAGTTTTTTTGTAAGTTTTGTGAGCTTTGCTGGTTTTGGGGCCTGGTGCGCCCGGAGGGGTCCGAGCCCTCAGGGCCCGCAGCAGTGAGGGGATCCCGGCGCTGCCCTCGCCTGTGGCGCACTGACAGAAACAAAGCCCAGTCCCCAGATTTCGTACGAAATGCTTGAGACAGCGCGAGTTTAATTTTCTCCCTTTCAAAATAAGAGTAGGCAAGTGGAAGTTTTTGTAATTCTTCCTTTTGCAAGGAAGGCAGGAGGCATGGATGGTGTCTCATGGGTATCTCCTGGGCGTGTGAAACTGAGGGTGTGGGAGCTCCCCATGAGGGGCCCGGGGGGTGCAAGGAGCGTCCTCCTTGGAACTCAGTTGGGTTTTTTCTTAAAAAAACCAGTTGCTTGTTGTCAAAACGCTCCTATCTGAATTTTCTTATTTTATTTGTTTTATCTAGTGACTCCTTTCAAACTTGCTGCTTTCATATTGCAAGGGTTTTTGTGTATTTGTTCCTTTCTGTCCTGCAAAGCAAACTTTATTAGCATGAGTGCTTGTCACTTAGTATCTTTTTAAATTAAATATGGGGTTTTGTTTGTTTGGGGTTTTTAAACCTCTTTATCTAGTTGACGTTGAGAATTGGATTTGTGTTGTTACTTGTTTTGAGAGACAAACTGAAGTAGCACATAGCCAAAACATTTCTTTCCTCCCTCAGAATGGCTCCTGCAGGTGCTGGGACCATCAGGCTGAATTTCAGTCAGAATTAAAGCAGTGAAGCCATTGACTGCTAGACAGCCTTTACTGCTGTCACCTGGATGCTGTCTAAGCTGAGAGAAAGAACGTGGCTGTGTAAATCAATCTGGTTGCTAGTGGACATTTTAGAAAAAAACAGCTTTTCCTATTTTTTATTTCAGGTTTATATCTTTTTAAAAGTGGGTATCAAATTTCTCATGACCTAAGTGGTCTGTTCATGTGTCTTACCTTGTGTTCTGCACCTTGCTAACTTCCAAAATTTCAAATGTGCCTCGAGTTTGCAGATGTGTTGTTTGCATTTATTTGTAAAATGCACTGAGACAGAAGGGTCATCAGGTAACCTGAGTCTCCCAGACTCTGAGCTTTAACAATTGCTACCATTTCTATGTGTCATATTTGCTGTTGTAATGACTCCTACATTTTTCCAGAGGTCATTGTTTTCCTTTTTGGGGGAATCCTCCACCCCACCCAGGTACATGCAGTATTGATATAAAGAAATATAAGCATAGCTGCATTTTAAATATGATGGGGGAGGAGAAGATATTTTCTACTTCATTAAAGTGTTTCTTTAACTTGTGGGAAGTGGGAAAATCCAAGGGTATGAGAGAGGATTTTTCTAACGATTCACAATGAAACTGAAAGGCTGCCTCTGATCAGAAGCATTTGATCTCCATTTTCTGTTTTATAAATAGAATTATTTTGAAGAGTCAATTGTGAAAGAATCATTGATACTGTGAAGTGAATTTGGCTCCTGCGAAAGTTCCACTTGACCACTTAATGCAAGTAAAGCAGAAGGTAAATGTCTTAGATGATTCTGTGCTGCCTTTTAAAATTTTTTTGTATCTATTATTTAAAATTCTTTAAACTGTCAATTGTACCTATTTACCAGGAATTATCTGTGCTTTTCCAATACACAAAAGATACATGCAAATGTGGAAATTAGGGCATTTAAGACTGATTGTACCTAGATTGTATGCTAGCCAAATCTGTAAATGACATCAATGATTAATTCTCACTTGAGAGGTTAATAATTCCTTCTACCAAATAACTGATTATTTTCTTAAACCAAAGTAGTGTTTTCTTTCTCTGTACCTGCCTTGAATTAAGCTTTGTGTTACTGTACCTTAAAAACTATGAAAAATATTTGAGCTTGGAATGGTAGGCAAATTTTTTTAAAATCTCATTTCATTCAGAGAATCACAAGACACATGAGGAAATAGGATGGTGCCTACATGTGTCTCTCTTTCACCTCAAATTTTCCTTTAGGCCTTTTTTGTTGCTTGCTTTTTCCCTCTGAATAATTGTTTTGTCCATCTGCTCCAGTGTGTTCATGTGGGGGCAGTACAGTATTTTCTTAAAGAACTCTGATCAGTTCCTTAAACTTAACTTAAACCAAGTAACACTGACGAATACAAGAACTTCTGATTTATTTTTTTTTCCAAGAGCAAAACCAATCAGAGGCAGAAGTTATTTTGCTTTCCTGTCTCAGGAAAAAATTAAGGGTTTTAGTCTCACATTATTATTTTACTCCAGTCATTAGTGTACAAAATGATATTAATGAATCTGTTAGCTTTTATGCCTACCTGCAGCATTAGTCTAAATCATAATTCAGCTTTGCCAGTGTTTGTCACTACTTCTTTTTTTTTTTTTCCTGTTGGGCAGATGGGAACAAATTGTAATTTTTGGTATTGTGTCTATATTAGAGTACTCATTTTCTAGACTGCTCCTGCTTGTGTCTGCATAAATAGTCACTGTGGTGTCAGGTTTCATTGGTTTTGTTCTATTTTCTAGTGCTTAATTTCTAAGCAAAAATGGTCTTAATATTTGTGTTAGGTTCATACTGGCAGACATTAAATGATATTTGTTGCCCTTTTTAAAGCCTTGTGTTTTTTCACTGATGTCATTGAAGTGATTGTAAAAACAGCTTCTGCCTGCAGGCCTAGCCAAAATTGCAGGACAATTCTGTAGGTGATCCTGTGCAAGGTATCCTGTCTGTGGTGTTGCCAGCTGTGACATGTGTGAGTGCTGTTTGTGAGAGCAGTCTGTAGGAATTCAGGCTCCTGCCTGCCAGAGGGAAGTTAAACTGCTTCTGCCTGTCAGTCTGTCTGACTGATGGCTTGCAGCAAAATGTTTAAGGGCTGCTGTGGCTCCACCCCACGGGCAGCTGAGCCCCACACAGCCCCTCACTCCTGCACCATGGCCAGCCCACCCTGCAGCCCTGTGGGACGGGGGGCACAGCTGGAGAGGTGAGACAGGTGGCAGGTGTAGATAATAGCAGTTTAGTGGGTGAAACAAAAGCTGTGCCCACAAGCAAAGTCAGGAATCCATTCCACGTCCACAACTCCCAAGAGTGACTTGGGAAGACAAACACCCACCATCACTCTGAGCATCCCTGGTCCTTCTTCCCAGCTTTCCATGCTGGTGTGATGCTGGGCAGTGTGGAATG
>JAHXMQ010012336.1:21316717-21394772 GCA_020466415.1 Ammodramus savannarum pratensis | reverse complement strand
CTGGGTCACCTGTCCCAGCTGGGTCCCCTCCCAGTTTGCTGAGCGCCCCCAGTTGCTCACGGTGTGGGAAGCAGGGAAGGCCTGGCTGTGTCGGGGCTGCAGCAATGGGAACAGGCCTGTGTGCAATCCCACCCTACAGATGGGGAGTTCTAGAGGAAATCCTTCAGTGTGCATTATCACTGCCCAGCCTATAGATTAGAACAGCTACTTCTAATGATATTTTCATTGGCATAAAGTTTGTGTTGTCTGAACAGATTAAGGTTCTTTTTAAACTTTTTCATCCCCTGAGGGCTCTTTGTGTTTGTAGTCAGCAGCTGCACCATTTTTGTGATTCTGTTTAATTATGTGCAATTAATTGGGTCATAGCTCTGCATGTTGGAAATAACGTTTGTACAGAAAAATCTAGTATGGATATAGTGAATTGCAGCACTTTTATTGTGCTTAATATCTGTTTCTGGCAGAACTGGGAGTACTCACTACTTAAGAGTTGATGGATTTTTCATTGGTGTTCTGCTGCCTAATTTCAAAGATGGGATGCATTTTTATCAGCTTCAGTTTGCCAAAGCAAACATATGCACACTTTAATTGAAATAAAGCAATAATAACTTTATGGGCTACTAGAAATATGGCTGCTCTGCAGTTATGGAAAATATGTCAGGACAAAGATGTGCATTGTGGAGGATGCACAAAAACACACGGTCCAGTCCTGCTGTTGAACATTCATGATCTTAGCTATAAAGTGTTGAGAAATAAAATGAAACTTACCTGTCTCTTTGAAACAGATTGTTAATATTTCTGCCATTATTAGATAAGGCCTATAACCATCATCTTGAGTGAGTCAGAATTTAAATTTTTAAGGAGCTGAGAAATTGCAGCAGCCTACAGAGCTGCAGCATGGTGTACTCAGTTTGGATGAGCAATCACTGCTGGGAATGCATCTCAGGTTTGGAGTGGTGCTTGCAGCTGGAATGTGGCTCATGTTAGAGAGGGTTGAGGGATGCTCTCCAGGGGAATGCCATCTCTAAGACACTTGGAAGGGCTCCTGGAAGGTCTTTATGTGCTCCTGCTAAGGCCAGTGCCAAGGCATGGTGCAGAGCTGGCTGTGTTCAATGCTGACTGCAGAGATGCAATGTGTGTTCCCTCGTTTACAGCCCAGAGTGAATAACTATGGGAGATGGCAGTCCCAGCACAGGGCAGTGTCCTGAGGTGTCAGTTGTCACTCGGTGATTATTTTGTGCACACATCATTGTTTGGGGTTTTCCCAAATGAACATTTAAACAAGAAATGATCAGGTTTAGGAATTTAACTTCTTTATGCTAGAAACTGGCATAAGGCTCTCACAGCTCCCCTCAACTCTAGGCTGGGGAGCCAGAACTCTCTGTCTCATTTTTCTGCAAGAACCATTCAGGCTCTGGGATGGGCTGCTTGGACAGCTGCTCCCTGCTTCATAGCAGCCTCCAAACAGTGGACCAGATGGATTTAGTCTCTGTAAAAGAGACCTTTGGGAGGCTGAGACAATGAAAGTTTGTAGTGATACAGGCAAAACCTTATGAGGACAAATGTTTATCACTTACTCATCTGATGTGTAGCAGGGATCTTTCTTTGCTATGAGCTCAATCAGAGTCTTAAAGAGAGCTTGATGCCTGGGTGTTGTAGCCACAAACTTCAGCCAAATGATATAAAAGGGTAGTGGTGTGCTATTAAATCTTAGCTCTTTTTTGAGGGTAGTTTTGTATATATGTCTTTTTAATGTCAATCTGTGAGGGAACACAGAGTGCTTATGAATCAGCAAGGATTAATGCAGTGCTGTAGTTAGTAACTATTGCTGCTGTCCACGCTTGGGCAGGAAAGGTGCTGCCAAGGTACCCAGCACTATGCCCCCAAATGTAATTAACTGTAATTAACCAAGGTGATGGAGGAGACCAATTCCACAAGCAGCACAGCTGCTATTTATAGCTCCAGTGCCATCTCTGGTGTTTAATCACTGCCATGGCCAAGCTGCTAAGTGCTGCTTGGGCATTTTGTGACTGCATGGGAGTGGATGCACAGAGAATTTAATTTTTAGATCTAATATAAATTTTAGCAAACAGCACAGCATGTGAGTAGAACCGTGTAAATTTATGCTGCTCGAAGTAACAGAATGCATTCACAAAAATGCTAGTGTTTGTAAATTTTGAAGAAAAAGCTGAAAAGCTGTTTTGAGGAATCACTTTCTAGCTTGTGTCCAGAGGGGAAAAAGCCCACTTTTATTTGACTGTTAGCTAAAATGCAAAAGGTTAATTGCTAAATGCTTGATAAGGTGAATTTTGGAGGAGGGAAACAGTGAAAAATTCAGCAAAAGGTGATGCATTTTGATTTTAGTGACCCTTGCATTGTGTAATAACAACACACATCCTCTTCTGGCAATTAAAACCAAAATATGTTTTCTCAACAGTTAATATGCCTTAACTTACAAAATAAAATAAAATTTGTGAATATTTGCAGCTATATTGTCTGTTTAATTTTAATTAGAAAGCTTCTTTTATCACCTCCTTGAGGGATTGTTTGGGCAATTGTAACTAGGTATGTGACTGCTAGTAATTTAAATCTGTCCTTTACACTCCTGCATTTGTACTTTTGCGTGTCTTTAATTATGAAGGAAAAATATTTTCATTTGTCCAAGATATTACTTGAAAAAGCTGCTTTTCCATAAAATCTGCAGCTGCTTTTCTCTTTTCCTATTAAAAGTTTCCCTTTTAATATTCTGCCTCTGCATAAATTCTGGGACTTTGAAAAAAGGAAGATAATCCTTTCTTTACCAGTCTGCAACTGGAAAATTAATTTTTAAGTTAAAGCTTCCTGTTTCAACACTCTACCAAAATATCATTAAAAATTGTCAAATATCTTTCCAAGACTTGCTTTTTAAGGCCAGAGGTTATCATTAGATCATCTAATTTGAGTACTATGTAGCAGCCAAATGATTTCCTGTCAGAAAAATTGGCTCTGGACTATGTCCAAGTACAGAAATTATTAGGAGTCAGGCAAACATAATTTGAGATTATTTGAAATAATTTGGAGATTCCAGGCTGATTGTCCAGATGCTGGCATCTCCTTTCCTTCCCAGCAGTTTCCAGTTCAGTATAAAAAGCTGTTCCTGCAGGAGGGCACTGCCCATGTCTGGTGGCTGAGCCATAACGAGACAGATTTTGGTTTTAAGAAAGAGAGGGAAGGGAAATACAGAAGTGAATTGTGGAACAGGTCTGGGAGCTCCAATATTTCACCTCCTAGTTTTGGGTTGACTTTAAACTTGTTATTTTCAGGGAAAATATTAACAGTTTGACTTCCGAGATGTTAGTAGGTGCCACAGCTTATTTCCTGGTTGATTGGTGAGCTGCTCTAGCTATGTTTGTTGTGCTCTTATGGAGAATATCCTAATTTTATGATGTGCAGTATGTGTACATACTGCAAAAGTGTAGGAAAATAGATGTATACATTAGGAATAACTGGTGGCACATAAACAGCATTATAGTTTGTTTTTAGTGTAAGTAATGCATTTATGCCAACCTCAGTTTTCTTTGCCCTGTGAAATCTTTTCAAATTCCAGAGTAAGTTTTGTTTTGTTTTGCTTGTTTGGTTTTTTTTTTTGTTTTTATTGAGTGTGTTGTTAATGCCAGGAGTGGTCCTCTAGCTATGAGATTCAGTATTGTCTTACAGGAGGCCTAAAACCTCTGACAGTAAACTACAGATTCGGAACATGTATTCAACAGAGGCTTCTTCCAAGGCACAGGGAGTTTATTTCAAAATCTGCAAAGAAAACTGAGCCTTCTGAAAGGCTGTTGTTATTCTATCTGTAGAGCCACGATAGGGCTGGGGATTCTCTTTCATGTCAGATTTTTGTCTCTGCAGATGTGAATGCTATAATCAATGCATGAGGGAGCAGCATTTCATTTTTTCCTCTAGCTGAGCTCTGTATGATTGCTTCCAGACAGATGTGTGCAGTTCCAGCACAAAAAATGCTCTATGCAGTCATTAGGATACCTTTTTTTTTCTTTTAGTAGCAGCTTGTGCTTGAAGGCTGTCTTTTCAATCTGCTTCTGTGAATTTCCCTCCACCTTTATTCATTCTTCCAATATGGACATAATTTCAGAGTCATGGAATAGCTGCTGTGGGCTGCTATCAAGGGGATATGTGAAGACCTGTGGAAAAAAGGGAGTGAGAAAATATGAATTCATATTTAACTTGGTCTGCAGCTTTTTATCCCCCAGAAAAAGAGATGAAACTCACTGAATCTCGCAAGTCTGGGAGCCAAAGTGAGAGATGAGAGAAGTTGGACCCCTTTCTGTGTAGTTTGTCTTGGGACAGTTCTTAGCTAATTCTTTAGTCTTTCCCATTCTGCCTCTAATCTGCCTGTCTGGTTTTGGAGGTAGCTGATTCTGTTTGTTGATCCTGTTTCTTGGTCTGAGATGCTTCTGAGGAGGCGAGCACACCTTCCTCCATTGCCCTGCTGACACTGTATTTGTGCTTCAGTGAGAAAACAGGGGAATGATCTTGTGTTCTGCCTGGTTTTGCTGTGTCCTGTCATTCCATGTGCAGCCTTTCCTGCACTGTGGTTGAGCCCTCCTGCTCCTCCTAAGCCCAGTTAACCTTCTCTGACTGTCCTGCTCAGGCTGCTCAGCGAGTCCCCAGTGCTGCTCACTGGGTTTATCTGCCTTCATGCTTTGCATGAGCAGATGGAGGCTATTACCACTTTGCTTGTTGTGCACAAGCAAAGGCAGCCCAGCAGAGCAGAGATTGGCTCTGGTCTGAGCTCTCCCTTCCCAGAGCTCAGGCAGTGCAGCTCTCTTGCCCCCAGCCTTGCATTAATGCATTAACTCGGAGGCAGGCACTCGTTGAGAGGCACTAGACTTGTAGCAGATTCATTATCTGTGCTCAACTCCCTCCACTTGGAAAAATGAAAAACTCTGCTTTGGAATAACAACGTGCTCTAGCTGACAAAACTTTAAAGCTCTCTTAGAAATATGTTTTGATGCAGAGGAAAGGAATTGGCAGCAGAAAGTTCTGTTTAAAAATGCAGCTTGCTTTTTTGGCTGGATCAGCCGCTGTCTCTTTCTGTGCCCTCTTGCTTCACTGCTCCTGCTATTGTCTTCTGACACAGTTTAAAAAAGTCTGATCACTGATGATAGGGAATTGTGAAGACATCAGGAGAAATCTGGACATATATATTTGGCTATACCAAATTATTTTTTCTTTTCCACAGGTGACAAAAAATTGTGTCCTTCTGTCCCTGGCTGCCCAGCAGCTTGAAATTAGCAGCTGGATGTCCTTTGATCATCCTTTCATTGATAATGTGTTGTACTGTGCTTGCCATTGCCAGTCCTAGGTCAGCCCAAAACCTCTGCTGTGGTGCAGTAATTGCTGTCTGTCTGTGCTTAATGTGTGTCCCTGTTTAGGAAGCAAAGTTTCTGGTTTTCTGGGTAAGGAAACAGTTCTGTGAGAACTGATAATGAAAGTATTATGTTTTAAAGATTGATTTTAACCCTGGTAAGGACCAACCATTAACAGGAATTCTTTGCAGGCTTGTGAAGCCTCCCAACACTGACCATTAGTTTCCCTTCATTCTGTTCCAATTAAAGAAGAAGGATTTAGCCAAACCCGTTTTCACTGTTTCTTGCTCAGCTCCTCTCTGGTTGGCCCTGGCAAGGGGAGCTGTTTGTCACAGAGCAGTTCTGGCTCACAGAGTTCCTGTTCTTGCCTGTTTGTTGCTGCCTCTGCTGTACCATGTTTTACAGGTGTACTAAACAAATGTTTTCTGCAGATCTGGCAGGGACTGAATCAGGGAACCCATGTGGATAAAGAATAGGCTCTTTTCTTTTTATTTTGCCCAGGCCCTGGTGTGTTTCTCAATTCAGCCTTACAAACAATTTTATTGGCACAAGATGAGGTGGCAGAGTGCTGCAGAATCTGTAACTGCAGATAAGAAAAGACAATTTCTTACCCTGGCAAAGCTGCCAAAACCTTGTTCTGTGAAACTTCTCCCTCCAGTTATCTTTTCATCAGGCAACTGAGGAAATTGGGTTGTAGGCCTTAAAGACAAAAACCAATCAAACACCAAACTCCACAACTTTGTGAAGGTCTCATGTGTAGTTTGATTAAGTGCAGACCATCCTCTGGAATCACTCAACATGCTTTCAGAGCCAGCTTTATTTGGCTGGTAGGCTGCTAATTTTTGCAAGTACATCATCTCTAACGATAAAGAAATGAGTCTGTCTGCGTTTTCATCCTTTCACAAAGCAAAATAACAACTATGAACTTCAGGGCACAAGTTTAGATTGCAAAATGATACTTGCCTTGGAGGGATATTAAAAATATGTGTGTGTTTATTTTTAGTATATCTCAAAAGTGGTGTAGAGTTAAAAACAGAAGTCTAGGGTTGGAAAACCTGAGCAATTCCCCAATTTTATTCAACCTCACTAATTCCTGGATTACAGAAACTAAATACTGCCCTCTTGACATGAGTTAGTCACTGCCATTGACACTGCTGCCAGCTGTTGGTATTCATTAGCTGCAGCAGAACCATCTAGAGTATAACAGACTAGAGCAGTGGTGAGGAGTCCTGGAAAAATGCCCAACATGGGTTTAAATATTAATCACATTACCTGGATATTGAATTAGTTGCTCTTAAAAAAATGTACTGTCCAGCTGAAACTTTTAATCAAGACATTCTCATTCTGGAGTTTTAATTGTTTGAATAAAAGGAAATGCTAAGGAAACACTTTGTTTGCAGTTATGGCTGTTTATATCTTGAGATGATTTTTTCTTTTAATGGAATTCTTGGTGGTAGTTAAGAAAAAATACAGCAATGTTAGTGGGAATTTCCTCTTGGTTTAAGAAATTCTAAATGGCATTGATACCTTTCTCATATTGAAATGACAGGTCACTTAAAAACCTCTCTGTAATTTCTTTAGTTATATGCAGAATTTTAAATTTTGAGCAAGATACCCAACAACTATTTTGAAGGTGTTCCAGTAACATTACATTTGCTGGGACAGAATGTATTTAATTCCTTAATGCATGCAGGAAATCCCCGACCAATAATCTTTTTTAAATGCATGAAAGAAGCAGCTTTGCTTATTTCTGTGGCTTATTTCTGTGGCTCAGCTGAAGTGCTGAGGAAAGAAGCATAAAGTTGAGGTTCTAGACAGCAGCAACACTTCTTCTTGCACGTAGTTGTTAATGTCTCAAGTTGTCTTAGTCATGCTGTGTTACCTTTAAAGACATTTAAAACAGTCTTTAAAAGTTTCTGGTTTAACTGCTGGACAGTGGTGGGCAGATGAAGCAAGAAGTTCTAATTTGAGTTGTGGCACAGAATATGTTGTGTTACCATGTACCAAAACTGATCAACTTCTCAATATTTCTGCAGCATGGACATAACCTACCACAGCAAATAAAAAAAAAAAAAAAAAAAAGGATGAATTTTTCTTTATTTTACAGCCAAAGTATAAATTCACAGACCTGTTCTAACTTCTTATTGTTCTAGATGTATTTTAAATGTGATTATTCCAAGGTGGTTTTAATTACTAATTATGTAATCACTGAGCTTTTGATTAACTCACAGGCACTATTAAACAAATTGAATTGCTGTTGTAAAGCTAGTTACAATGAAAAATGACTTCAGAGGAAGTTAAAGTAGACATATATTTATGTGTTTGTATTTATAAATGGTACAGATTTGCTGCTACTTCAGTGAGTAGGTCCAGGTAGGTAGCCAGGAAATCAACAAAATTGGCATGTCAGAGGGAAAGATGATGAGTTATTCAAAACTGGGGCTGGCATTACAGTTATTAACAGTGTCTGATGATTCAGTGCCTATCTGTGCTCTCCCTGACAAAGCTGGATGATTTTTAGATTTCCCTTGAGCAGCTCTGTTATCTCCAATAGACTTTTTGGTTTGTTGTGCAGTTCTGCCTGGGAGAAGGCAGTTTCATGCAGGGAGAGTGCAATGGTCCTGAGGGGAGCTGAAGGTGGCTGCAGCTCTCCTCCCTCCTGCAATTCCTGTGCTGTGCGAACATTGCTGGGTGGAATTTGCTCTGCAGTCCTGGAGCAGAATTGTGCATTCCAAAGACTATTGGGGAATAAAAGTGGGTGTTTTAATCTCTTCTAAAAAATGTTGTGTTTGAGGTGCAGCAGCAGAGTGACCTGAAATTGAAGGTGCAGTGATGGCCTTAGATCTTGGCTGGCCTTCTGTACCCCGTCAGAGCTCAGCATTCCTCATGACTCCTCCTGGTCTGTGAGATGTGGAACCAGGTTGTTTTTAGGGTAGGGGATGGCTCTGACTAGCAGTTATCTCTGCAAGCATTGCTCACCTCCCCTGTCTGTAACTTACACATTCTATTGCCAACAACTTTCAGGCTGCTCTTTTGCACAAAACCAACCAGCTCGTTGTATGCTTATTTTACTCACTGAGAACCTTATTAAAAAAAATAAAGAGTCATTAATTAGGAGTACAAATTATGAGTAGGTGATACAGGTAATTCTTAGTTTCCTTTTTTCTCATGTTTGATACATCTCTGCAGAAAGGAAAGGGAGCTCTTCTAAGTAAAGAATGTGTAGCTATGGATAAAAAATGTTAGTTATTTGCATGCTTCATAAAAATGTCATGACAAAAGCATCTTTGAAGCTATTGAGTAATCTGGCTGTACTTAGTGTGCATGATACCAGTGACCCTAAATGTTGAATGATTTTTAAGTAGCAGTATCTATTTCACTTGCTTCTTGGGCTATGGGACATGTCTCTTTTATCCAGTGTGTTGAGATGAGATGTGTTGGTGTCAGACTAATTCCTGGAGCTGTATGTGCAGAATGTGACCAAAAAAACCATTCTCATGATGCTCCCCAGTGCACCATTTGATGTCTATTTGCTTTTTGCTGCAAGGAGATGTGAAATAATTTACTTTGCATTTGTAAGCCAGTGTGTGCACTTTGCCTTCCTAAGGGTCTAAGTGCTCTAGGCTGAGCCTTGCTGCTTGTGCATTCCAAACTGGGATGTAAATGCTGGGAGAGCTGAAGGGGAATATAAAACTGGAGAACAGCTAGCAAGTGGAAAATGGAACAGGAGCCTTGTCATCACAGCATGTTGGCATTTGAAATGAACCCAAATACTGCACTTGGCCTTTGGATGAGGATAAAGTTTTTTGTCTTAGAAACCAGCTATTTAGTATCCACCCCTAGATAAAACACTTCCACTTTGATTAGAACAAAAGTTTTGCCTGCTTATTGGAAACAGCATTTCTGGGAGAGAATGTTTCCTGGCTGTCAGGAAAAGCTATGACAGATGCAATTGCTTTCACTTTTGTACCTATTCACTCATATTGTCTCTCTCTTTGATCTACTTCTCAGTGAGGTTTAAAAATATCTCTAATTCTGGGATAGAAATTCCATAGTTGTGGCAAGTTTTGGGTTGGTGTAGGGAGGAGGGGAAAAGAGATTGAGAAGCAGCAGAGTTTTCTTCTGCTGACAATGTTGGGATTTCTTATTGACTGCTGAAGGATCTCCAGGAAATGACCAGGTACAAAAGGGACCTGATGAGGTGATTCAGTTGCTTATATTGCAGAAATGGTGTGAACACTGCTCTGCAGTGATTGCTTTTGAGTGGCTTGAGAAATTCAGCCTTCCTTTCAGAACTCTGTAAAATGCAGCAGAACGTAATTACTGTCATTTCTCCTGGAAAGGCATTTCTGCTCCATGGTACAATTGTCTGGTTCATGGTGTCCATGCCTGCCTCATGTCAGTCAGGGTTAGGCTGTGTTGCCTTGTCCTGATGATGTCCAAGTTTTACACTGTGTGTTGTTAGCAGGACTGTTTCCTTCAGTGCAGATAAACTGACCCCCACGTACAGCTCAGAAAGCCACTGCAATTCTCTGGAATGAAGGGTGCTGGGTAAATATCAAACATCAAATCTATGCCATTTCTGTAGCTCTTATGTGTAACTGTTATTTTCTAATATGGATGTTTATTGCTATATTTTTACACGTAGCAGATGTTTGTTTTTTAAAATTTGATTTCTAGATCGAAATATTGGCTCTTTTCTCTCTGTAAAAGAAGGTCTCCTGGCTTAGAGTGTAAAACACAATCTGAATACTCTGTAGTTCAGAATACATCCAAAACTCAAGTGATTAGCACACCAGCTAAATCCATTAACAAACTGAGAACTTGTAGGGACAAGATGCTGCTCTTCATTTCAGTCATTCTTTATCCATCACTACAAAGTGAGAAATAAACTGATGAATTTCTAGGTTAGCAGTTGAGTAGGGCAAAAGCAAGATCCTCAGGTTTTAGAGCTGTATGATTTAGTATGTAGCCGAAAGTATAGTACAGCTAGCAGTTGTGAAGGAATTGAACTTAATATTTTAATAGGAGGGCTAAAAATAATCTTTATATAGTCAACATTATTCTAAATTGAGTAGTAGCTGAGATCTATTTGGCAGGAAACACATTTCTAATTGTGTGATATATGAGCATTTTTATTTATATAAATAATAATATGTAGTGCACAGTTTTTCTAAATATTTGCTAAATAGAAAAGCATTTTTTAAATTAGGTGTTGCTGCATGATGACTTGCAACCCCTGGAAAGAGGAAAAGGAAGGCTAAGGCCCTAAGTTATTTGTTATTTCAGGTGTGATGAATCGGTGTTGAAACCTGTGGGTGGAACCTTTTTTTGGGAGCAAAATGTGCCTGAGGAAGGTGGTGAAAAGTTAGAGGAGAAGAGGAGCTGCAGCAGAATTCCTGCTGAATTTCCATTGAGTTCCAGGTTTTAAGTGTGTGCTAAATGCAGACTTTGGTGAAGCAGAGCCTAAAGTTTGGCCATTTGTTTTGGGGGAAATCAATACAATAGAGACAGGGCAGCTTTGGGTGGTATTTGGAGGCAGCCAGCTTGAATCATGGCAGCTAACAAATTAATTTTTTATGTGAATTAGGCCTTCAGTCTTGTTTTCAAATGAAATATAAGCAGCTCTGACAAAACTTAGTGCTCCTAAGGCATCTGTAATTTTCATAACAATAAATAAAAAAATCAAATATATCAGACTCTGTTATCTTTGAAAACATTGATTTTTTTTCTCACCTAAAACTTTGATCAATACAGGAAACTCCTTTCCTTTTTTATTTCATTCCAGCAACTTTTAATTACCTGCTGTCCCCCATATGACCTTTGCTTCAAGTAGAGCAAGTTACAGATTCCTAAATTTCCCCAAAGGGCTATAATTGTTATGCTATATGTGGGATAGGAATATTTGAATTGTTGATATGAAATGCCAAAAAATAAAAGTCTTCAATGGATTTGAACATTGAATTTGGTCCTGCTGGCATTGTAATCTACACAAGCACTTAGAGAATGGCAGCACAAAAATTAGGCTGAATTATATTCTGAAATTTATGCTTTTTTTGTTCAAAAGATGCCTCATTCTATGGAAAGAGTTGAGTCACCTGAGTCTTCATTGCAAAGCTGTTTTGCTGTTTTGGGTTTTGCACAGCATTTAACATGAACAGACAAATCCAGGTGTAAAACTAAACATTTCTCATGTTATGTGGTAAAAAAAAATGCTTAAAGCTCCTGACGTGCCAGTGTGCAAAGTAAAGCTTGCAGGGAGGCATTTGAGGGTATGGAGTGTCTGTTTTTAAAGTATTTAGATTAATCATTGATCTTTACCCCTAGTCTGACACGGGGTCAAATTTGGATAATAAGGAAGCTGTTAATATTACAGAGCATCATTATGTGATTGATTTCTAAAAGGAGGAGTGTTCATGGATGTCATCAAGTCGTCCCATCTATATGAGTTGTATGAAATACCTGTAACTATATAGTATTGGCAAGAACATAAACAGGCTACATATATGATACTCATTCTAAATAATTATATTTCTCTGTAATTCTATCCTATTTTCTGTCTTTGCCTAGAATGAATAAGCAGTCATGTCTTGACTTGTCCAGCAAAGTTGTTTCTTAAATGCTCTATCTTCAAACATGATGAATTCAGAAAACTTCTGTATTAAATTCATATTGTTATAAAAAATATAGCCATGTTACCTTTAACCATTTTCTCGGCTCAAAAATTGGAAGCAGAACTTTTTGTAAGAAATCCTTATATCAGGAGTAATAATTGTTGGATTTTTAAAATATATTTTGATGAGGCTCATTAAATGATTCTTGTGTCCTGAATTCATCTCTGTTATTAGCTGATAGAAATCCTCCTCAGTAAGTGGATGTTAATTCGTGTAGTGTAACTCTGGAGCTCCCAGGAGATTTCTGTGTGCTCATTACACATTCATACCAGTACAGAGACACGATTGATGCTGCTCCACTCTCCATTCCTGATGGTTACCCAGCACTGACAAATGTCTCCATGTTTAACAGTAAAGAGGTACCATGACTGTCTGAAGTGACACTTCACACAGAATTTACTCTTTCTCAAGTTCTTTCCCTTCAAATTCTATTTCCTTTCAACACAAGAGGGTAAAACTGATGCAAAGATGGGCACTTTGTTAGCAATGGTCAACAAGTTCAGATCTTTGTACATATTCTTTTGGTTAAGAAGTGTTTTTTCTATGCAAACTAATTCAATAACATTTTTTCAGTGATTATGCTAAAGCTTGTTAAAAAATCACTAAGTATTGTATTAGAAGCATTTTATGCCTGGTGAGGGATTGTAGGAGCTGACATTCTTGGGGGCATGAGTAGAGAATCTCTAACAGTAAAAATAACTTGGGAAAAGTTGTAGATTATTCTCTGGAAGTTGTCACTTCTGTGTAAGCACCTTGTACATCCCAGTATGACAAGTTAACAAAAAGGCTGGTGTACTGGAAACTGTGGTCTATACAGAACCTTTTATCTGGGTTTAGTTTGTGGTGAAATGCTACAATGATGAATGACTTTCAATTCCCACACTTTCCCTCCTGGCACTAACAAATTTTCATTTGGTGCCACACTTTCAAGTCAGACAGATTATACTTCTCAAAGTGGAAAGTCCCATTATGGAACTATTTGAAAACTGTGCTGACACCTGTAAACCTGTGTAGATCATTATTTGCTGTTACTCCCTCAGCTTTTCCTTTGTGCTTTCTGCTCCTACAATTAAGTCTCCTGCTATAAGAAAATCAGCAATATTTCTAGGTTTTTTGCTAGATCATGGGTACCTTTGTCTGTGCTCATATCCATATGAGTCACATACTCATATCATCCCAACATGTTCTTACATGACAGTAAATTTTCTGTCACACTAATAAACCTTAAGATGCTGCAGTGATGCTTCAACTTAAGACCCATAAAGGGCAATGATTATTGTGGAAGCCCAGCATCTTAAAATACAGCTTACACAGCTTAAATACAAATTCACAGTGAACATTAGTAAGTAATGGTATGAAAAAACCCTTTAGGATAGCAAAAAAGAACAAGAGGGAGAGTTGTCTTGAGCAAATCTATGGTTACGTAGAATTTCTGCTGCAAGTACGTTTAAAATTTTTTAAATCATGACGTGAAGTGTCTTAAAAAATTTAATATTGAAATGTAAAATTAATTTTTCAATTATAAATGAGATTTTAAAAAACCAGTCTGGAATCTCATGTTTATTTACTGCATAGAGGGCTGTACCCTATATTTTTATATGAGCAGAGTCTTACCCCATTTCTTGAGGCATGAGGTTCATTTTCTAAGTACTATTTTATTCCATCCAGCTACTGTGAGTTGTTTTTCCTGCCTCTTTGTACTATTCAAGAGGTAAGATGTGATTCTGTTGTCCTCTACCCATTTGCTTGTGAGTAGAGCATACAAGGAATTTCAACAGGGAAATCAACCAGCCCTGTTTGTCATTACCATTCCCTGACTGCATTTCTGTGGCTCTTTGCTCTTCTATAAAAAGCTCCTTGGAGCAGATGCAGTTTCTTCTTGAAGGGTCTCACCATCTTGTGAGAACATTGATAAATAAGTAGCTCTTCCTGGCTGGAGGTGTGGATGGACCTCAGTGTTCTGACAGGAAAACTGGAACACATCCCAAGCTGGGCCACAATGGGACACCTGCTCTGCCTGAGATCCTGTCCCTGCAAGAAAACAGATCATGTTGTGCCATTAGGCACTTTGAAAATTAAAAAATACTGGTAGTTTATTTTTATGCAGTGCTAGTTTAGTGCTTTTACAAGTTTACCACAGGTCTTTGGCACTGTATGAAGCAAAACCTTGCGTAAGGAAGTGTGTTTGTCCACTCAATTTGGACGAAGTGGATACATACATATAAATTTATGTGAGAGTTAATTCAGCCCTGTGTAAATGGTCATTAGGATAATGGTGTGATTTCTGCCCTTCTCTAATGAAGTCCAGTGAAATATTCAACTCTTTAATGCCTAAATTTTTCTGGAGTTCCATCAGAAGCGATGCTATTATGTGATTTACTTCACACAATAAGGAAGGTATTGAAGTATAAAATAATAACCTTGGAGGTTTTGGTGGTGGTGGGGGTGTTATATTTTAGGAGTTGTATCCTGCAGGTTTCCAAGTAACAACAGAATTCATAAATATCCATGATTTCACTAATTCCAAGGCACAAACCTAAATTGTTTTCAATATTAAAGCAATTGCCTACTTTATTTTCCTGATATTTCCTTTGAAGACTTTCATTCAGGTAATTTACATTGCTGCTTTCTTTCAGGTTTTCCACAGCAATTGGCACAATCTATGAAACCAAAGTAGGTTTAGAGGGCCAGCATGTTCATCACAAGTCAGATTCAAGGTGAATAAAGCTATATATTTTGGGTTTGTGGGATGGCATGAGTGGCAGGAATTATTTTTTTTTGTATTTATGAATTTTCTTATGCACTGGGAAGCACCATCAATTAAAGTAACAATTGTCTTCATAAGAGACTGATATTTTTTTTTTTTGAGCCATCGTTTGATTTGCAGGACTTGATGGCTGTAGGAGATTTTAACTGCTCAGAAACTTGTTGATGAGGAGTTGAAACAGAAAAAAACCCCTGAAATGTGTTCAGAGGATATTTCCTACAAAGAAAAAAGCATTTTAGGCATAGACTTTTGGGGATTTAATTGAGACTGGCAAGGAAAAAAAAGTGTTAAAAATGTCAAGGTGAGGGAATACTGAGAGCAGCTGTCAGCAGTGCAAGTGGTGATCTCTGAGATAGGAAGGAGGAAAAATAGCAAAATAAAACCAATACATTTCAGTATGACAGACTCTCTTAAACTCCTAGAATTGGTCAGTAAAATCCTCTGAGGGGCTTCCTAGAGGCACTAAAGAAAACTGCAGTCTCTCCAATTAATTATATCGGAGGTAAAAATGCATTTCCATGGTGGAGGGAAAAGCAGGAGCCTTGTGAAGGCAGTTGGTGAAGCTGAAGGTTCATACTGAGAGGCTGGAAAGCAGCTGCAGCCCAAGAGGGGCTCTTGTTACCCCCCTGGACTCCCTGCCTCAAATGCCCCTGGTGCTCTGCAGCACACAGCGAGCAGGCTTGGGGAGCTGGGCTTGGTGAGAACTCCTGGGCTGTCTGTGGGCTCTTGAACAGCAGCTCACTGCTAATTCAGAAATGATTTATGTGCAGTTCTGCCATGACCAGCGTGTGGATACCAGGCATGGCTTGGTCAGACTGCACAGGGAGTGAACACAAGGTCATCTTGCTATAGATGATGGAGAAGCCTGGCTTTAATATATGTAGGAAAAAGTATTCTAAATGAAGTGATATGAAATGGTACAGAACTGGTCAGAAAGCTCTAAGGAGCAGCTCTTAATATTTTAATGGAAAATGTGTGGAGATGCCTTCGTGTTTCAGTATATAGACAGTTCTTCTTCATCAGTGATGGTATATATAGTCTTCAGTCAAAGCCAAGCTGAAAGAAACCTTCAGAGTAGAAAATATTGGGGGATATGCTGAGAATTCAAAATTCAAAGCAAATACCTTGTTAAATGGTGAATAACAATGGGGAAAGAAGGGAGGTTGGAAATTGTTTAATTGAAAGTAGTGCTTGTGCATGAGAAGGAACAGTTAACTGGGTACTTGTTTTGCAAAAAAAAGATTGATTTTGCAAATGGTGAACTCATCAGTAATAAGACCACTGAATCAGATCCATAAGTTGCATAGAGTAAATGTAAAATCAACTAACTTAACAGTCCTCAAGTATCTGGCTGCTGCTGTGAGGAGGGAGGAAACCTGGTCACTGTGGTAGTCAGTCTACTGTTTCTCAGGTCTGAGCAAGGAAAACTAGGTTGCACTTTAAAAAGAGGTTAAAAGTAGGTGCAGTAAGGGAAAAATATCAGAGTATTGCATAGTTAACTCATCCATTATCTTCAATACTCTGAGGAAGCTTAAGGAGAGGAGTGCAATAATGCATATGTATGCATTTACAGCAAAGCAGGCCATTGCCATGGGATTGTCTCCAATGCAGTCCTGCTCCCATCAAAGTGAGCACAGCTGTGCCTGTTCCTGCTCTGATAGGAAATGCCAGTGGAGGAAATGCACAGAGTGAATTCTCATCCATCACTTTAACACACTGTACCAGGGCTGAGCTGTGATAAGGGATCCTTGTCACACTGCAATTTCCAGCTTCCTGAAATACTTCTTTGTACTCTGCCTTTTAGGGGGGTGATAGAGGCTGAGGGAAGCACAACATGGACATTTGTGGGAACTTGAATGAAATTGCTGTGAAGCTGCTTTTGATGTAGCTCTTTGGACTGCACTTGATGTTTTTAAATGAGAGGACAAGCTTTATTTAAAACACAGCTTTTAAAAGTTTATGCCTCTATTTAATTTTTTAATTTGCTATTTGATTGGTGGAATCTTTTGCATTTTCAGTGACTCTGTATCATTTTTTATGCAGAAGAGCAGTTCTGGGCAATTCAGGCTCTATTATGCAAAATGCTGCTTGCTGTTTACTGTTAATAATAAGCCAAAAACTTTGCTGTCCTTTTTTAGTAGCTGAGTATTTTATGCTGCAATCTGGCAAGTGAAAATAGAGAGCAGTATCTCACAAAACCTTAATGTCTGTGTATGCTGTGAATTTTTTTTTACTGGTATTTTTTGTAAAAATTAGTTTGAGAATGGAAGTGAGTATTTACATTCAGTTAGTGGGAGGATTGAATTTGTGCTATATGATAGTTGCCCTGTTAGTGCTCTGAATTAGACAGTGAAACAAAACTCACTTAACTTGTATTTTGTATTATGGGTGCTTGATTTAAATCTGTAATTCTTCATTTATAAGAAGGTTAGGATAAGCAGGGTATTTTGCTCAGTTACTTCACTTCGAAGTCTTTTTCACTAAGTAAGTTTCAATACCTGAATCCAAAACGTATTTTTAGAAAATGGTCTGGAAGACTGAGCATGCAGGTACCTTGAGGTAAAGGTAACATATGAACTCCCCTGTGGCAAAACTCTTTTGGAGCAATTGTACTGTGTTCCTTACTTCTGTGTGTGTGTGTATTTAATACACTTTAGTGTTCTCCATCCCAGAACTCTGGGAGTGTTTTGTTTCCTGTGCCTGAGCTCTGTTCCCCGTGTGTTGCACCATGGGACAGGATGCTGGGGTGGAGCTGGCTGTGCACACACAGCCCTGGCTCTGTGCTCTTCAGCTCCTGGAGCAGAGGTGCCTTTAATTAATTTTCCACACCTTCACATCTGCTGCTAAAAAATCATCCAACAATACTCATATTTCCCTAGGTGCACTTAAAAGCTTGTCCTGGGGTAGGAGAGAGGCTGATTTCACCAAGTGTCTGCCTGGAGTGTGTGTGTTACTCATTTATCAGTTCTTTGGTTTCTTTAGCTTCCATAGTATCTTCCTAGCTTCCAGCTAATATCCTGCATTGGAAGCTATGTTTTATTGAACAGGAAAATACTGAGCTTGAAGTGCCTTCAGTGCTTCACCCAAGTGTGTTTGTGTGTGTGTATATATATCATATATATATGTACCATATATTTAGATATGATTTTCTGGCCCTGCTTACACGGCATAATATTCTAAAACAGTCTTAATCCTTCTCTCACATCACTGATGATATTCTTTTGTTAACTATGTGGAACATATTGCCACTAAGCATTGTTGATAATTACGCTCCTAAAGCTGATTTCTGTAGGAGAGCCATATGGTATATATAATGATACATAACACTGATGTGGTCTTCAGTTACCCATAAGTGAATTACTGTTGGAGATGAGACTGATGTTTTATTCATCCCTTTCAGGGAAAAAAAAATAAAAATTGTATATTTCAAGAAATGAAACATGGGGGGGAGGGGGGGAATCTCATTTTCTTGAAAGAGAATCTAGCATTTTTGCACCTTGTAGTGACTGGGAGTTACTTAGTGTTCAGTAAAGCTGAACAGAAAGTAATCTACAGCAAAGAAGTAAAAATCTCCTTTAAACCTCTGCTGAAACTGTCTGGAAGTGAGGCTGCTTGGCAGGAAGCTATCAGGACTAAGAGATGGATAAACCCCTTGTGATGAGGAAAAGGTGGGGCATGAACTCCTCTTGCCTGTTTCCTCCAGGCACGAGCATGCAGAATTGATTGAACTCGGCACTGCTACAGATGTTGGCACTAACAGATTGTCCTGTGCCTTTGGGGCCAGGAGGGGATCCTGCCTTCCCCACAAGCTGCAGATGTGCAGTCCCTGGTCACAGCAACCCAGCTTCAGTGTGAGCACAGTCAGTGCAAGCTGGCATTGACACGCTTTGGTCTGGAAAAGCTTCCACAAGCTGCAAGAAAAATACCCCCAGCTAAACAGATGAGGAAAACAAGCCCTGACTGACCTTGAGCCTCCTTTATTGGGACAGTGACTGTGGCCATGGCCTGGCTGCTCGTGCTCATGGCAGCACACACAGGAAGGAGACACTGGTCTGAATTTCCCAGATCACCTCCTTTTCACTCTATTTCACTGTAATCTGGCCATCCTAATGTGATGTGTTCCAGATGAACTGAGCAGGAAAGTCATTAATTATTGTGAAAAAGGAGGGAGTTGAGTTAAAAGACCAATTTGTCAAGTAAATGAAAATTGTCTTTATTCTGATCACTTGCTTTTGGTGAAACATGGACAATTTCAGAATCCCTTTTTCAAAGAAAAGAAAAAAGGTTCACTGTTCCAATTAGAGCTCTTGGGGAAGCACTAATTACTGTCCTTTGCAGGAGACAAAAAAGTAATGAGCATTTCCATATTGTCACCACTAACCTGGATTAGTCCTTCAGATAAAATTCCAAGAAATGCATTTTACATTGCTTTAATACAATATTCATTATACTTCTAATTGGCAGATTTTAATAATTTAAAGCTGATTAGTACCTTTAAAATTTTCTTTATTCAAATATTACTGCCAAAACTGTCTTTGGCTCAGAGAAGGTCCAGTATAGACATCTTTAGACTCCAAGGGATAGAGTATTCTCCTCTTCCTCTGTGTATTTGCTTGCCACAAAAGAAGCATTCCAAGTAGGAGGTTTCCTAAATTCAAGTTTTGAAATATGTGCCCTAATATGGGACTTGCCTGTCTCCTTGGGAATGCTCATCTGCACAGACATTCAGAAAAATTCCTCACAAGATTCCTGTTATCTGCAACTTAAGGGACTGAGTTTTCTTTGCTTCTGCTGTAAGTGAACTTGCAGACCTAATTTAAGCTTACTTGATTTTTAAAAGTATTTATTTCAGTATTTGGTGACAATCTACCCAGCAGAAAAGCCCAATACCACTTTGAAAGTACTGTATGTAGCACATCCACAGCAATTGGGGCACAATAATCAGAACAGAAATTACCTTTTTTTTTTTTTTGGTCAAGATAACTCCAATTTGGTGAGGCTTGCAACTGCTGGGAAAAATGTGGGCAATTTTGACATCCTTTCAGGAAGAAAATGGATTTTTTTCTGAGGTTCAGTGTTTGTTAGATCTTGTTATGACTCTGTAATAACAGTGATTTTTGGCATATGTGTACATGCATAATTTTTATTATTACAATAGAAACAAACTGCTATTGATGCAAGATTCCCAAAATCTGCATAAAAACATCCACTGAAAGAAGAGAGAACAATGAATAGAGAAGCTAGATGCCCTTACTGTATGCAACTAAAGCTTGCTTAAGTAAAACCAGTTAAACTAAGCAATTCTGAATTTTGTTTAATTCAAGCAGCATAACTATAATGCCAAGATTTCATCCACACCTGCTCTGAAAGCTGACAGTGCTGTTAAGACACTTCAGTTAACTACAAAAGTAATTAAGCACTCATTACCCAACTTCATTCAAAGTGTTATAGGTTTTATGTGGTTTTGACTTGTTTCATGAACTTCAGTTTTCCAGTAATTTTCCACTGACTGCTCCTTCTGTTCTTCTATCACTTGGTGGTTTTACATCCTCTTGTATTTGCTTTAGCAAGCCCACTCATGTAGGGTCTGGAAATGGAGTGTACATTGCCTCATCTTTTCTCTTCACTGTTATTAGGTTTTACTTGAGAGAATAGAACCATTAAGCTATTTCCAAGGCGTAATTTCTGTTTCAAGAAATGGGATGGAGGGAGATGGAAAGCTGGGCAGAACCTGAGATCAGGGAGTTAAATGCTTCTGATGTTGTATTTTCAGCTTTTAAGGTGCCAGCAGAAACCCTGAGCTTCAGTACTCCTTTTGGACTGGTACAGGCAGTGATCCCATCAGCATTCTCAGGTAAAATGGTGACCTTGCCTCCTGGAAAGGAGGGGGCTTGCCTTTGTTGTGTCCCTGTAATTTCAAGAAAAAGTTAAAAAACCCCTGTGAAGTGCCACTAGATTCTAAATTATCTTCTGCCTGAAATGTGCTTTTATTTAAATCTAGTGTCTAAGCCTTTCAAAGCAGATGTGTATGTGCTAGTGTACCCTCTATTTAATGAATAACTGCAACTTCAACCAACAGCTTCGGAGAGGCTGATTTGATATGTGGAATCTGGAAACAGCCTGATACAGAACAATACAAGAGATGGCCCAGTTGAGTGTTTAAAAATGTACAGAAAATCCATATTATCTCATTGATATTTTTGTTTGTTTTTCTATGTTTGGGGGGTATCAGAAATGTAAATCTTCTTCTTCCCCCCTGTATTTTCTTTCAGCAGACAAGCTCTATAACCAGTAATAAACTTTTTTGTTAGAAAAATAATTATCTCTTCAATCATACATATACTAATAGAGAAGATGAAATGTATTTAATATTTCTGAAGGGAAGAAATAGCAGTTCAACATCCCTGCTGAGCTCACATATTGACATAATATATTTTCTGTGAGACTCCTGTGATGCAATGCCCATGGTTCAGTCACCAGTTCTCTGAAAATCACAATTTCACCCCTTCTCATTTCTGATTTATCCCAACTTTGGAATTAACCATGGAAGCTAATTACTCTTGAGAGTTCAGACCTCATTTATGAGGGGAAATAAAAATATATCAACTACAGACTTGACCCATGTTTAAGATCTTATCTAAGGACTAATCAGTCTTGATTTGCATGGAGTATTTTGCACTTTTAAAGGCAGAGCAGCATAAGAAGGCTTGAGGTGGAACTTGGGGTATCCCATGGCCCAGCACTAACTCCTGTGTTGGGCTTGTCTCAGGGATTATTCCTCTTTTCCCCCATCCTCCCTTCATTGAGTTCACCATTGCTGTTAGGAGTAGATTCCAAGTTTAAATGTAGAATTCTCTTTGAAACTTTGAATTCTTGTTAGGAATTTGGACTTCTGAGTTGATTCCTTTTTGTGGCAAAAAGACCTGAAAGGCACAATGTGGTTTTCCAGTCTGCTTTAAACAGTGTTTTATGAGAAGTGGAGGCTTTCAGCGTTTCTTAAGGAATAAGACACCCCTGAAACCTGAACCTACTAGACTGTACAGATGAAGCTATTGATATTTTTTGGACTTTCAAGCAAAAT
Source organism: Ammodramus savannarum pratensis (assembly GCA_020466415.1). Taxonomy (NCBI): domain Eukaryota; kingdom Metazoa; phylum Chordata; class Aves; order Passeriformes; family Passerellidae; genus Ammodramus; species Ammodramus savannarum. The sequence continues at coordinate 21,372,887 of JAHXMQ010012336.1, read as the reverse complement.
GCAGTGAAGTATTCTCAATTGAAGGAGATTGTGCTTTTGAAGTTCCTTTCATTTCCTGTATAAATGAGTACAAAAATTCCTCTTGAGCACAGGTATGGGGAGCAGAAATAAAATTATCAAAAGGATCTCCAGCTCTCAGATGGCTAATTCTTCTTTTTCTGCATGAAAATCTCTAATAAATTCAAATTTCTGTGGAATATGTAGACCTGTAATCTGTAAAAGTTTTCTATGTATGTTACATATTTGGTTTGTGCCTTGATACCCAACTTGTGTTTCTGGAAAATGAAGGGTAAAGGAAGCACTTGTGTGTCTTATGCACAACAGAGGCTGCTGAGGAATGAAAGAAGATATAGTTGAGCCAGTCAAGAGAAATAATAGCCAGTCTAGGTTTAATTTCTAATTCAGTTCTATTCCTATAATTAATTTGTAAGTGATTATATCAAGGAAGTGAAAGAATGATACTTACAGAATTAATCAGGAATTCTCCTTTCAAGTATTATTAGCAAATAAAGATTTCGGACGTGGAGCTCAGGTGTCTGGTGGCACAGCTTTGAAGAAGGGGAACATGAGAAGACAATTGTGCCTTTGCACTCCAGAGCCAGGGGATTGCCTACCCAGAGAGGATACAAACACTAGCAGTAACTTTAAACAGGTTTTTAACCTTGCAGTAGTATAAAAGTTACTTTGAAAATGGGAATTTCAGGCATCATGTATTTGTGAACAATCTGAGTATAGAAGAGTGCAGGAATTGCTTAATCTGTTTTTCAGCCGCTGTGGAACTTGTCTGGCTCTTTGGGTTGACTCAAATTTCTTTTGTGGCGCCATAAGAATCTGAAAGGAACAGTTGGTTTTTAAACCTGTGGTTTATTTTCATTGGGATTCTTGAGCATAAAACTCCTTAAAGGCACTCAGAACACCTCCAGATGTATTTCTGTGGTCTTCACATCAGTCTTTCTTACAAAATAGAATGAGTTTTAAGTCTTTAATTAAATTCTGGAATCAAAATCGTTGTCTAAACCAGAGCTCCTACTGTGAAGCCTTAAAAGACTCTATTTATTATGTACTTAATAAAAAAGATAATTATTGGATATGCTAGTCTCTAATTGTGATATTAATCATGAGTTTTCTATCATTCCAAAAATAATTCTTTTAAATTATATTACCAACATCACGTGCACACACTATTAGAAGGTAGAAAGGATTTAAAATCTGACTTTTTAGATATTTTATCTTGTGAGGAAGTTAATTTCATCTGGATAGGAGCCAGACCTCCACAGCATATACAGAAAATTCCATGGATCTTGAAATGAAACAGTTGTGCTTTAGTGTAAGGTATCAAATTTGTGACCACAAAGAAAGGTTCTCCTGGTCCCTGGGCTGTTCTGGGAAAGCCAGGTTCCCCATCACGTGGAAAAGCAGTGAAGCTTTGGGGAAGCTGCCCACAGATGAGAGGCAGCCCAGGTTCCCTGTTTCAGGAATGGGGGTGCTCTCAGTGCCCCTGGGGCAGGGAGCTCTGGGCTCTGCCACACCCAGCTCTGCTCTCTCTCCTGATGCTCTGGTGGCAGTGAAACACTCAGCTGCCTTGTCAGAATAATAAAAACATCTGGGGTTTGGTGTATGCAATGTGAAATGCCAATGCGTGGAAATACAGCATGCTCTCTGAAATATGAGTGTTGCCAGATTTATTTCTTCAGTACCCCTTTTCTTTTTTTCCTGTGTTTATTTTGGTATTGATTTTTGCTTTTATTTCAATCTTTGCATCAGAGAACTGACTTCAGTAATTCTGTTTAGATGATGCACTTCTGGTAGAATTCTTGGAATCAGACTTACCAAATTGCTTTTTTAATGATGGTTTTCCTCTGGGGTGTTAGCTGGTGAGTTTGTGCAATATGTTTTAGAAACTATATTGCTTTCTCTGGGAAATGGTTTATTCATACAGCAATAACCCAAACACATTTTATTGTCAGAAATTGCATAAAATTCAGTTGTGGTGCCTCTGCAAATTTTCTTCTATAAAATGAATGAAAATATCTTGCTGTGAAAGAACATGACTCACTGGCATTGGTGATTACACAGCTCTTTTAAGTTTAAATATTAAAACTATTCTTTACTACCTAAAAATGACATTTTTTTTCATTTTATCTCACAGTAACAAAGAGAGCTTCATTAGTTTAGGATGATGATGAAGAAATTCTGCCAAATTTGTAGACATTGAGAAAATTCTTCCTCTGTTTGTTCTGGTATTTAAGAGAGTGTGCTTATATCAAATAACTGGTGGTCATTCCATTGAGAATATGAACAGGGTAAAAGACCCAAAAAGTCAGTTATTATTAGTGCTTGCCAGCTTATAGTGCTGCCATATATAATATTGTAAGATGATGTGATGAACAATGCCTATTTTTGCGCCTCAGACTTTTTACACATCTATTTGCAAAGGTCATTGGAAAAATCTGATTAGTTTGATTCACTGCCATTTCAACAAACACAGAGCTCATTTTATTATAGTATTTATTATTCAGTTTGTTTTTTTTCTCTAGTGCTCTCTCTATGTTGACAGAATCTAACTTAGCCTGACACCTTACAGCAACTCTTATATTTTCAAAAATACTCGTTTTAATTTGAAAATGCCACTGGTGAATGGAAAAGTGTCTTATTATATTACCTGAATGTATTATACTTATAGTGATGTTCCAGTAATAATAATCTCAAACTATTCCTATGACTTTCTTGCCTTGGTGTATTTGCTGGAATGCAAAATCAGTGGGAGATTGCTGTCCTTGATGTGTGTGTAAGGACTTGCTAAGGTATTCCTACTGGGAGTCTTTAACCTTTGCTTTTTTGGCTTTCTCACCAGCCTGGGGATTAGGGGCTGTAGGGAGTAGCAGCATCAGGGAAGCTGCAGCAACCACAGCTGCCAGGAATGTGTGGGAATGGGGAACCTGCCCCTCTGCAAGAGTGGGGGAACGCCCCAAAACTGCCTTTAACTTGAGGGGATTGCAGATTGTGGGGATTAGCTCGTGAAGAGTGCTTAGAAAATGAGCAGGTGTGTGTTAATACCTTGTGAAGCTGAGGTTTATGGGTGTGATTGCTGCTATTGATTCTGGACATTTCCTGCCTGTGCTGCTGATTGTGCTGCTAATAAATCAAACTGCTTTGATAGTGAATTGATTGGTAGGTTTTGAATTGAGTAGCTTTCCTCCAGACAAGGTACTTAATATTGATTAGGGCATTCAAAAATTATAGGGGTAATCCAGCAGCAGTTTAAGTTCAGTTAGACCAGTTTGCTGATCCTTCCCTACCATTATTCTGTGTGACTGCTCCTAACTGGTTTTACATCATAGCTAAAAAACACCCAAACCTCAACTTCATCAGTGACCCCCAAGGAATGCAAGGCAAATTTCAGATCTTCATCATAAGCATTCAGTTAAGCAGTCATTGTCCATAAATCAGCTAAGTGTTACTGCATTTTATATGTGCTTCTGTCACGAGCAATTTGTGTTAAAAAAACCAAAATAAAACCACACACTCACACACTCTTCCCCTGCAGCATTACTGAAAATATTGTCTAGGTAGCAAATTTTGGGGGAAAATATAACCAAAAGCCCACCCAGCTGCTTGCCTTGGGCAGCTGCTTCTCATTGTGTCAGTAATTGCCTGCATTGAGGTGCTTCTCTCAGGGCTGCAGGGAAATTGCATGCAGAAGGCCTAAGTGGTCACAAGGGTCTATTCTGGCTTTAAAATCTAGGAAACTACTGACTCCTGAAGGTTGCTAAACCCATTCAGTTTCTATTGAATGAACTGGAATTGAATGTACTGAGTTCTTTGCAAGGAAGCACTTTTTATAAAGAAGCCTTCAAAGATTTAATAAGCTATAAAAGGTGAGATTGAATCTGCTCTGATTAGCACCTGTAAATGAGCTTGAACTGACTACAGTGATCAGATGCTGACAGCCCCCTTCTGCATAAAAGTAAAGATAATTACCCAAGAAGTAATTTCCTGGATGGCTTTAGCCTTTCAGAGTGTGGTTTTCCTGCATGTATTGCTGGCTGGAAGTTCCTGTCATGCTGAAACTCAGCATTTGGCTTTGTCTCTTAATTTTGTACCTACAGAAGGCAGCAGGAAAATTTCCAACGACTGCAGTGAGTTTTGAGTTGGGATCTGATCAAATATTCTGTGGTATTTTTTTATCACTAATGACAAGTACATGACTTGGTTTTCAAGTCTGTGTGAAGGGTGGTGGATGAGAGAAAGAGAGCAGACAGCTTTAATTTTTTAAACCTGTTTAGAAAGTTTTGGGTTCAGGGTATCTTGGAGCCCCTGGGATGTTTACAGCTTGTGAACTCATTTCCAATCAGTTTTGCAGGACTTTTTCAGCCATACCATAACACCCTGTAGCTTGTGGGAGTTTTCCAATTGATGAACTGGTGCTGGAACATGGAGAGTGTAATTCTGAGTCTGTAATTGAACATAAAAGTATTTGTAAGGAGCTAGGGAAGGAAAGAAGATTCCTAATGGTTCTCCCCACTGTAAGCCTCAAACTGGTAAGACAGAGCAGGGCAGCTTGCTAGAAATGTCTCTCACCTCTGCAGTCTCCAGAGGGCAAGCAGGTCACTTGTGTCCCCACTGTGTTCTCTTAGAAGTCCAAGATCCTTTCTAAAACACAAGCCTCAATAACATTGTGGCAACACGATGGAATAGAAAATGATTTCCTCGTGGCCATGAGGGGTGTGATTAAACACAGAGTGGCACCACAGGTCCCGAGTTCTGATACACTGGCAGAAGGTCTTCCTCAAAGAGCCCCGGAGTAAGAGCAAGCTAAAAAATGGTTCCTGTCTATTGAAAACAAAAAGTCTGTGTTGCTTTTTTTCCCTCAGATTATAATGCTGTTTGTATTTTTTTTGGTGACAATAGTACTTTAATGGCAAAGGCCTGAGTAAAGTGGACTGTTTCAGGCATATCTCTGTATCTTAGAAGATGTGGCTTCTAATAATTTCCAATATATCTGCACAAATTAAGTAATAAACTCTTGCCTTGAGGTTACTTGAGTTAGATTTAGTATTGATTTGGATAGGGGATAAAAGCTGTATGGACCTGCGCTCTTTTCAGAGAATGCCTGAATCAATTAATAAACTTCACTCTTAGGATTGTGTAGGACTAACAGAGCTTTAGAGCTGGTAAAATAATGGACTCATTGAGGGTTGACCTTGTGCTTGGATATTTATAGCAGTCTTTTCCGATATATATATTTTTTAAACTTTTAAGAACTAAAAATATTTTTTCTTTCAGGAATATGTCCTACTAGGGTATTTTTCGTGTTTGGCAGGTTTTTTTCTAACTACATGATGACACAATTCAAAAATTATTTGTATACATAGAAAGAATTTGGAATTTATTTCCTGATTATATGGAGACAATTTTCAACAGCAAGTTTTATCTGATATTTGTTTTCCCTAATAATTGTGTAAAGTTATTGCTTCTTATTGAGTAAACTCTGTTACTAGAATAGCTTTGAAAAGTGTGCCAAAAAAGCACTGCAATCTTGTTGAACTACATTCTGTATAGAATTTAAATGAATCCAAATTTGAGAGTCATCTATTTTAAATTGTCTTTCATTGGGGCAGAACAAACAACTGAGTTTTGAATGTGACACAGCTGCAGAAGCTCTCAAACCACAAAAAAAACCCAGACAAAAAGCCCTGTAATGCTACATTTGTAACATTGGATGGTTATCTGAGCCACCCTCAAATAAAGGGGAACTAAGGTTTATTTACGTAAAATAAAGAATAATAATAATAAAAAAGCTGAAAGGGAAGTGTTTCCTCAAAGGTCAAGTAATGAAATAAAGTAATGATAGGCCAGGGGTTGAAAAAAGTTCCAGTACAAAGCATTGCCTGTGCTTTGGCTCTATTTTCACTGGGATTTTCCTAGAAAATTGGAGGTCAATCTAAAACTACATAGTGAGAAAGCAGCCTTTGCTCTTCCTCCTTGCAACTTTGCCAGGTGAAAGGAGCCTACAAAAACTGCACGTATTTCTGTACTCTATAGTGGAATATATGAATTGAAACTTATATTTGTAAAAAAAATTAGAAAACTAGTGGTATGGTAATAACTGAGTTCTTTGGATCCTTGTTTTACTGTTTTCAGCTTTGGAACACGGATATGGTGGTGGGGGATGTGTGTCCTTTTAAATATAATTCCTCAAATTCCTGATCCTAATTCATTTTCTTAAAATCTTTTCCATAAAATAAAAAGTAATATGTACAATAGGATCTATTTGTGATCAGGATTTATGGTACTAGGAGCTAATAGACATATTGTCAATAAATGGAATAATTAGTATTCTTTAGAAGGTGTACCTTTGATCATAGTTTGAACTATTGACTTAATTATGGGTTGGAAGATATTTGATTAATTTATTCTTCTCGTGAGGTTGAATTTCACTTGGAGAAAGTGAAAGTTATTGCAGCTTTAAAGGAGTTTTAGGTGTGTGTGATGCACCTTAAATTAACTCTTCTAATGCTGGGAGGCCAAAACCCTGCCATGGGAGCAGGGTGATGGTGGCCCTTGGGAGGGTGCTGCTGTCCCCTGAGGGGATGAAGCCACTGCCAGCACCTCCCACCACATCAGCCCTGACAGGCTGAGAGCCAAGAACAGCTTGGACCTGCACTGACTGTTGTACCACCTGTAAGGAACAGGGGAATCTGGCCTAAATAGCTCCTTTTGCTGCACTGCTGGGCTGGGAACGATGAGAAAGCAAAGTGGTTTAACAGTGAGAGCTGAGCCTTGTCAAGCATGCCCTCAGTGTTGGAGATTTCACTCAAAAAGGTTAGTTTAAGGCAACTGTGAAGTTTAAGTTTAGAAATGAATTTAGAATTTAAACTAATTTTAAAACTTAGTTTAGCAGTAGATTCTGAGGGCTGAAATGCAAAATCAGACCTTCTGCAGTTGACCTCTGCTGAACTCTTTCAGCAGTAGATAGCTTTATTAGAATCTAGCAAGCAGCAATGTTTGTACAAACACTTGGATAGATATGGAATTCTGGAGGAAACATTTTTTTGAAATGGATTATTCCCCTTGCAGATGTTTGGGGAAGAGGTGAGAAAAAGTAAAGGGTGTGTGTTTGCTGCATCTTGTGATTGTTGTCCAGGGTGCCACTCCCCTCATCATGCCTTACAGTGATCCCAAGCATTAATTTAATTGGATTTGCAATTTGGAACTGTGATTAGTCCTCACTGTTAGAGTAGGGTAGGGGAGCAGACCTGGAGAGAGGGCACTTAGTAAGAGTAGATGACAAGTTGGGGTCAGGATGTGTCAGAATGCTCATCTTTGGTGACTTATCATTGTAGAGAGTTTCTCAGAGAAAGCTGAGGAAACGTGTTTGGCTGGCAACAAATTTTGCTGGTGTGTTACAAAAGTACCTTCCCTATTTCTTTTATACTGTGAGCCATTTGTAGGCCATAAGTGTGCCTCATGATTCTTCCCCTCCTCTTGGAACAGACTATTTGAAAGGCCACAGCTTTTAGACATTTGAGGTTCATTATTTCAAATTAGCATCAATCTTTATGCACAGAGTTTTATTTTTTTAACTAAGGAAATTGTGATTATGTGACACGAAATCTCAGTTTTTTACTGTAACAGACTCTGGATGCTGTAATTAATGCAAAGGATAGTTAATGAAAAGAAATCTACTAGGTCTGTATAGTTTTGCACTTGAATTAGAATTGAAAAATGCAGTAATGTCAAAAAACCTGCTATTACTGTGGCAGAGCCTTGCTTTACACATTTCTGTTACAGTGTTTTGTCTTGTTCAAAGACTTAGTGCTTAATGGAAAAGGACAGCAACTTTTTATTTAAAGACAGATGTTGTTCACTAATAGTGGCTGTGAGTCAAAGTCCTGAATCCAAGTCTCAAACTTTGGGAACTTCAGTTTTTGGTCATTGAACTATTTTAAGTTTATATGGTAATAAATTAGATAGTAAGATATATGTGAACTGCAGGCTCCATGGTAACTAAGAATACTGCAAAACTGAATGAGGACCAGATAGAGCATTAGCCAAGCTGCTTTTAATATGACACTGGAAATTCCAGAAGATACCAAGGTCAGCCTTCCAGGGGTAAATCAGGAATACTCTTCCTGCACCAGGAAGGGCACACCAGCAGGGACTTAGATCAGAAGGTGATTGTGTAGCAGCAGGTGACTGTGTAACAAAAGCATAGCTGGTAAGTTTTTGGTTTTCAGACTAATTTTTGTAAATTGCTAGCTTTGGAAAGAGTTCATGAGAGTCTAATAGTAGGAATTAAAATGTGTCTGATAGCAGAAATCTGTTAAGAGTCCAGCCACCAAAAAGCACAGTGAAAGTAAATATTTTAGACTGTAAGCTTGTTCTAGGCTCTGTGCTCAAAGTTCTTTCACCCAAAATGTCCCCAGTTGTGCAGGGGACATAGTCCTAGGGCTGCTCAAAATAATGGGTTGTCTGACTGGAGGATTCCCACCTCCCATGCAGGATCATTTCAGACCCCTTTACACCCCTGGCCCCAGATCTTTCTAACTTGAGTCTTGCAAGTTGTCTGTGATGTGCTAAGCCAAAAGTAGCTCAGAAAATTGTCAATGTTCAGTGCTTTAGAATAAATAATGACTTGTTCTTTGTTTTACTGAAAATAATAGGTATTTATTCTCACTCTCCCAGAAAATTAGGTTGCAGACAGCTGAATTTTCTAAGCAGTTATGCAAACTTGTGAGAGAGATTTGCCTTACTAATACTAATCAAGTAATGAAGCAAGACAAACACTATTTTTTTGGGGTTTCTCAGGTTTTGGAAACGTTGCAGAAACGCTAATCTGGCCATCCTCCAGCAGTGTTGTGCAGTTCCAAAGAGCAGAAGGGCTCTCAGGCCCAGGTTTCAGGGAACAGCAGGAGACACAAATGTGTTTGGCTGAGGGGGAGGTGGGAAGGACAGGGACTGACTCCTCCTGGACATACTGAGGGACACCAGACAGAGCCTGAGCCTTGCTGCTTCTCCGCTGAGTTCTGGATCTCTCTGAGCTCTGAATCTCTGCCTCACCCATAAGGAACCTTTACATTAGACAGGTAAGGCAAATATCAACTCCTGTCTCTTGTCCTGATGCTAAAACCCACTGGATTGATATAATCACACCAGTCAGAGATAAGTTAGGGTCATGATTTACTTCAGATGATTCCATGAACCTTTTCTTCATCTGCACACATAATTGAAAGCCAGGCCCCTTTGTAAATGACATTTTAAAGAATCTGACATTTAGCCAAGGTGACCACCAGCTGGTAACTTTTGGAAAAATCAATAATGCAAATAGTGGTCTGTTAGGAGAAATACCACTGTGAGGTCATTTCTAGAATAAAGCTCATTCTACTTGCCTCATTGTCCCCCTACCTTTGCAAAAAGGGAAAAACTCACTGATTTAATTACTCTGTGTGACTGTGCAGTGAGTGCCTGTACAGGCAGCCTACCTGTAATGCTGTTCTTTGGCCGTGTTAATGCAGGGGAACAGTCTGGTTTTAAGCTGCATGCTTGTCTTTTGTTAGCAGCAAAGCTGTCAGGATAATAAATGAAAGCAAGGCTGATGATTTTGAAATGTATGCTGTGAATCATGTATCAGCAGGTATTCTGGTAATGCAGTTATGCTATTTAACAAGACAGCCTCCAGTCTAACAAAGGAGAATATGTTGTTTTTGTTTCCAAAAGTTAAATCCTAGATAAAACAATATTTAATCAATGAAGAAGACTAAAAAAGACTATGGAGTGTATGAATAATTGTTTTTTTCCTGCTGAGAAATTACTTGGTCTTTGAGTAGAAGTGATGCTTGCATTTCAGTTTGTATTTTTGCAATAACATATTTTAATGCCACTACAATGTTAAATGTAAGTTTGTTCTATACCATCTACAGGAAGCCCCTTTCTGAAAGGAAGGAAGCTTTTCCAGACTCACATGAGAGAATGCATCTGTGCTAAGTTCTTCAGCAGCATCTGACAGTTCTAGTCATGGTAAAGAAATGTGGAGCTGAGAATGACAGAATACACTAAGGATGAAGCCAAAAAGTATAGGAAATATTGTCTTGGGTCCATTAAGAGGAGCGCTGTAAAAAATGAAATAGCACATTTAATATACATGGAGTTACCTGCATGCAGCAATATGGCAGCAGGAGAGGGTTGAGCAGGAAGATGCCCTGTAGGATGCCCACCTTTTCTGAGAAGGGAATCAAATGGAACTTGATCAAACCCAAGAGATTCTAGAGGTGTCATGGAGAGACAGAAAGCAGTTCAGCAAACACATGGCCTGTCCTGGTCACCTGGCTGGCTTTGCAGCCTGGGGGCAGTGCCTTCTGCAGGCTCTGCAGTCACAGAGGGCAGCTTGTCCCAGCACTGCCTGTGAACTTACTCCTGTTGGGGGAATGGGTCTGGGCATTGCACACACACAGCACAACATGAGACACACAAGTGGTGCTAACCACTTGTTGCTAACCATCACTGCTGGTTTTATTTCTAGCTCTTTGTTTGTTTGGGTTTTATTTGTTGGGTATTTTTCCATCTATGTAGTGCTGAAAAGGCTTCACAATGGCGCTGATTTTGGCATCTCTTTTTCTGGAGGTCATAAAGACAGGGAACTTGGTTATTTTGCAAGCTGCTGCTTCTCAGAAAAAAGAAATCTGACATTAACATCTGATGACTAATCTAGAAGGATGAGAGAAATCATATAAATATTCATTGTAATACTATAGTAGCTGGGTTCACTGTGTTGGATGATCACACTCCTGCAGGAGCATGTTTACTTCTATTTGGAGATATTGAGATACATATAAAAATAGCAAACAGTCAAGCAATCTCTTAGCACAGCAGGCAGGCTCTCACCCTGAAAGTGAAGCTTCAGGACCTGCTTCCATTGTCTTGGCTCATGTAAGCCAGGAGGAAAAGACATTTGGCCAGATTTTGCCATGGCCAGACCAACAGTTTGCTCAAGTGCACTAATGTCTTCTGGGGAGTGTTGTCACTTCTCAGAATTGGACTGGAAATGATAGAATATGACTTCCTCAGTAGATGGACACCCTGGAGGGGGTTCAGCTTGTCACACCAGATGAGATGTGTCCTTTGCCTTTGTATTAAAGTTCATCTATATTTATTCAACTCAGATAAAATTAGGCAAGGGAAGTTTTAAAAAATGCATCAAACTCAAACAACTCAGCCTAAATGAAAAGCTCTGTCATATGCCACAGGAGGTAACAATATTTGATATCCATGTCAAAATCCTTATTTTGAAATTTTAAAAGAAAATATGAATATAAATGCAGTGGTAAAGGCAGTAAGTTTATTTTCCTATAGTCTTTAGTATTGTAGCACTGCTCTTGTTCTGTGATAGTCTCTAAATAGTTGATGGTAATTCCCTTTCCTAGTAATTCCATTTTTTATTGAAAAGCACAAGTGAGCCTTGTATTACTACTTTTCCCTTCTCATTTTACATTTGTGCCAACAATGTGTAGGAGCTGAGGTTTGCTGTAAGAGTTTTGAATAATACAGTCTTGTTTCTTTTTCTACCATAAAATGGCAAATACCTTTCTTTAAGCATCCTGTGGATTTAGTAACCTTTTTCTTTACACTTGTGCCCTGCCTTAGATCAGTGTATGCTGATTTCTGCATTCCTTTAGCAATCTTTTGTGTTTCCCAAGTTCTTTTTCACTGTGAATTGGAGTTCAGCAAGTGCATTGTGGTGTCTGATATTTTTATTGTACCACTTGTCCCTTCTCTTCAGCATTAGTGGCACCAACAGAGTCAGGCTGTTCTTTGGTCTGTGCCCATGTCTGGTTTTGCTCACACATTTCATTTGTGCACCTGGGTGTCACAGTGAGCAGTTAATGCCTCAGTGCTGACACTGGCTGGTGCTCAAATGGGTTCTATACCACGTGTCCAGCTGCAGGCAGTAGTACATGATAATTAGTGAGACACATAGGAACAGGTCTTTTATTCTTTGAGGAATGGTTGAGTGAGAGTAAAGCCTTTGTGGCCTTCCAGGTGAAGAAAGGCATTTTCATCAATAATATGCTACTTGTGCCACCCCTTCTGACAGCTGGATTTGGACACCTCCATAAATAATAATGATTAGATGGTGCCCATCACCCAAACCATTCCATGTTTCTGTGATGAAGTGCAATTTGCTGTGTAATCTTCAGGGTCCTTTTTAAACATTCAGCTGAGGGCTGTTGGGAGGTAGATTGTTTACTCAACTTTTTCTCCTCAGCACTGTGTAATTATTTTTCCATTGGCACTCTGAGTCACAAACTGCTGTGTTTGGTGGTGCTCTGTCATCAGAAGGATCAGCCCTCCTCCAGAAAGCCTGATGTGAATGAAAGTGATTGCTATTTCCTAGAATACATTGCAGACAAAAGAAGATGTAATTGCTTCAGACTGGAAAGTTAACCATAACAAATGTTGTCATCTTTTATCAATGATAACAACAGGTGAAATAAAGAAGGATGGGAAGAATTTTCTTGAGATTATGCAGGGTGTGTTGTAATTGTCTGTGACAGGCTGAACCCGAGGCTGGTCCTGACCCTTTTAAAATCTATTTATTCTTAGGAGACTAGAAAATAAAAGCCATGACTTTGCCAAAGTGCTACCACGTGCTTTGGGACAGTTTGGTTTTGTTTGCCTTGTCTCATGAATAAATTTTCATCAGGAAAGAGCTCTGTTGGGTTCAGACACAAACATTTATTTGCTGATGATCTAGTCTACTGCTGTATAAAATTCATCTTATATTAGTCTGCGGAAAAATATATTTATATGGTAAAATAATTATGGTCACATAGAGATATAGTATACAAAGGGCTATTTTTTTGTGCTTTCCTAAGGATATCTGGGTGATGGGAAAGAGATGATTTATGAGCTTGCTGCACTAAGCAGTAGCTTGAAGGCTTAAGAGACTAAATAATGCATACAGGATGCAAAATTTTTATTTGAGGGGAGAAGGACAAGAAATTACTTTTTGTGTAACTTCCAGTAACACAGTAATCTTGCACAATTCTTTCACTAACTTGTCAAATGTATAAATTAAAGAAGCAGTTGGAGAAATTCCCCAGCAACACTGCTGTGCTTTCTTCCATTCTTCCTTATTAAAAAGCATCTGTGGAAGTTTTTAAATTCTTAATGGGGTAGCTGGAGGTTTATTCAGCTGTCTTGTTTAGCCTCTGTTTGTATTAGGCAAATACCAGATGTTCTAGATACCAACCACCTCTCGTGGGCTAAATCAGTGCTGTATTTTCATTTCTGAAATCAGTTACTGTATTCTTAATTACTTGACTCTTAGATGAACATTTTTGCCCTGTCAGCCACTTTCTGAAATGTAAAATATTTAAGATGTTATTTTGCTTACATCATCTTTTGCCATCAGTGTTATGCTTAATTAGAGATCATGGAAACCATGTTTGTCATCATTTCTGATGTCCTTTTGATGGACTTTTACTTTCCTTTCAATATGCCTTTCAATTTCTGCATATTTCTGATTATTGCAAGCACAGTTCTAATGGTTTGATGGTGTTTTCATTTTCCAATAATTTTCATAGAATCACAGAATGGTTTGGTTGGGAAGGGACCTTTCAGTATCATCTCATTCCAACTTCCCAGCCAGTGCATGACTTTTGTTACCATCATAATGGCCATGATCTTGAGGGACACAGTTTATTAAACTCATTAACCAACAGACCTGCAAGCTTTATCCCAGGCAGTATCTTAGGTGTTGAAGGGGGAATGTAAATTTAAGAAAATGTAATGTTGCTCTACAGCCATAATTTAAAACAAATAATTACTTCTACAATGATTTAAGTTTTCTTCTTCAGAAATCAAAAATGAGAACTAGTGTATGTAGGATAATAGTAGTATGAGTAAAAAAATATATTAATCTGTAGATATCTTAAACATACATTTAGACTTTTCCTCCATAACTTACTGAGATCTCATGAGGTGCTACACTATGCACAAGAATTTAAACAGACCATTTGTGTTAAATGAGATAATACTGACTGGAGGACATGCATGGTGTTTTAGGTGGCCTACTCAGGAATTTCTGGTATTTATGTTCAGTCAAAATTCCCAAATTTTTAAGAGAAAACCTCAGAATTTCACAGGAAGTCTTACCAGAATTCAGTGCCAAACAGAAGTCTCAATCTCCTGTGGAGCAGTTAGAAAAGCTTTCTTTTAGATTTCTTGTCCGATGTTATTGAAATCAGAGGAACTAGAGTTTATAGCATTCACATTTAGGGGCCAAGCCCTGCTGTACCCTTCCCCTTTTTATCAGGTGAATAATGTCCAAGATGAGGTACAGCTTTCCCTCCTATTGAATTAGCTTTACATTGCTGTGAGGGGCTGGCATGTTGTTGCAACACCCTGCCAGAGTGGCTTATCCCACTGCAGTGCAATGTTACCTGCAGAACACTCAGATCATTTTCTCTAGTGCACAAAAAATGTGTCCCATTTGCTGGTCAGCTGGGGCATTTTGCAGCAGATTGTTTTGGGGGTTTTTCCTCCCCTCATATTCAGGCAGTGCTGCAATTTTGAAAATGATTAATCAATTTCATCTGGTTTTAGCTTGCTGTTTAATTATGTTTATTTTTGATAGAACAGCTTCATGCATAGGAGATAATTTGAAAAGTGCTATGAATGCTTATTCAGTCAGAGACAATAAAAGCACAGAGAGAAGTATAAAATAGACAAATTTCATTTTCAAATTCATACCACTGATAAATTTCAACAGCATGAAAATGATTTGTAGATTTTCTGTTGAAATTCAAGCAAATGAAGTTATGTGTGAAAATTTTGGGGAAGACAGACCTGGATACATGCAGAGGAGCTTCCAAAATATTGAAGTGCTTGACTTGAGGAATTTGTGCTCTGATTCTGATGCACTTGCTGCTCTCTCACTTCTTGAACTTTCCTCCTCTGACTGGAACAGATTTATCCAGTCAAGGACTAAGTTGTTAGTGCTAATATTTAATCCTTAGTGTATACCCAGTGTATTATTTGAAACAGACTTGACAAGTGGCCAAGGGTAAGCACCAAGCGCAAGTGTGCTGGTGCTCTCTAGGTGCCTTTGTGGGACGGCCATTTGTGTTCAACAGGGGGGAACTACAAAGAAAAAACAGCATTTTCCAGAGTTAAAATCTGTCTGCTCCACAGTATTTGACAGGAGAAAAGATTCCTGGAAATGAATTAATATAGATTATGGATTGAGGAAATAAAGCAGTTTTGCTTGGAAGCCGAGGTACCTGCAGGCTCTTCAGGGCCACGTGCTTTTACTGTTGGTGCACAGTGAAGCAGGAAAGAATGAAAATATTGATAATCCACTTTGCTGCCTCCCTTGCTGGTTAGCCAAAGCTGATGCTATCTGCAGCTGCAGGATAATTTCTAACAGTGTGAGATGGGAAAATAATATGAAACATTAAATTTGAAATTCATGTCACAGTGAGACAGCCTGCAACAACAGCTCTAATTTACAGGCTAAACTGAGGAAATAATTTAGACAATCTTAGCTCACTTAGCAGCAATAAAACAGACAGGGAAATATTGGGGAAGCACTTCACTAGAAGCAGTGCTAGATGCTAATGGAAACTTCACACTGCATTTAAGAAAGTTTGTCCAAATATGACAAGACTGTATTTTGAAGTCCCTTTTTCTTGATAAACTGTTCAGGAAGAACCATCTACCCATGGAAACTTTGTCAGTGGTTTTTTACTGATACAAATGTAGAAGGTATTTCTACTTATCTCTTGGCTAAGCTCACATTCTCCACTCTTAACTGTGAACATATCAGAAGAAAAATTACTCAAACACACATCATGGCCCAAAGCTGGGTAACCATCTTTCCTGTTAGAGTAATGTCTGAACTGAAAAAATGAAGTAAAATATCTGTTGCTGGCACATAAAAGATACTACTGTAACTGGGTTGCTGCTGCAAGGAAAGAAAAGTGCTTTAGATTTGCACTGGAGTGTTTTTTCTCTTCTTAAATGGAAAAGAATATATTGGTTTAGGGTTCTAGAAGACATTTCTGTCCTTCACACAATATCCTGTGATACTGTGCTTGTCAATGGTTGTGCTGCTTGCTTGGCAGTGAAATGGCTCCTAACTTCTCTTCCTTTGCCATTACAATGGCTTTTGGCTTTTCATTTTTTAAAGTAAATGAGATAATAAATTTTAAAATGAAAAAGGGTATGTACAACTCAGACTTCACACTTAGCACATTGAGCAGGACCAAGTACTTCATGTATGAGAAATAGAACTCTCTGAAGTTCAACCTTCCCTCTTCCTTCCTGCCAAAGGTGCTACACAGTATTTTGCTCTTTAAATGTTAATCAAGATGAGGTTTAAAAAATGACTGAGAGTATTTCATTAAGAAATGAAAAGATAGAATGAAAAGTAAAACTAAATGAAACTAAAATTAAAAAGTGAAAAAGGAGTTGAATATGGAAATACTTACAAAAAGCAAGAACAATTTTTAAAAGCAGGATCTCTGCTATTCAGCTGTTCTAATGGCGAGCTTTTAAATGTATTAAGGAACTGAACTAAATAATGCCTGTACTTCTAAACCATTTCCAGTAAACTCACACTGGTGCTTCAGGATCCTCAAGAAGAGCTCCAGACTAATGATAGTGTGTTAAATCTTGTTTCAGTAAAAGCCAGAAGATAACCCAGCCATGAGCAGAACAGTAAAATGAGGAGTGGAGTGCAGGTGAAGCACAGAACCTTGTCTCATTTCCCCATGTGCATCCTGCAGTGCTGAGCTCCCCTCCAGGGGCCTGCTGGTTCTGCCATGCCTGGTGAGGGGCTGCTTTCTTCTGGCCAAATGGAAGAGCTGGGGCTGCTGGTGTTGGGTAATTGGCACACAGTGTAGGAGGATCAGTAATTCTGTGTATTGCAAAAGTTGGTGCAGTTGTGAGATTTGGTTTTAGCGGCAGAGTGGTGACCTCACAATTCTCATTGTAATGTCACTGCAAGGTACTTCAGTGATATTTCTGTAGCTTTATTTACAGTGATATTTCTGTATCTTTACTGTGATATTTCTGTATCTTTGTTACTTTCTTGCTTCTAGTGTGGAACTGACCTGCCTCATATATCTCTGCTGACCCCTGTTCTACTCCTCAGACCACTTCATGACCACTTGCACGCTCGTGTCAGCCACAAAGTGGGTAATACACAGAAGGCCTTGCTGCACATTGATTTGCTGTGTGGCAGCAGCATTACAGCAGTTGATTTGTTTCAGCTTATCAGTGAAGAAATCCTATAAATCACTGGCTGAGGATTAAAAAAAGCATAAAGAAGAAATAATTGTACAGGGTAAAGAAGTGTGCAGAGCAAACTCTTACTTTGCAAAAGTATGGTAACACTTTGACCTGTAGTGAGCTGGTTAGGTGTAAAAGAACCTGGGGAAAAGTGGCCTTACATATTTATGACTTGAGAAAACACTGGCTCTCCAAGTGAATATAAATGTGAATATAAGTCAGGTCCTTAGGAGAACTTAAGGGTTGGAATTTCTGCCAAAGTTCCATTATGTTTAATCCATTTTTGCTTCAAGGCAGGGTCCTTTTTAAATGTTGGGCCACAACAGACAATTCTATCTACAACCTCTTGCAGATCTAAAGAATAAAAAGCTTTCAGAGAAACAACTGAAAACCCCTAGCAAACTGATAAATGTCCAGTCCTAAATTAATGCATAATGCAGTATTTTAGACTAAAGAAGGAAAAAGCACCTTCATTTTCCAAACTTGTTCTCAGCCCTCATCTAAAACTTTTGTATAAGTGCTGTGCATAGTTTGCCAGATGGCAACAGTTGATTGTAATCTAATTGTGAAATGTAAAAACTGTCTAGTAAATTTTCCACTTCTTGCAATATTGTTCTTATCCAGGTAGAGCCAGATCCCTCAAACTCAGCTCTTCCCTCAGGAAGAAGAAAGTACAGTACAATAGAGGAAGAAATTTCTTAGTTTTCTGTTTAGTTATCAAAGCAATGCTGTAATACAAATTCATAGTGATTTTAGATCCTGTACCTCTTCATGTTCCTGTATTTAATTTGTTTGTTTCTTTACTCCCTCTGAAACCAGGCATAAAAGGCAATTTCTCAGTGTCTGTGGGATTCAGCAATATTCATGTCTAGAACTAGTCATGTATTTCTTTTACAATCCTGTGGTGACCTTATTGTTGGTTTCTGAAAAAGAGTGGCTTTATGGACAAATTTTCCATGTTAGATGTGTAAGAATTATACTAGGGAACTCGTGAATACTAAAAAGTAATTTCCTAATAGTCGCTAGTTCAATGAGGATTTGAATGTATTTTAAAAATTTGCATGCTTTAATCTCCTTAGTTCTTTAGGAAATTTGGTCTTGTTTACCCTCCCTTTTTGAGTAATTTTTGGCAGAGCTGAATGCATCTGGAAAAAGAGAATCTGTGAGCAGAAAATGCATAATTTGGATACAAAACACTTGCCTTTTGGATGTGCTAGCCAATAAATAGCTGGGATTTGATGATCTCCTAAGCTGAGCATTAGTACGCTCCCTGCTTTGGATAAGGCACCCAAAGAGGCTTTGCTGGCAGGCATCACTCAGGAGTGGAAATGTTGGCTCTCCTGCTTTCCCAAATAGATTTGTGATGTTGGTGACTTACCACCTTCTACTCTTGCCTTTTAATTCATTAGGGGTTTATACCTCACCCATGTTGCTGTGGTTTTTTCCCTGCTGAAGCCCAGAGCAGGTAGCAATGTCTGCTCCAGCAGTTCTGCCTGTGAAGGGGATTTTACCCTTTTTTCTGCCCCTCAGGCTGCCCCACAGCTTTCTGACAGCACAAGGGTTTCTGTGGGAGTCCCAGAGAAAATCTCAGATGGGGGTTTGGATCCTTGGAAAAGGGGCAGTACTGCAGCATGTGCAGCTTCCTCATGTAGGACTTTCCCATCAGTAGTCAGATCTCTTATCTGAAGTGCACTAAATCAACATGTTGGAAAACCTGCAAGTTTTCATGTTTCTTAGACTGTTTAGAAATTAAATTAAGGGTATGGAAATGGATAGAAAACTGTTCTTTTCACTTTCACAGATACGATCATGTGTAATATTTGGTATTCAGAAACTGCAGAACAGCTGGTGTCTTGTAAGGTGCTTGTCGTGTTTTACCTGATTTTGAAAAATTTACCTGAACTTTCTGGAAACAGCCTTGGCTTGTAAGGCAGTTTATTTTCCTTTCTATTTGAATAAAATTCAGAAACTCTTTAAAGGTGTTATTTAAATTGAAGAGACTCTTGAACTGCTGTTAATTATTGCCTGTTTTAAAAGTTTAGGAGAGCTCTAAGAGATGTTAAAACCCATAATTGGCATGTAGTCAGGCATCAAATGCGTGATGTTCTATTACAGGCGCTTGCTGATTAGTTGTAGTAAAAAAATTAAATTCTGGTATTGTGTGGTTGAAAGTTAATGATTCAGAACTGACTGGGTGATGCCCTCAGACCAGCTTGATTCAGTAAAGGTCTTTAGGCCAGAGACTCTGTGAATACATGATCAGAGTAGCCAGCCCCGGGTCTTAGGATGGAGTGGAGTTTTCCCTGTTTGAGACTTGAAGGAAAAGGTACTAAGATCTCAAAGTTGCACTTTTAAAATTTTCACTCTGGTTGGGTGAATCTGGCTTATAGCTAGTACAACTTAACTTTTTTTTTGTCTTATGCTGCACCTGACCTTCTCTCTTTATTATATTCTGCAAGCCTCAAAATCTTTGTACCATCTCTCTGTTAATTTTGTACATGAAAGTTTTGCGGTCCTTTTATATGCATATTATCAATTTCATAGAGGTCATTTAAATCCCAAATTTCCCACATTGGTTAAATAGCAGTTGTTCCAAATATGTGCAGCTCTACTTGCTTTTAACTGCAGATATGTGGCAGGAGCTGTAATGTGAATTTCTGGGAGAGCAACACTGGCTGTTCTGAGGTAACTTGGTGAAACTGTTCCTTTGAGGTGGCTCTTGGATTTGGTCAGGACTTTTTAGTCATTATAGCGGTAAAAGAGCATTGTATGTAGAAGAACAGCATTTAGAACCCATGGAATTTTGTATTTAGAACCAATGGAAGAAAAAAGGGACCGTACTGCTCTATGTTCATTCACTTCAGCATGCTTAAAAAGTCTTCCCTGGAGATGTGATTGCTGGGTCAGGGAAAAAAGCTGTGAGGAGACTGAAACAAAGCAGGGAAAATGAGGAAGCAGGAGCAATCAAAGCAAAGATGTACCATAGAACAAAGAATAGGAGGAAAAGTAACAGATACATTTAATTTTTTAAAGCATTGAGTGGGAAATGAGTAAGTGTATACAGTGCAATTACATGTGCTGGTGTGTGTACTCTGTTACCTCTGAAAAACAACATTTTCAGTTGAGAATATGCAACTAATGGAGGCTTCCCTTCTTGCTTTGATTTCAAGATCATTACTATGTGTTGAAGTCCAAAGACCCAGTGCTGAGTCAGGAAGACTACAACTTTCAAATACAACCATCATTGCTAACAATTTATTGTTTTATATCCTGTCATCATTACAATGAGCTTGTGAGCATTTGTTCTTACCTTTTCTTCCCTCTGATGGTAGCCTTCTTTGAGTGTCATCACTCAAAGTGGAAGGGGAGTGATATTGTCTACTTAAAATTGTCTTCAGTCTTTTCTCTATATCCAAGTACAATATTCTCTTCTCTTCTCTATATAATGATCTGTAACAAGTTCAGTGCAAGGAAGAGCAACAGAGACAGTGCAGAAGAATGTTTTTGGATGCACTTAAAGACTTGAAGAAAATCCCCCAAACCATTTTATTTTGTCTTAGGTACTGAATAGGGTGCTGGATATCAGCAGCCCCCATAAGGTAGAATTTACCAAGATTGTGATATCTGCTGACCTCTATTTCTATTTTGCATAATTAATAGACCAAGCTATTGAGAACATGTGATTGGAGAGTATAAGGGACCCACATTTCCTCAGATAAATAAGGTCATAGCCCTGGAGAATGTTCCTTACAGGAATAAACATTTTTATGAAACTAGAATTTAAAGGAAAATTTGAGACGTCAGCACGGACTTCAAAGAAGGGGCAGCACAGCAGCAGCTTTTCTCTGTTGGTGATTAATTTTGCTGCAGGCATTCTGTATCAGCTGGAGTTTTCCCAGTGTGTTCTGAAGGAAATGGAAGTCTACACTGCAGCTCCTGAAGTGACAAACAGTCCCCAAAATATGTGTATAATGTTCTTCATCTCATATGAAAACAATTTTTCTTGAAAACTTTGGAGAAAAAATTTTGAATCTTGTGCAGGTCAATAATGAAGCTGTCATTACTTGGTTTTTTGAGGAGGGCGTTATATAAGTATCTGAAAAGCATTCTAGTGTTGTGTGACTAGTAATTGGGTGAAGTTAATGAGTAGCATCTGTTCTGCTGGAACAACAGCTTAATAAAGCTGTCCACTCTTGAACATGAAGGATGTTTGCAGAGGAGTGGCATTGTAGTTGTTGAGGGCTGAACCAGCTATTAGTTTCTTAAAAGGGGATTCTGCTTGGGGGAAACCAGCAAGGTTCACTGATTAGGAGTAGATTCTGTCATTCCCCTATCCTAATGTCTCAGCACATCAGGTTGACACTTACGCTTCTGTGGATGCCATGGGACAGAGAGAGAAATGGCAAGCATTTCTCACAGTGGCTTGTGAGAAGTTTTAGGGAGCTGGAAAGTTGGGATAACCTGTTGCCTATAAACAATTTGCAGATGCTGTTTTTCTACTTTATATTTCTGTTCCTCTCAAGGACAGTGCGTGAACAAGATGTTTCTGTTAGTTAGCCGATAGAATAGAATCTATCGTACCGCTATGAAAACCGCACAGTTCTTTTGAATAAAGCCTTCGCCTTTTCTGCAATCCTGCCCCGACCTCAGCACAAGAGTGACACGCTTCCATCTCGACTCACACAAAACGAATGAGCAGAGCTCGCTGGTCATTGTGAGCTGGGTGGATCAGCTCGAATATTTGACAGGTCTGATCACTTGGAACTGTACACGGGGGTGACCCAGCAGTTAACAGAGTGAGCCATTGTTCCGTTCTGTTCCAGGGCGCCGTGAGCAGGGTTTCCCCAGCAGCTCCCGGCTCCGGCAGAGCTGGCTACGGGCGCAGCGGGGCCGAGGGCAGCACAGCACGGCGGGCCCATCCTGCCGCTGAGCGGTGACGGGCTTGTGCTGCATGCAGCCCCAGCGCTGTCACCAGCGTGCCGCACGGCTTCTCCAGGCACAGGAGAGGTTACTGTCCCTGGTTACCGCCTCTGCCTTTGCAATCGCTGCTTTTGACACGCAGTGCCTAACTGTTCTGGCTCTCTCCGCCCTGCGTTTCTTGTCCTCTGCTGTCTGTATCCAGATGAACTGATTTGATTCTCTTCATGCACCTTGGAACCTGCAGAAGGGTGACCAGCAGTGACTCGGGGTGATTTCCTTTCACATCACGCAATAGCCACGTTCTTCTTTGCATAAGATGTTGGCTCTTGCTTATCCAGCTTAGAAGCCAGTTGCTTCTCTTTGTTTTTATCCTATCTCTTTGAGAAGAAAACCAGAGTAGTTCATCACAAAATTCCTGTAAGCAGTAAGTGGGTAGCACCTTCTGAGGCAATGCAGATGTGAGGCTGTGCATCTGGAAATGGCTGTTGTAGCCAGAGCACCCCTCTGTGCTGTCCTGCACCCCATTTCTGTGGAGTGCTGTCCTGGCAGAGAAGCCTTTGCTCTAAAAAGGAGATGGCTCTGGAACTGTGGGCTGTCATTCTAATATCAACTATTGCAAGTATTTAGTGTAAATATTTTTTTAATGCTCCAGTGATGTAAGATTCATCTTAGGTTTGAGTATGACAACAGTCCTCTTTTCTTTATGTACTGATCCTTGAGCAGCAGCAGAAAGTTATAATGATTCCTCAGACCTTTATTTTGCAGTCCTGTTACCAAACCTGTTTTTTCTCAACTCTGCCCTCATGCATATTATGCATATTATGTTTCCCTTAGCGTGTAAACAATAAGAAGCCATTTCAGTCTTTCTCTAACCTGCTGTGAAAAACCTCTCCCAGAAATGATGAATTCCACTGCAATCTATGTTTTGCAAGCTACAATCACTTTCTAGCTTTGTTTCATTATGTTTGGCTTTTGTAAATGCTCAGTAGTTCCAGACTAAAAATCAGAAAAGCCTTAGGAACTCTTCCTGATGTATTTTGTGGCTCAAAAAATGTGAGTGATGTAAAGGTATTCCTTGTGCTGTGAGTACTGTTGGGTGGTATTGTAACCATGGAGGCTTTATGTTAATCACAGATGAGCTTTTACTATGTATGAGTTCATTCTAACAAAATCCCAATTTCAGGCAACTTGTTAAAACCCTGCATTTTAGTTCAATGATCCATTCTAATTTCTAGCTTGATTTTTATAGCTTCTTTCTGTAATTATATTCACAAATGTGCCAAAATATGCACATTAATCTTAATAATTTCTGTTAATGAGTTACAAATTTTATTTCCTATCATGGGTAGGTACATCTCACAGGGCTGCTCTGCCTGTTCAGTGCTGTTCCTGGAGCTATTCCAGAGATTTTAATAGAGGATGCTCTCTTACCTTCATCACCAAAACAAATGCAGTGCTTGTTTTGCACAAAATTTAAATGTGAAGGCAGCATTAAAGACAAAGGAGTGAGGAGGCAAGCTTGAGCAGCTCTCTGCTTGATTATGAGATGCTGGGGGTTGAGGGAAGGCTGTCTGCCTGTGTGAAACAAAAAAAGAAATTTGCTAAATTCCAGTGCAATTTTGTAGAAATTGCTGGTACTGAGGCACATTCATGTGCAATATTAATTTGCAGGAACTAGAGAGAATAAATATCCTGTGAAGCATGAGTAGTGGATAGGAAAACTATATGAATAGGAAAACTATGGGGATTTTAAAGGATAGTGCTTATAAATTTGTTACAGCTTAGCTTTAGCTGTGGTAGATAACAGAGATCTAAATAACACTTTCATATGCATAATCTACCTTCAGAGTGTAGTTGGAAGTAAATTTGTGAATAGAAAACTGCAGGATTTTATGTGCATTTCCTGGAAGGATTTTAATGCAATCCAGGTATTGAACAAAGCTGGGAAATCAACTGATTTAGATTTGACTTCCACCTTGGATACAAAACATTTTAGGATTTCTGTACTTGGATTTAGCTATTCAGAGATGCTTTAGACCAGAAATATGCAACTGTTTTCATTTGAACTATATAAAAGATAGTTTTCTGCAAATTTTTGGTGTAACTCAAGACATTTAATTGGAATTTTTAGACTTGACCAAAAGCAAGAAATATTTTTGCTAATCAGAAATATGCTTTTATCTTACATTCCATACTTCATGCATGATTCAGTCTATCATATCTTCTGTTTAAATTTTTATCACACATTATTATGCATGCTTATAAAACGGTATTTTCACTGAACTCAACAGATACTTCTTATTAAAAGCTTATTTGAAAGAAAAATATGTTGATAATATAACCACCTGAGCTGCAGTTGGTGAAGCAAACAGGAAAGATTTTCCTCACAGTTTAAGATAAAAGCTTTCAAGAACAGAGAGAGAATACTCCCAGCCTCCAAACCCTGAGAAAGAGCTCTCACTAGAGAAGCAGACTTTCAGGCCTCTGTTGCAAGTCTAAGGTGTTTTGGATTCCTGGTGTTTCAGGTTTCATTTGGGTCACATTTTCCTTTTGTTTAAAGAAATCAGTCATGCAGGAAAGCTGTGTTTACTGTCTGTAGTCGAGACATTTGCTTATCAAAAATATGTGAACTGCTGCTTACTACAAGGTTTTCTATTTTCACCACTCCTGCTTCTGTTGGAATTCATCTACAAAAGAGGTTTTGGTAGCTAATGCCTTTCTTTACATGAGGGAGGAGGTCCTGGTTGCTGTGAACATAGGCTATGACTTTGATGAGAAGTTTAATGAGAGAAGTTGAGGGTTTTTTTTTTTGAGTAAAGCCTTACTTCCAAGGATTCTGTGGAAAACCCATTGAGCCCGAGGGGGCAAAGCAGTGGAACAAGAGCAGCTGTTCTCAGGAAGCTCTCAGTGTTAGGAGCTGTTATTGGAATTGAAGGTCAGCAAAAACAACTGCGTGCACTTGCTGTCATGTGTGTGCTCTCCCTCCAGTGTGAGTCAAGGAGCTTGTCATGTCCACTGCACTGCAGAAAGTAAATAAGGTTGCCAGAATTTTATGTCCAATGACATTATTTGCAGTTGGAATTCAAGAATTTGTTGAGCAACTACCAGAAAATGGATATTTTACAAAAAATGTATATCGGATGTATTGTGATCACCTCAAAAGATGTGAGGAACTAATTTTTGCCTTTTGGCTGAGCACTGCAGGAGAGGAGTTGCAGAGCTCAGTCCTGAGGAGAGAGCACAGCAGCAACCTCAGCCAAGAGAGGTGGAGTTGGGAGGGCGGACTGGGCAAGAAAGGGCTCATCAAGGGCAGCTGAAAGGGAAACTTGGGCAGGACAGGGAAAGTCTTGCTGATGAAGGATGCTCAGGAGCCCCATGTAAAGATTTGGTAGTAACTGCAGGGGATCTACTTGGAGTGCAATTAGAGTTGTTATGGGGAGCTGTCAAGATTGCACATTGGTTTGATAGTTGGGGTGTCAGATGTATAAATGAATTACTTATGAACTGACTTGAAAAACAAAACCTAAAACCCCCCTCTTCAGATAAACTTTCAGCCTGCTAAAGAACAGTGTTGTTTGTGTCAGAGATCTGAAGGGTGACAGGTTTTTGAACAAACACCAAGAGAGGAGCTTGTCTGTGGGAAAAGATGTGGAGAGCAGGTCCTGTGACACAAGGAGTTAATTGCATTAGCTGCAGTTCTGTTGCCAGTGCAGGCAGTGCCCTCCTGTGAGACTGCAATGCTTCTGTTTGGAAACCTGCTCAGGGGGCTTGCCTTGGCCAGGGGACATTGCTCTTGTTTATTCCAGAATTCAGGTTTAGTTACCCTTAGAGCAAAAATTGTCAGTAAATGGCAAAAGAGTTCAGGTCTTTACTTTTTTTTTGCAATATGGTGAAATAAATCCTAATACTGTTTTTGTCAGCTATTAAAACCCTTGTCATTTATTGGTAATGCAAGGAGGATCTTTCCAGTACTATTTTTGAGAAGCTATGTTTTTAATTTGAATTGCATTAAGCACGGTTTCCCCTCCAAACATGACAAGGGACTTTGACTTCTGCTGCAATAATTTATTTATAATTTTTTCAATGACCCCTTTCTATGGTTTTATGAAAATAAACAAAAGTTCTTTTACCTTTGAAGAAATTTACTTGTTTAAACACTTTAAACATGCTCTGTCTTTATTTTATATTTATTTTGAATATTTTATTTTTGAGTGTTGCTCCAGTTTTAATGTTTCATAGGAATCAGAGCACCTTTTCATGTTACTTGGAATTGATTTCACTCTAACCTTGGCTGTGACCTTAGTGACTTTGTGAGGATGTTTTGCAGCTTGCAGTGATCTAGTTAGTAACAATGGATTTAATAACAAGTTTGTAATTTTTTCCATGTAAAATGACAAGGAGATAAGTTCTGACTTTCAGGCAGTTTTTTAGAGATATCTGTACTAGACAAAGAGAGGCTTTCCATGGAGCCTAACAGGAACTCCAGAGTCCTACAGTGACCAAAGTAACACCCAGGCCTCTTCAGAATGTGTTTCTGAGCACTGTGGATGCAGCAAAAGCTGCAGGAGCCTTCATTATTTTCAATTTCATGTGAAGTTCATTACATGAATTTCACGTGATAGGATGTTGGCCACAGTATAAATCTGTTATTCCAGTTCCCAGCATAGGGTCCCACAGGTTCTGGGTAACTTGGAGCCTGTGAACAGTCATGAGCCCATACTCTGGTGTTCAGCCTTTGCTCAAGGTTTGATTTGAGGTATTTAAACCTGATTTCTAAGAAGATTTAGGAATATGTTTGATTACAAATCTGAGATTAGTAGCTCCACACCCACATTGTAAAGGAGATTACTTGTGTGCTTAAGATTTGCCTTTAATCCTGACATTTAACTTGAGTGCTGGGATTAAAACAGAGACCATAGGTACATAAGATTTGTATGGGTGCCTACAGGTACTGAAAAGTGCACTACCAAATGATTTGGGTAAACAGTACAAAATCCTCTGATACTTTAAAATGTTATCTGCGGGGAAAATAATTTCTTGAGTTTTCCTGAATTCAATAGTGAACATAAAAATGATGAAAGTCTTCTAACACTTACATTTTGGGATTTTTTTCTGTTCAGTTCACCTTTTAAATAAAACATACAGCACCAAATTCTGGCTTTAAAATGATATTTTTTGAAATTCACTGCTGTCATTTTCTCATAAAGATGAGTATTCATTTGATCTGTGCTTCAATTTGCCTCTCATTATTAATTTTACAGGCAATAGAAAGCTCTTTGGTTCAGGTGTTCTACAGATCACCAGACAGGAACGTTGAATGTAAACTTGTGCACTTAAAAATATAATAAGAAGCATGAATATTTATGCTTTTATATTTCCCTGCACTCTGAGGTGCAGGGAAACCTCAGCTTCTGTAAACCAACCTTGATAAACCTTTAGAATTGGGACCATTTACATTTGCAAACATGCCTGAGTGACCTGGAACCTCCCAGCAGCAAAAAGAATGAATCCATACAGACTCTGTTCCAGACAGATGTTTGCTTTATAGAATGTCTGGGTCAAATTAATGATGGGACTAATCCTAAACATTCCAATACAATTTCCCTCCTTGGCTTTACTTCACTTTTAGAAACCTGGTCACAGCTCAAATAGGTGCAACTTGCTAGTACAGGATTGACATAAAGTAACAGCAAAAGCCCTGAAAGCTTTTTTTTTGTCAAGGTCATACTGTGTTTCATTGCTGGGTATTGTACTTGAATAATCAGCACAAAATATACATACTGTATACATGTGTAATATTTATAAGAAGACGCAGCTGGGACAAAGATTTAGATTCCTAATTTCAGTTCTATTTACCCACTATCCTCCCTTTCATGAAAAAAAATGTAATCATGTATATTGGAAAAAAAAATCATCAGCAGGGGATGAGAATAAATTCTCTACCAGCTGTGGATGCACTAGAATTCAGTATCAAATGAGTAGTTTGGCCACAGAGAGACAATGTCTTCCACAGACAAAATGTTTGCAGACAGATTTGTGTTGTTTTTTGAATAGGCATTGAATGTTAGAAAGTTCAATACAAGCCTGGATATCTCAGCAATAACAGCCACCTTAACACTGTTTTGTAACCATGGTAGAAGCTGTGATGGCCTCCTGAGCTCACATTCTGTCCCATTATTTGCACTAATACAATTTCCTAGCACAGAAAATGGAGTGGGATGTTTTTCTGAATGTACATACCTAGCATAAAATGACAGCAAAAGTGGGTTTTGACTATGAGATATCTGGAGAGCTCCTGCAATGCCCACAAAGGCTTTCTTTGTGCCCTCTCAGCTGTGGCAGTTGCAGTTAATTACAAAGCCTTTCCCCAGAGGTGCCCTGGCACAGCGCTCATTGTGCTGCTGCAGCAGCACAGGCCTGCACTGAAATGGGCAAATTATCCCATGTGCTCCCAGGAAAAAGCAGGGATAAAGGGAAATCACTGCTAACCAAAGGCAGAGATTTAAAATCTTGTGGGGAAGTTGGCATTTGGCTTTCAGAATTCTATGGGAATACTGCTGAAGAAAACGTAGAAAGTAATTTAAAAATTGCTAATTTTAATGGGGTGTATGAAAAATTTTTCAACAGCAGCACTGGACATTGTGGGTCTAGAAATATGAACAAGCTTGCAGTCAGTAGGAAATGTCATCTGAGAATTGTGGAGATGTGAAACAACCTCTTAAATATAAACAGGTCAGGGTGAACATGTTAAACAAGGGACTTAGACGTCTGTTAAAGACTGTGAAGTGTTTTTATCTGGGTTCAGCTGCCACACTCTAGCCAGGGCTCTGCCTCACCAGATTGCATTCTGATTGCTTGTGCTGGGAAGGAAGTTTGTGTGGAGACGTGGTTCTCTTTGGTCCCTGACCCCCTGACAGATGGATTCCTGTCCGGCTTCATCATCCTGAAATCTGTTCTCAGGAAGTGAATGATGGCCATGTCACAGCTATCCTGCCATGGAACTGCTGTTAATGGGCATTTCTATTGGTAGCAGCTAGCACTGATTGTTTTCTTTCTCTTGCTCTGCAGCTGCACACTCTGCACACTCTATCCAAGGACAAACTGTCCCCCAGAGGCTTTTAAAAATATTTTTTGATAATGCCAAGGACGTTCCACCCAAAAAAACCAAAAAAGGAGTCCAATTTCTTTTGACCAGTATGAATAATACTTCAAATTGTTTCATGAAATGGGCCTGGGAAAAAGCCAGTCCAAGGAAAAGAATGGATATATGGAAACAAAATCATAGTGGATTGGTAGAATTTTTGGCATGTTTTCTGAACAGATAGAATGCACTCATTTCTTGCCAGAAATGCAGTTACCAGGGCTATACCTGAAAGATTCTTTGAAATCATACTGATGGAATGCAGATCCAGCAAAGAACTCCTAAGTCCAAGAATATCACACTATATAAACAATGTTTATGTGGATGTTGTTTCCTCTATTTTTCCAGAAAAGCAGTTTGAGGGAGAAAGTCTGTATGTATATTTATTAATAAAGATGTCTTGGAGAACAAAAAAGAAATATGTACATCTCAGCTGGAACGAGCTGTTGGTACTTAAAAGGCAGAGAGATTGCTGAGTTGGAACTTGGAACTGTGTTCACTTTCAAGTAAATAATTTGGGGCTGAAAAGTTCTGTTATGAAAAAATGGCCTCTTTACTTCCAGTGTTCTGGAATTTGTAAAAGGAGTATCTGAAACCTGAACAACAGCATTTTATTATTTAGTCTGCTTTAATGATACTGCATTTATTGCCTAATGTTAATATTTAAGTACTAATATTTAGAATTCATAAGTGTATTCTAGGTGCATCTGATCTGAAAGTAAAGAAGCAATGCACAATTGTCTCCATAGAACATTGTCTCAAGGGAAAGTCAACAAAAGTCACAAAAGTTTAACTTGTTCTTGTCTTGCATTGACTTCATCCCCTGTAGTGTAATATAAACTAGAAGGGATGAAAGCGTTACTGATTTAGCATGGAAGGGATGTGTCTCATTTATATTTTCTTATTTAACTCATTTCAGCAACAGTTATTTTAAAAAATGGTGGATTTGGTGTCGTAGTGACTTTAGGACAAGTGAAGTTAAATACAACCCAACAACTGCCACGAAAAACCAGCGAGATGGTTTAATGCTTGAATAATTTATTATTGAATAAATAGGAAGATTCTAATCCAAATGAATGAGAGGCATAAAAAGACTTTTTACAAGAGTAACTGTTTAGATTTGAGGGAGGGACCACATCAGTTACTTGGACAGTAAAAAGATGTTGCTATTTCAATTCAATTTGTATATTCTGAATTTTAATTTTAGCCACAGAACCAAACTCCTGATTTTCTGTTGAGAGATGGAAAGTGAGGGCTTGCTTTTATCTGCCACGGTAATTTTGCTTATTCAAATGACTTCTTAATTTCGTCTTTGCTGTTCCACATTCATGGTGGTATCTGTCTTGTGCCTTTTTGGCTCAAGGTTTTCTGAAAGATAGTTCAAGACATACAAAGAAATGGTCTAAGTTTTTAACTTCTTTAACTATGTGACCTTTATTGGCAGAGTACAGTTGTGTGTGAATAATTTTGGCAGGAGAATGAATAAGAAAGTGGTCAGGGTGCCCTGGGAAGAGCTGCAGGCTCTAGGAGGCAGACAGGGGGTGTGATCTGAGGCAGTCTGTGCCCAGCACGGTTCTATTTCAGTCCTGGGGAGCCTGTGCCTTGTCACTCACGTCTCGTCACAGATGTGTCAGCCCACATTGCCTCCAACAGCCCTGGCACTGCAGCACTGCAGTAATGACTTCCCCAGGAATAGATGGAGCAAGCTGCTGGGAAACATTGTGTGATGGTGGATGGGATTTGTGTTGTAGTAATTGTATTAAAAACATTTCTGTTTCTCCAGTGATACGGTTTTTGTAATTGATGTTGATACTGGGACACAGGGCATGACCTTCCCCTGGTTTAAGTGGGCTTCAACTCTTCCTTTTGCTTTGTTTTCCCATTCCATAGTTCAGCTTAACTGGAATAATAAAAGAACAGTTGGATGTGCTGGGTCCTTAGTGCCTTTTCTCTCCCTTGCTGTGAATTGAGTGGCACTGTCAGAGAGGAGGAGGCTCAGGGTTCTGTTTGCTTGCTTTAAATTGGATGTCCTTGCGCTGTATCACAGTCGAAATACTGTGAATTCTGAATACATCTGATCTCCAGATAAAAGTTTGTGTTCTTGAAATTAACAACAAGGTTCCTACCAGTGGTGGCAATGTTTTCACAGAAAATGAGAGAGGAACAAGAAAGTGTATTAGTGTATCACAGAGTGACTGAGAAAAACAAATTTATTACCTATTCAGCAGGGGATTTCACTGGGAAAGAAGCGCAGTTGCATAAAGAGTTGGTGACAATTTGTCTTGGGATACTGTGTCTGTCTCTGGTTGCTCAAGATCAAGCAAAGTGAATTCAAAAAGATGGGGTGTAAAGTTCTGTTCCTTTGAGGTTAAGAGGGAATATACCACAAGGAGGATGGGGGAATGGGAAATGTCAGAGGGAGGGTGGCTTAGGGTTTTGAAACATCAATGAAGTGTAAATTGTGTTGTGCCTCTCATTGAAAATTAAAAGTGGGAGTCTTTTCTAAAAGAAAAGAACAACACTGTTACATGATACCCACACAATATGTCATGTTTGGAATACTATGGCTATGGAAATGAATTGCCTAGATTTAAAAACTTAAGCCAGAATTTATTATTATTATTATTATTATTATTATTATTCACATGAAATTTTCTGCTCATGAACCTGTGAAGTGACTTCAGCTTTTGTGAATATTTTTATACTCCCATATATTTGGTAATGTTTTGAATAAATCATCTTTAATCTATTCATTTGATCATGAGCTCTTTGATTTTCTCACATTTTATTAATTATTTTGCAGTATGTAATTGGTGACTTAAGTGCTTTCACTAAATTGAAAGCTTGGAGATACTTTTTAAATAGCATTGAGCATAGTCAAAAATGAATATTAATATATTTACTGAATATTTGAGTATAGCCAATAACCAGTATTTTTATTTGCAGCTATGTGTTTTGGACAATATTCACATGTTTTGCATAAAGTGTAACTTTTCTTCTCATCTTTAGTGCAAGTAGAACAATCCTTTGAGCTTCATTTTTAATACATAAATTCTGTCCATCCGTATTGATCAAAACAAAAAACAATTAATTTCAGAGCGCTCAAGGTCGAAGAGCTCAGTTCCTGTAAAAGTTGTGGAAGTGAGTAGCCTGGAAGTGGGAGGATCCCACAACAGAAGCAGCTGGCAGCTCTGAGGGACCTGCAGTTTGCAGCTAAGGTTGTTGTCTGTCGAGAGGCACAGCAGCTCCAGCTCCCTCTCCCAAAGGTTCCTGCAGGATCCTGCAGCTCTCAGCAGCTCCAGCTCCCTCTCCCAAAGGTTCCTGCAGGATCCTGCAGCTCTCAGCAGCTCCAGCTCCCTCTCCCAAAGGTTCCTGCAGGATCCTGCAGCTCTCAGCAGCTCCAGCTCCCTTTCCCAAAGGTTCCTGCAGGATCCTGCAGCTCTCAGCAGCTCCAGCTCCCTCTCCCAAAGGTTTCCCCAGGATCCTGCAGCTCTCAGCAGCTCCAGCTCCCTCTCCCAAAGGTTCCTGCAGAACCTGCAGCTCTCAGCAGCTCCAGCTCCCTCTCCCAAAGGTTCCTGCAGAACCTGCAGCTCTCAGCTGCCTGCATCCATGAGGCCTTTCCAACGAGAAGGAAATTTTGGAGAGAACAAGAGGAGGGAGCTATTATGAGCAGAGGCAGCACGGTGCAGGAGGTCAGCTATAAATAGCTGTGAGAGGTTAGGATGTGCATTTCCACTGAGGGAGGTGTTCATTTGTTCTGCTAAGGGATGATAGTGGAGCTCCTGTGTACCAGATAGCACAAAAACACGTTCTGAGGATTTAATCCCTGCTCAAGGAGTTTATATTTCCAGTGGGAGAGAAGAAACACAGCATATAGATACATGATGTGAGTTACAGTTAGTGCAGTAAGAGATTTAAATGCAGAGCATGAATCCCTGTGAACAGAGTCGAATTGTAAACAAGGTCAGGCTACAAAACTGCAAATTCCCAGAGCAAAAAGACAAAACTTGCTGCTCTCCCATACTTATTCTTTCAAGGAAATTCTTTCACTCAAGAATAGAATTGGATTAATAGAGCTGTGTTTCTTAGCAGGAAGTTGAGGATCAGAGGATGCTAAATGTGCCTGTAGTGCAGAATTGCTCCCCACTTGCAAGGACACCGAGGTGCTGGAGCCTGTCCAGAGGAGGGCAACAGAACTGGGCAATGGTCTGGAGCACAAGTCCTGTGAGAATTGGCTGAGGGAGCTGGAGGGAATCAGCCTGGAGAAAAGGAGGCTCAAGGGAGACTTTAGCACTCTCTACAGCCACCTGAAAGGAGGGTGCAGTCAGGTGGGAGCTGGTCTCTTCTCTCAGGTTGCATCAAGATCTTGATCTCAGCCTTTTCAAAGAGGGAGCTGTTTAGTGGCATCTTCTTGACACACCTACTGATGTTAATGAATTCAGGAGCTTCAGCACTTTGACAACAATCCAAAGACAGGCTTGGGCTCTCAGGTGCAGACTGGATCAAGGGAATTCTCTACATGCATACTTCAAAATTAGCCTAATAGTCAGTGTCAGGCCTGGCATGTGTGTTCTCCCCTGTGCAAGAGGAAAAGTGTAACAGAATTTGTTCTGTGGAAAAGCAGTTAATATGAAAGGTGCAATTTCTCTGCACCCACGGTACTAAAAGTAAGTTCCAAGCAAAGCAGAGCAAGAGAAGCCAGAAGTGAACACATTGCTCTGTGTTTTAGAGGAACAGAGTCACCTTTTGTTTGGGTATTGAGGAATTACTGGCTAAAAATCCAGCCCAATTTCCCAGGCTGATCCTCTGATTGCATGTGGTGTGGTCAGTGCTGTCAGCTCAGTCTCTTCAGACTTGTTTCACATGAGAAATAAAGTGTTGTAGCACATTTGGCTGAAAACCAGCAGATACACAGCTCTGAGTTTTGGTTTTAGATCCCCTTTTTGGTGCAGTTTATCATCAAATGATATTGTGAATATTCTTAGGGAACTAAGCCAGGAAACAAGTTTGCTGTGTGCACCAGGGTCAGTGCACTTTAAGTGGTAATCTCTAGGCAGTAAATACTGTATTTTAAATGACTGTTGTGTAAAGTCCAGTGCTTTTAAGTGAAGTTACTGTCCAAGAGCCCCATTCCAGATGCTGACATGAATGAGTGTGTCAGTGACAGGTCATGAGCTAGTGTTGTTCATGGGAGTTAACAGCACAGCAAACATTTGTTCCAGGCCAGAAAACTCAACGAGGTCCTTGTGTGTTATGCTAAATTTCCAGTAA
This sequence comes from Ammodramus savannarum pratensis, assembly GCA_020466415.1. NCBI lineage: Eukaryota > Metazoa > Chordata > Aves > Passeriformes > Passerellidae > Ammodramus > Ammodramus savannarum. The sequence continues at coordinate 21,338,260 of JAHXMQ010012336.1, read as the reverse complement.
TTACTTTGACTCATGCTTGGGCTTCTCTCAGCCTGCTTCTTTGGGGCATTAATTTGCAAGGGAACGTGGTTTTACAATGAAGAGAATGAATGTGATTTGGCAAAATAAGGAGTAATTTGGTGAATATCATTCTCAGCAGCCCTTCACTCATCTGCATACCTTTTAAATAGGGTACAAATCCAACCCATAAAATCTAATATTTATTTTGTTCTTAACTTATTTGAATCATGTGAAAGAAGGAAATTTGCCCAGTGATTGTGAAACAAATCACCTCATTTAGAATTGATCCAAGGTGCCTGTTTGCTGAAGGATGGTGAGCAACACATGTTGGTTGGTTTGTGTATGAATCAGAAAAATAAACATTGGGATAAAACTGCTTAGCATCCAGGAGCTCATAAAGCCTTTCAATACAATCAGATCCAAAATAAAATCAAGTACTTCTGTGCTTGAGTTACTGTACACCTAAGAAAATATCTGTTGCCTGATGTTCACTGGGTGGTGAGCATGTTTGTGCCTTTGAAAACTACATTTTCCTGCATTTAAGCTATTAATCATCTACTTATTATGCTAATTTTCAGTATTTGCTGGATTCTATAACTGCATGTATTAAACTTAAACAAATACTTCAGAACGAGGAAAGAAGAGTTCTGAATTACACTGGGTCGTTCATCTCCTGCCATTCATCCTTTCTTATTTGACTTTCTAATGGGGCTGGGTGTGCTGACAGTCCCTATTGCTGCAGCGTAGCTGATGTGGAAATCTTCCCAAACTCTGCAGGAGCGCTCAGCAGCCACACTGAGCCTTATCTCTGCCTTATCTCTGCCTTATCTCTGCCTCATCCATCTCCCCATCTCCCATTGCCTCTTATTCCTCTTTTCCACCAGCTGAGAAATGACCTGAGCAACATAAATGCCTTCTTGAGCTAAGCAGATTTTCAGTCACCCACAAAATCCACAACTGCCTGAATTTGATGTTTTCCTTGATAGAAACACAGCCTGAGTGTTTTAATACACATTTGTAAATATCCAGGGAGAAACTGCTGAAAAAGTGAGGGGGAATACACACACCCTTCCTGCATTTAGGTGTGCTGGCTTTTTCAGAAGTTTTGAGGCTCAGCAATTAAAAAACCCAATAAATTAAAATAAGCTTTAAATGGTGGGTGAATTTTACACAAGTCAAATTTGAAGTCACCAATTGCAAAATAAAATATATAATGAGGAACTATGTGTATATCTGAGTGGAAAATAACTTGCAAACTTTTTTTCAGCAATTCAGAGAAATTCGCTTAATTTCTATTGGTAAGAACAGGGAACATTTGCCATTAAATGATAGTTGAATCTTATGAAAGTAAATGTTCACATGCATCTCTGGTTTAAAAGAAAACTATTTAATTGCTTTATTTTCAAGCATTGGTGGTTTTATCCACTCACTACACAGTTCTGCCTAGGCTCTGGTTTTTCCCAGTTATTGGTGTATTCATATGTCATCTTAGTCCTTGCTGTGCTCTGTGTGATTTCTGGCTGATCAGAAAAGTGTGTATTTATGTGTTTTTAGTGCAGTGCAATTTCCTTCCATATGTCTCTAAATGCCCACTTTTACTTTGAAATAGAGAGCATTTTCAAAGGGAGATTCAAGGCTTTTAGGAAAGCTTAAAATCCGAGCTGCAGATTTGACATTTTAGTAGATTTCTAATACAGGATATTTTGAAATTATTATTTATGTTTTACTGTGTTCATGCAGTATTGTGGATTTTAACACAATGGTTTTAATGTGAGTGCTGGGGATATTCTAAAGGGTTTTTTCTTTACTATATGTAGGGGATTATGTTATTGGTGGATTAATTAAAAAAGAGGGGCGGAAGAGCAGTCCTATTTTCAGGGCTTTGTCCTTCCACTAAAATCTTATGTTTAGAGTCTTGCATACTTTCCTATATCTAGTTAATAATATGAAGAGGTAAAAGCAGTTTTTATTTCTCTTCTATGCTCCACATTTATTCTCAAGCCAGAATTACTGATGGAAAAGATAGGAGCATGAAGTGAAAAGCCCAAGGTTGAAATGAGATGGCTTTGAGGTGGGTTGGCAATTTTCTGGGGCCTAGAGTAAACATGAAGGAAATGGAAATCTCAGTGGCTAGGGAGGGAGGAGGTCTCCAGAGGAGAATTAAATGACTTGGGACAAAATTCATTCCTTTATAGTGGTACCACTCTCAGCTGGACCAAACACCTGTGTCCTCAAAACTATTGGGATTTGGCATCCACAATTTCTCCTTTTTTATAAGATTGCAAAGCAATAAACTGTAGGCACACAGTGTGTGGTGATTGTGAGTGGGGCTGGCCCAGCCTCATCCCCAGTGGGTGCAGCTGTGAGCAGCAGGTGAGCAGCACTGACAGCAACGAGCCATGGAGTGCCCAGGGGCACTGAGCAACCACCAAAGGGAGCAGAGGGCACACAGGGGCAGGGCACCAACAGGAGGGGACAAAAGGCTGGGCTGCAGAACAAGAAGGGTGGATGCTTGTAGCCTTCTGAAGTGACATGGTGTTACTCTGTGTGGGTTGAAGCCTTCTGATATTGTGTGGTGATGCTCTGTGTACTGTGGCCATCTCAACTGTGACATGTGCTGCAACAATAGGTGTCTTTAATCTTTAATATTAATTCATTATCAATATTGCGGGATATTAGTGTTGACTTTGAAAATCCTCATTTCTGTAACAAAAAATTTCTAGATATATTTTTGGTCTTTCTAACCTCAGCATTTTAAAAAATGTCCGGCTCAAGGTCTGGTTAAAAACCATTGTAACTCATGATCTGATATAAAGACATCTTTGTTAGCAGGTATTAAGTTCTGAGTAGTGGACACACAAAAGTTGCATTTTGCTGCCATACCTGTGCTTAAGTATTGTACATAAAATAATTACATTTGTAACAGAAACTCTGCAAAGCTTTTTCTTTATATTTTTCTGTTTGACTGCTTAAGTGATGGTCCTGCTTTCTTGGGGGTAAAAACTGAGTATGTAGACATTTGTGACTTTTTATAATAAAAAATCAGGATACTCAGAGGTTTCATTGTAACAGTCCTACACAGGAGATAGATTTCTAGTCCAGTTATACTGGGAATATTCTTAATAATTTTAATGCCATGTGCTGCAAAATGTTTCTCAAATATCTGACTGCAAATCTGCATGCATGCAACTTGAACCCAGTTGTTAAAGTATACCAGTTCATTATTTAATACTGGTTTTGCTGCTTGTAACAAAAAACTGAAGCAAAAGAAAAGAAGATTGAGAACATTGAAGGACCCAAGTATTTTGGGAACTGGGGGACTAAAATACAATGCTCCTTTTTTGTGTTTTGTCATGTTGCTTATTTTAACTATAACCTGGGAAAGACTACAGTGTGTGTCAGTTAAAGATCAAAGTGCCTTTATGCAATTACCCAGCTTAAGGGACATAGATGGTACATGCAGATTTCTCCTTGATTAACAAAAAAACCCCAAAACTACTTTTATTGGTTTGGGTTTTTTTTGGGGAATGAAATGAACAGTTGTTCTGCTGTGTGTGGGGTTTTTGTGGTGTGATGTTTCTGTTTGCTTGGTTTTCCCCCTTTATAAGAGCACCATGAATTTTAACAGGTGTGGAGACGTTTGGCTCGGGTGGATGCTCCAGGAGACAGAACTCACTTGGGATGGGAGCTGGGCACAGATTAAAGCAGTGAGGACTCTATGAAGGAACTGGCCACAAACCGCAGAACAGGAGCCCCCAGAGCAGTCCAAGACTGAGGCCTACTAAAGGTGAGACATTTAATTTTTTCAAAGCCTCAAGTGCACTGGTTATAACCTACATCTAATAAAGAACAGCAGAGAGAAAAGTGAGGTTTCTCTAGGGTTCTTATTGCAAAACTTGTCAGTTAGGATGTGGGATGGGATGAAAATGACAAAATTCAGTCAGGTTTCCTGGAAGTCATACAGTGGTGAAGTCCAAGCTTTCATGATGCACAGCCTCAGTAAAGTTTTATTTGAGCTGAGACCTTTAGCACGGATTAATATTTTCTTTATTTATAATGTTTTGTTCCAGAAAAACATATTTATATTTTTTGTTCCAGAAAAAAATGTAATTTTTTTAATTTTCAAAAACTGTACTGTAAATTTTCTTTTGCATCACTGCTGCAATATGGGGCGAGCATATTTTTACCAATGACTGTAATATTGTAATAAGGGGAAACAAATAGATCAAACTGTGCAAAGTGCTAAAGGAAGTGAAGAGAAATAGCTCTTTGGGGAGGGGTTATTGGAAGGAAAACATTCTTTTCCAAGGAGTTAGCTCTGGCTCATTGCAGATAACCTTTTACTTTGACAATACAAAGGAGCTTTGTGCCCCACAGGCAGCACTGTGTTCTGAAAGCTTTTCTGAGCTCAGAGGCTGCTGAGATGCTCTCAATACCCAAGTTAATGATTTTTTGTTTAGACTGGAATGGGGGGACAAGATAGAAAACCCTTATCAAGAGTTTCAAGGAGAAGCATGCAGGACCAGGGAACCACCTTGATGTGTGCTCTTTATTGGCATGACCTAAGGAAGCAGGGATGCCTTGGCCTTTAACTTTCCAGCATTCCTTCAGAAAAAGCCCATTTAAAATACCAGTGACATGGGCAAAGTAAAAATCTGGACATGTCCCTACCTGAGAATCAATTTGTGTGCTATTGATTTATATGTGTGGCACATTTGGCTTCAGTTTCTTCTGTCTATGGAGGGCAAATGAGCACTCCCATAAAAAGCCTTTGAGTTCATAGGTCCCAGTAATAAATAATTTTATTGGGCTGATAATAGACCATCATAATGAGCTCTGCTCAGCCTACCAGCTCCCGTGCCTTGGCAAAGGCTCTGTGTAATTCTTTCTGTATCATTGGAATATTGAACTGCAAATTGACTCGTGTCAAAAAACATCTCACTCAGGATCCTGCTTCTCTGGGACTGTGTCTTCTGCTTAGATCTCTTCTGGTTTAGCAGCAAGCCCATGTCACACCTTTCTGGGGTCAGCTGGACTAAGGCTCCATGAGAAAGCTCAAAGCCATCTCATCTGGCTGGCTCTCTGGACTGCAGAATTCTTGGCTCTGATCAGCTCCTTTAGCAGTTGTTTGCTTATTTAGCAATGGTGGAGATCTGTGTTTGTTCGGGGGAAACTGGAGAAAAAATGCTAAATGTGGCAGTTGAGGGAATCAGAGGTGGCTGTGGCAGATATGAAGAACAGGTCAAAATTTTTATATATTCATCGCTTAGACTCAATTCTCATTTAATTTAGAGAACTTTTCTCCCAAAGTCCTAAGATCTACCACCCTGGATTCTATTTACTAACAAAGGAAAAGGCTGTAGTTAGAAGAGCTGATTATGATTTTACTGCAAAGACCTAAGTTTAGAGAGTTTAAAAGAGTTTATAGCTTTTGCATTAGCCATTGAAACCACACCCTCTGAACTGCAGCACAGATTGGTTTGTGGTTTGTTGTGGAAGTCTCATGACTGTGTTTGGAGGAGAAAGAAAGATGTAAAACTATAGTTTTCAGTGACTTTTTAGGTGGAAAAAAGGCTGAAACTGTTCTTTGACCAAGCAGCTGATCTGAGTGGTGCACCTGCCTTGCTGCATATTCATGAGACCAAGGTTTGTACCTTCCATAATGTCATCAGTGCTAAGAAGGAGACAGCTGTGCTCTGAAATCACACATTTGTCACCTCAGCAGCACTTGAATACGTTCTTTACTCCAAAAGAATGGCTCCCAGTTCAGTGGTTCTGCATGGGAAATAAGATAATGCTCATTATAATGAACGTGAAACTTGAACACTCCAGCTAAACAATAAAAATGTGAAGATCAGCCTTAGTCCTGGGCTCACTAATACTCACTTAAGTCTAGTCATTAACAGCCACCTGAAAGCCAGCTGCTGTTTGAAACAATGTGCTCTGCTTAAACAGAACGTGGTCTGTCTGTCTGTCTCATGGAAATCCTCTGGTTTGCATCTCTGTTCCTATCTAAAATGTGATGGTTGGGTTACATCCTAGTCTGTGGGGAGACACTACACATGTAAATATTTATCTTTTTAAAAAATTGTCATGAGACCACTGTATATCAGTGACCTTGCATTTCAACTCTTGGGATGTCACTGCACAGATTTCATAATCAAGTTAATTGAATTGTTTGTTTTTAGAGATTATGTAGGTGGAGAAACAAAGGTGTTTATTTGATGTATATAGATGAACAAAGCAATATGAATTATCATTTGAATCCTAGTCATTTTATCCTTATAAAAATGAAAAGCTGGATTCCAGTAAGCACAAATTGCTTTCATAGATATTTAATTAGCTTAGGAAAACTGGCAAATTGGAAATAAACTACTTTGGTCCTTGTAGCACTTGTGAATATTTCAGAAGCATAAAGACAAACAGAGTGCTGATGCTGGTGCCAAAAGTGTTTGAGCCAAGCACAGCTCAAATTCATAATGAGAGCTTTCCAAGCTGCCCAACGTGTTCCTTTTCATATCCTTTGACGTTTTGCTGGCTTGCTTTTGTTCTTGCATGCAAGTCTCCTGTGCAGCCTTGAAACTGTCACTGTCACACCATTGGCAGAATTGATGTGGTGCTTGCAGAGTTGCAGTTCAACCAAAACTGGAAAAGTTTGGAAAAGTGCAAATCACACCCCAGCCTTGTGCAGCTTCTCTGCAGAAAGCTCCATTTTCTCCCAGAGGGTGGAATAATGAACTAATATGGATCCTGCTATGAAATGGTTCCCAGCAGCTGGGACTGCAACCCAGTAGGAGAAAACTATTATTAAAGGGTTATTTTAATTATTTCTTCTTTGATGTATGAAAATGCCATAGGAGAGCAGGGGATTACAAAGTTGTGTACATATAAATTGCAATAGATTTTTTTTTAACAAGAATTCTTACTTAATGTTTTATAAATGTATCTATGCCATAGCTATCATGCTTCCTGCAAGAGACTTGATGCTGAGTTTGTTGTAGTGGTGTTGGTATGTGCCCTATTTTCTTTTAGCTCAACTTGAAAATTACTTTAATGTGGTTTGTACTTGAAGTATTTTAAGTATTTTCTTTTTTTTTTCTTTTTTTTGTTTTGTTTAACCTGAAGGTTTAATTTTTCAAATGGGATTTAGAGACATACACTTTTATTGAACTTCAGATGTTTTTTTGACATTGTCCCTAAATGAGTCCAAATGGTGCCATGGACAGCATTAAACATTTTCATTTTTGATCTGTTTTGTGGACAGGTATTAACAAAAAATCATCTTCAGATACTCTTCAGAAGTGTGATACATGCATTTAATAACCACAATTATTAAGCTATTTAACATAAATGAGGTTTTTAAACAGTATTCTATGGATAGTATTTGTCTTAAAATAAAAATCTGGGCTTGAGTAAGAAGCTCAAGTTAAAACATGTTCATGTATCTATCTTAAATAACTGGCATATTCAAGAACTACCTAATATGGCTCTGTTTTCCCTGTGTCTCTTGTTAGTGCCTTCCAAAAAGTCAGTAACACTTCCTCAGTTCTGCATTTGAATCACCAGTTTGGCCTTCCTGACTGCTGTGATTCTCTAAGAAAATTTAGACCATTTCTAGATTTTTGTTTTTGAAATGTTTGCTGTAGGACATTACTTTAAAGAAAAATTATTATTAGGGATGCTGATAAGCATCTTGGACTTCCCAAAACATGAAAATCCCCTCATTTCATGCTTGCTAGCCTGAGTAAACTCTAAGTAAATAACAACATGTACCATTTAACAAGATTTGCAATTTTTTGTGAATTTGGGCATTGTTCACCAGATGACTGAATGAGAGTTCACTGAATTGATTTTTACTCCCATATTTATGGTGGAAGCTTGCTGTTTTCTGTGGTTTTTTTTTTTTTTTTTCTGCTTAGACTATGAAAGTATTTAACTGGACTTAGTGCTTGGCTCTAAATGAGAGGTTCCTGCTGTAAGCCATCTATGTAGACCAGTACCTTTGAGACTTTTGTCCGCTAAACTGAACCCCCCAGGCTTCCTGTCATATGTCTCCATAAGCCCTGGGCGTGACAGAGTTTGCAGTATTGGTTCCCTGAGCTGGCAGTCCCACTTTGCCCTTGGTGACATGGCTGGGTTCTGTGTGGGAGACAGCCCCAGCTGGATCCATGGCATCGTTGTGACCTGACCTGTGAGGGGTGTTCCTTCAGGGCAGGACGGGTGCCTGGCCAGACACTCAGCCTGGAAATGGATCAGAAAAGCAGCTTTGAAAGGGTGTTTCAGGAGTGCTGGATGAAGCCATCACATGCAGCATTGATAGCAGCTCTGTGTCAGAAGCAGTGCTGAATGACTTGTGTTCTGTCCACAGATTCTTTGTTGGAGATGCAGATTCCGGTGATCCTTGGCCTGTCTGGATAAATGACCTGGGATTAAGAGCTTTGTTTGCCTCTCCCCTGCACGCTGTTCAGTGTTGCCAAGTTCCTTGTGTCCCTTTGGGCCAGCAGCACAGGCAGGGAGTTGATCCTGGAAGGTGAAGGACACCCCCCTCAGCAGACACTTGCCTGGTTTTCCTTTCACTGGCCTGAACTTCCCACTCACTCACCTCCCACAACCACTTGATGGTAGAATCTTGTTAATGTTCATCTTGTTCATCTTTTTAGAACCATATCCTTATCTATTTATCATCTGTCAGAAGCTTTTGGGGTTTTTCGATCAATACAGAAAACTAGCAGCTATGGGCTCCTAAAACTGTAGGGTTTGAGTAGTTCTTTATAGCACATCAGATATAGGAACAGCAGAAAAGAGTAAAAAACAAAGCTAATAGCTTATTATATGTCACTCTTTTAATTAATGGCTTAAAAACAAAGCTACCGAAGTGAATAATTTACATTTAGATATCAGATGAGACTCCACCAAATCAATAGAAAGTTGGTATCTTTCTGTATAAAAGATTGATTATTTTCCTCTGGCATTTCTAGAGAGGCAGTATTTTGGGAAAAATCTTAACTGAGGAGAATGAGAAGTAATGCAGATCTGAGTTTTAATATTGCAGTGCAGAACCACGTCCTCTTTCAAGTTATAGCGGAGTGATTTTCAACTTCTGACGCTCCATTCAATTAAAAGCCACAAATTAGGAATGCAGGGAAAAAAATTAAGGAAGATTTTTTTTTTATGCAGCATAGTGTAAGAAACCCATACATTTTATAAAGTCCTGTGACACCTATTAGCATTAAGTGTCAGTGATTATTTAGAAGGATTTTTGTTGAATGTTTGGGAGGACAAAACTGTTCCTTTTTTTGATAATGAACCTCACATTACAGAGATTTAATCTGATAAACTCTGCTCTTGCTTATCTTCAGAAGATGTCAGAAATTTCTGTAATTATCTTGATTTCAAAACTACTTTAATCTAAGTATTTCCTGTTGATTTCTATTCTGGATCTGAAGGATGAGTGAGAATAATTTGAAAGAGCTTTTGATTAATTGCTGTGTAGTTGTGCTATGTACTTTGTATAAATAGACTGTCTTGTTCCTTGAGCTCTTCAGATTTGAAAAATGCCAGTAAAATAGTATTGAATTATATTTAATTATTAAATAATACAATCATCAAAAATCCATGCAGAATGATTGGTCTCTGATGTTTGCTTGCAACTCGCATTTCCTATGACTATTTTAAAGCAGTCTACAGTGAGGATTCAGGAGTGAGAAATTATAGCAACATATTATTTTCTAAGGCTTGATTTGAATCAAAAAATTAGGGGCTTAAGGTGTAGCAATTCAACTTGGTTCTAATGATAGTGAATTTCCTTCTCCTTCTAAAGATTTAAACACATATGAGCTCTAGCACCATGATATCTTTTTGGTGCAAATGTGCTTTTCCTATTGAGCCAGTAAGGTCACAGGAAAGCAGCATTAGTCAAGGAAATGCTCAGCATTGGGCTGATGCTTTTTTGTCATTTAATCTGCTTTAGGGCAAGTAAGAAACAGACCCTACACTTGCATAGAGTGGGGGGCTGGAAGGATGTGCTGCTGCAAAAAGTGGTAGTGTGGAGAGGAGCATGTTTTGATAGATCACAGAATGTATCAGATATGTTAAGGGTTCCATATATCTTTTCTACCATGTGGGGATTTCAAGAATGAGAAATCTTGTGTGATTAGAACTTCTTACAAGCAATGTGGATTGTTTTATTTGAATAGTTTTGTTTTATGGTCTTGTTTTGTTTTCTTTGCACAACACAACTTCCAGCAGCAACTTCTGCATGATCTTTTTGAGGGCTGAATCTAATAATAATAAACTAACAAATGTGTTTCAAAGCAAGCAGAATAGTTGCTCAAATTGTTTATTCCACATCAAATTTATACATTGTGAGTCAGGTTATTGTCTACTTGTGGCTGTTCAAAGTGTATCAACTTGTTGATTCTTAGGAATTGCTGCTTCTTTAACCAAAGTAGAAAAATAGAAAATCTGAGAGAGTTGTTGGGTTCTGTGATTAGTACTTCATATGTTACCTTACACAGCCTTGTAAACCCAGTGTTACACTCTTTCCAAAGTATACCTCTACAGAAAGCTACAAAATGGAATCCAGGATGGAATTTGGCACCGTAAAATGAAAGTAGTGTGGATTCCAGAACAGGTTATGTCACTGCTCCAAACACACAAAATCTTGGCAGCATCGTGGGGCTGGGATACAAACTATGAGGGCCACTTGAGTGGAACTGCTAAAATGAAAACCAAAGCCTGTGAGATTGCAATTAAGGAAATTGGCAAACTGTGAGATCAGAAATAAGCTACTGTGACTCCCCAGTATCCATGGAATGGTTTAGAAAAACATTCTCTGGAAATACTTCAATATTCTGTGTCTTGTTTAAAAACAGCCTCTTTGAATCTGAAAAATTTATTTTACATATGGAAGCACTATACCAAAGCATGTGGAGATGCTACACCTGAAGTTTTTGTTCTGCTACTTCACATGAAGTTGGAAAGTTCTCATGAGCTTCTGAGCAGTCCCAAAGAAGTAAGGTGTCAGGAGTGTGATGGTGCACTCTGGTGAAATCAGTCTCTGGCAGTGTGACTGTCAGATCAATATCTGAGAGAGAGAGGGGCTGAGACCTCCATGACAAGGGAAGCAAGCAGGGAAATGAGGATCTCATCTCCATGGTGCATTCTGGAGTTTGTGTAGGCTGTTTGTGGGCCAAAAGCAGTTTTGTCTGTAGTGCCAGAAGAGCCAGTGATGGCTCGTCCAGCTGAGCATTAAATGTCAGTCCATCCCACCTTGTTGAGGTGGGTGCTGCTTGCAGGCTGCCTGTGGCCAGCCCTGTTCTTCCCCATGGCTGCAGTTCCTTTGACCTTCATTGGCCACACAGCTGTGTACAGCTCTGGCAGGCACTCACAGAAAATACTGCTGCTCCCCCCAGATCTGAGGGCATCTTCAGCTCCATAACATGCAGAACAAACTCACAGGTCAACCTTCATTTGAGTAAACCATATTTCCAAAGGCAGGAGGAGAGGACACCATCTTTTAGAGGGCAGTCATGGGGTGCTGCCTGCCCTGCTCTGAGCAAGGGGAGTCTGCACATCTCCAGCCCTTTCCTGAGCTGGAAAGACAAGCAAAGCACAGGTCATGGTTACAGAGGAGGCTGTGGCCTACAGAAAGCCTGCTGAAACATTTTAGGTTATTGAGGCAAAACCACACAGGTGAACTTGTAACAACTGCTCTTCCTTTGTGACACACCTGGGGCAGGAATTGAAAATGCACTGGTGGGCAGGCTTCTGGTGGCGTAGAAAGGCATAAAATATGAAACTGTCCAGGAGCTGATGGGACTGACAAGGCCATGGGCATGTGCCCCCAATCCTACGCTCCTGACACATCTGAACCAGTGTCAGAAATGCCATGGGCAGCCCTGGGCCACCTGCCAGGACCCAGGGATTCAGCTGGGTCAGGAGTGACTGGCCCCCATTACTGTGGGTCCATGCTATGCTGGGTTAAACTGGGCTGGAGAGGAGGAACTTTGATTGCTAGCACTATAGCTTGTGTGTTTTTGATGGAACAGAAATCACTGGCTGCTCCCACATGATCATGGTTAACAATGACAATGATAATACAGTAATGGCATCAATACAGCACTTACTGTTGCACAAATACTTGATTTGACCCTGGACCTGCTTGTTATATATATTTCTTAAGATATGTTTTCAATAGAATCATATACTGTTTGCATTTTTCCCATGAAAAGTGATGAGAAGAGCAGGATAATGGGCCAGATGACCTTCAAAAGTCTCTTTCAACTTGACTTATTCTGATTTTTTTTTGTACACTTTTTCTTTGTGTATATGTTCATTTGAACTTTCAATAGCAGGGTGAGTGTATATTGTTTTGCAAGCAATAGACCTCATGCTTTGTGAGGACCTCTGAGAGAAAGGACACTAATTGAAATGACCGTGAAATGGATCAGAAGTGGATCGATTTTTGCTGGGCTTTGACGTATTTTTTGTGCCGCTAGCATGAGAACCATGGCTGCTTCTAGTAACTGTCAAGGGCCCAGGCTCTGTTAGAGCTACTTTGAGAGACTCCCTTTGACCTCAAAGACAGAAACCCCCAGGGAAGAAAAAAAAAAGTAATTTGGTCTTCAGTTTTATACTCATTAGCCAAGAGTGAATCCTCCCGAAGCAATTTATGAAAGATAATGAAACAACTTAATTTGCCATCAAGATGCTTCAATTTGCATTCTTCTCAGTTGCATTCAGTCTCAATAAAATTGGATCATTATTTATCTCTAATTTTAATTCTTAAACTAAATTGTTTACCAGGAGGAATTTTTACTGTCTCTCTCCCCAACAACAATCTATTAAGCATGGCGTAAACACTGAAAATAAATCACAAGTAAATTGAGGCTCCTGCTAACTTATTGAACTTGTGCTTTTTCCATATAACTCTTCTTATGCAAGGCAGAGAGACTCAATTATTTGCAGTTAATTGTATGCCACTGAAAGAATTTAACCTCCCAGGAGCCCCAGAGTGGGGAGACACTGGATGTGGAGGACTCGTACCTGGTGGTACAGTGAGACTTGGCTCATTCTAATGGGCTGGACATAATAATCTAAAGGCAAGGAAAGCAGAGATGGTTCAGATACCTGGACTGAGAGGGGGAAAATATGAATGGGATGGCACAATGCAGCCTGAGTGGGCTATGAGAAGTTATAGGGATAAGTCCTTTCCTGTTTCACTTGTTCTCTGTCCTACACAACTGCATTTTTTGTCTAATTCCAGCAATGTGGGCTTGCAGCTTAGTGATAAACTCTCTCTGTCTTACTGCTGTTTTATTCCCGCTAAATTTTTTCCTTGAATATTTGACTAGGTAAAACTGCAGCTGATAAGGAATATGTAGGCTGTTTCCTCAGCCTATTGTTACTCTGTGATTATGTGTGTCAGGCACTAAATTTATGCCAAAATTCAGGGAATTGTAATGCAGTGAAAAGTTTTTAAACTATACAGGAACAACTGTACAGCTTTTCTCCCGACAGTGGATATGGTACAAGGAAAAAAGACTTGTGGTACCCAGTTTCAGTATCTAAATACTGATTTGATACAAATCTGTGGTGTAGGCTTATTGGGTACAACAGAGTTGTGTTTACAGACACATGTATCTAGCAGTATGTTGGATAATTAAAGCTTAATAATTAAAGAGTTAGTGTATTAAATACAAGTGGTCGGAAAGCTCAAAATTCATAAACGTTTAACATATTAAAAAAACAACAAAACAATAACACAAAACCCCTTACCTCTGGAAAAAATCTAACTACAAAATCCTTTTACAAGTTCACTTAAAGGAATAAAGGGGTTAACATTCTGAAAACCATGAGTATGCGAGTCAGAGAGGGGTGCTTTACATATCTGCAGTAGATGTACCATTCATAAAGATGGGGCTCCTGGAATAGAGCAGTAGAGGAATTAGTACTTTAGGATTTTACATGGGAGTTACCAGCCTTAGGGGAAAATGCATGGGGTTGAAATGTTCCAGTGCAGAGCCAGTAGTAAATCTGCTGCATTTCTTTACTTGACTGCCCAAGACAATTATGTTGCTACAAAATAAAAGGAAAAGGGACGAGGGAGATAAAGTTTGGGACTTTCTGGGGCTGGAAGTCTGTTTCTGGAGTCTTGTATTGCCTTTTGTTAATTGATAGGTTGGACTGTCAGAGCCATAATGTGATATGATCACTGCTGTTTTAGTTACATTGAAATCCTTTTAAAGGAAACCTGCAGTGAATAAATGTAGATAAGTGCTAAGAAATGTTTTATGAAGGTAAAATTCATATATTCTGCAAATTTCCTAATTTTCATTAGTCAAGTTACATACACTATTTTGGCACAGTAATATAACTAAGGAAATATAAACAGATTTATCCGTTGCAGATTAATATTTAAACATACTGGTGATGCATGGGCCTAAAAACCTACATTAATAAAATAAGCACTCAGTTATTACAAAACTAAATGTTTTTAATATAAAAAGTAAACCAAATCCTAAAACCATTAGAAATAGATACGAAAAATTATATGCATGTTTTATGATCAAATTCACTGTACATTGTTTTAAAACAACTTATTTTGTACACTTGCATTGTCTTCCTCATTTCTCTTGCTCTCAGTATTAATCTTGCTCTGGATACAAACTAGTTGATAGAAAAAAGCAAACAACTGCAAAACAAACTGTTTCAAGTCTGGAGAAAATGGAAATATTGAAATGATAGCTCCCTTCTGTTTATACTGTTTTGTTTTAGACTTGTGGACCCAGAGAGAGCAAAGAGCTCTGGAAGGCTTTTAAAGCCCCCCAGAACTGTAATTTAGAATAGGAGTTCAGCGTGAGCCATGATTCTTTTCTGCAAATGCAAAGCAAATAAAGCTTTGGAGCTGCAGCTCTTCATTCCTTTGGAAACTTCTTCCTCTCAATTCACAAAAAGTGGGTGTAGTCCATGAAGGAGTGCATGAGCCTAATGGATGAGTAATTTTAACCAGAACTTAAAAAAGATGAAAGAAATAGATTCTTATGATGAATATGAAGTAGGGGATTGTTTATGCTTTGTTACTTCAGTTCAAGTGTTGAATATGGTATTTATGTAAGTATTTGGTTCTTCTAAATTCCTTCTTCTAATCCCCACCTAAAACCTGAGCAGAATTTGGGTTCAGTTTTGCAAGAGATGATTTAAGGAGAGGCTCAGAAAATCAGTTCATTGATGTTAATTTCTGAAAATAAAGGTATTCCATAATAACTAACAATGAGAATGGCTGAATTGAATCTTATAGGGAAGAGAATTTCAGTAGAAGGCTAGAAGGACAAGTTATTTAATCCCAGGAGCAAGTAAATCACAATATAGTCTGAGAACATATTTTTGGTCAAACTACTGATGTCTAAAAAACCAGTCAGCCTGATCATTTCAAAATAGAAAACTCGAGCTATTAGGACAGCTCCCTTGGTGAAACTTAGGGGGGGAGTGGTTTTTGTTCCACAGTTAAGAATTCAGAGCTCTTAACTGTTTCCAGAAATAATTTTAGTGCCTAGCCCTAAATCCCTTTTCTTTTAACTTGATCTTTCCACCAATTTTGTGAAAAAAAAAAAACCTTTTCAAAGTGCTACTCAGAAGGCTTCAAGGAATACTCTGAACAAAACCTGCATAAAATACTTTTAAAATTTATTTTTATACCCTGTGGCTTCTGAGATCAATCTGTAAATAAATCATTAACCATGTTTGGTTTTTTCATCAATGAGAATTTTCTCATTTAAATCTGAAGCCTTAATATTTTAATAAATGACTCCTAGAGTTAGACACTTCAGTTTCATGACAAGTTTTCACAATTTTTTTCCTTTGCATTTAGTTATTTACAGAAGTCAGCAGTTCACACACGTTCTGCAGATCTGTATATCAGTTTGTGCTGTCAACATGAACTGGGAAATGAGGAGAAGAAATCTGAGGGTTTTTGATGGATTCTGTTCAACACTTTTTTGATCTGAGTTTTTTCGGAATGTTGCCTTTATATTGAGGCTTTTGTTTCTGTGCTTTATCCAATCCCACCCACTCTGTTCAAGGATCAGCAATATGGCCAGGTGCAAATGGGCAGTGAAAAATGTGTATTGGTGCAGTGCACATACAGAGCGGAGGTGTGAGTGCACCTCAGCAGCCACTGTGCATATCAGGCTTCCTTAAAACAATGTGGAATTCCACAGGGAATAGGTGCTGGCAAGTAATTACACCATTAGCATGAAGGACTCTTGGCTTTATCTCCTTCTCATCCCTTTTCGTGAAGGGGCAAAATGATTCCCTCATAACTACCTGACTTGCATTGTCATATCTTGTGACTTGGCCAATTTAACAACATGCAAGGCAAATACACTACAAAGCCAAAGCTCTCAATGCTAATTAGTCAGAAGTAGATAAGCAAAAGAACATTTTAAGGCTGAAAGAATTTCTGCCACAGAAGAAATATTTTTTCCCATTCTACAGAAATGGGATATTTCTTCTTCAGGAAGCCTTTGTAATGTCTCTGTATTACAGAAAGAAATACTGACTTTTCACTGACTTTGTGCAGGCATGTATATTTCCTCCAGCTCCTTAAAATCTCTAACAATAATTTCTGTGGCAAGATCCATTTTTTACTCCACTGCAACTCCCTCTGGTAATGATTAGGTATCTTCATGGCAGTGATAAGCACAGCAGAAGATAGTACTGTGGAAACAAATATATGTGAGTACACTATACATGTATTTTTTTGCCTATGACCATTGTCATCTATCTTAAAATACCTAAATAAAACACTAAATTAGGACCATAGTGCCCAAAGAATTTTTCTGTTCAAAGGAAAAACTTACTTCTAGTTAGTGATCCAGGTCACTTTACATTGGCCTTTGTTTCAAGAGTTGTCTACATAGTGTTTCTTGAATCTGTTATTGTTATGTATATTTTTCAAGGCTTGATTTTCACTTGACATAGAACTAATCTATCTATGACTAATCTGGATTTGAAACAGAAATTATTGGGGGTTTTTGTTGGGGTTTTGTTTCTTTGGTTTTTTTTTTTTTTTTTTTTTTTTTTTTTTTTTTTTTTTTTTTTAATTGGGTGAATAAACAGAATACTTTGGTAAGCTCCCAAACTAAAACTTTTTTTTTTTTTTTATTTTTAAATTTTAGTGAATTATATACCTTTGCGATGTGGGGTTTGCATAAGTTTATTATTCATCTCTCATGTTTTTATGCCATGGTTCACTCAGCAGGTTTAGGGCAAAGCTTTTGATTCCCTCTGGGTGGTGCACAAGGAGAAACAACTAAATTCTCAGGAGGAGCAATAACAAACTTCCTATATGTTTAGAAACCACTGCTAAAGTGCTCTCATTCTTTACTTGTGGGATCACCAATATAAATAATTTTTCTTATCAGGGCTTTAAAATCAAGGAGGTCATGCATAATTAAACATGGCTTTGTATAAACTGTCCCAGGATCTGCTGGAACAAGGTGAATGCTCCTGATTTCAAATAAAAGTGTATTGGAAACTAGAATAGAGGCACTACGAGTCTCAAGAATTTATCAGAGGACTTTCACATGAGTCTTCTATGTGATAACTACAATGTCAGCTAATCTAAAGAATTGTCCAGCTTTGCAAGGAAGTGGTTAAATACTTGCAGAGGAAAAAGAAAGCTTTCAAGAAAGTTTTGATGACTGGTGACTTAGATATTTGAGGAAATATAAGAATAAAGTAAGTTAATTTAGCTACTAAAAAAACTGTTAATGGGAATATCTTATAGGGATCACTGTGAAGAATTTAAAAGTTAGAAGATCTCTGAACTCAGCATGATCCGGTCAACAAAAATGTCATTCTTTTACATGAAAATATTTTCATGTGAATATGTACATTTGCATCATTAAAGCAGCAGAAGCAGAGACATCTATAAACATTTTATAAATGTGTTTTAGATTTGCAAGCACAAGGAATTTACAGTGAATATTATATGTGCAGGAGACTGAATTAATCTTCTGCTGTGAAAAGGTGACAATAATTAAAGCAGGTGTACCACAGCCATCCAAAGATCACGTGAGGCAGACAAGTGACAACCAAGTATCTCTTGTACATTTCTGAGAGGGGGAGTTTGGGGTATGTGATGTGACACTGGGTTTAAAGCATTCCATGTCACACGGCCATGTGAGTGTAGAAAAGGAAAGATTTAGACTGAGATTAGAGAGATTGGGCAAATTATTTTTTGAAGCACTTACAGGATGGTTTTTTATCATTTTTCAGGCAAGATTTTGAGCTTCTGTTTTGCTTCTCTGAACTTCATAAATAGAATAAAATACCCTGTGTCATAATCTCAGTCCAACTCAATTAATTTGGAACCACTGAGCTTAATGGAGCTGTGGTAATATTTATAACAACTATTTCTGGGATTCCCTTCCAGTGAAACAGCCAGATATCCATGCTGTGCCAGATGACAAGTGTTTTCAAGCTGTGGGTGATCTCTTTTCACACATCATGTAAAAGGTGCACACTTTTCTCATCTCAGCATATTGGATGTTGAACACCAGTTTCCAGTACAGTGGTGTAGATTTAATAACTTCAAAAGCATTTTAATCTTGTGCTCTTGTTTTCCTTGCTGCTTGTTAATGTAGAGCCATGTATGAGTGAAGAGAACTTTGGAAGAATATATTTTCTGTTAAAGGTAATTTAGAAGTGCTTTCACAAGTCTGAATGGGTGCTGGATAATAGAATCAGTACGTGACATTAGACAGGATTATTTCTCTCTTGCACTCTATTCCAATACCTGTACCATAGCATATCTGGTTAGATTTTGACTTCTAGCACTGGTGTATCTTTGCTAAATGATTTTGACATTGTTGAAGTACTGACTGGAGCTGTTTCAGAGTGGAAAGACAGGCCAGAGGCTTTTTCCAAAGTCTTCAGTTATATCAGGTCTTAGATCCAGGGCTGGAAGTTGTCCTTCTTGCTGAGACTAAGTACTGCCATGCATTCCCATAGGATGACTTGTCAGAGGAGGAAAAGGTTTTCAGCATTCACTTTAAGAAGGGTGAATTATTCAACCTGACTCTAACCAACTGAATCAAATACTCCTGGGAAAAAATACTATTGATTTAGACTTTTATTTTTCTTAACCAAAACAGATTTTTATCAACATCTTTTCCACATGAAAGTCAATGTTTTTGAATTCATGTGTAAGTCAACTGACTTTAGTATGAGTATTAATATTAGTAATCCTTATTGTCAGAAGGAGATGATAGGTTTATTTTCTTGATTTCTCAACTTTGAAGTTTGCCAAGAAAGTAAAAGTGTTGATACTTGGGAGGAGTGTGTGCAGTTAATGAAATTCTATGGTGTTAAATTAATTGCAGAATTAGTAATGGTTATGACAAAGTCTAGGAATTCATTGTATATAAAGCACTGATTAAAAGTGATGGAGAAATGAGGTGTTCCCCTGTGGCTTTAGCTTTTTGCTACAGAGCTGCATTGCAAACCATCTTCAAATAGAAAGAAATCTATTACATGATGACAAGTAAAAATACAGTCAGTTCCTTGGATTTGTTTAACCTTGATAAGATCCTTAAGTATTTTGATTAAGTACCACTAAACTGTATTCCACATTGTTGTGGATTATTTAATTGCATGTAAATCCTAGAAATCAGAGTATTGAACCAATAACTTTATATGCATATAAACATTCAAATAGGAGGCTGTTTGATATTTTGAGTTTCAATTAATTAGTCTTGAGCAATCCTAATTCTTTGTTTAATAAAATAAAAGCTTCATTAAACAAGTCACAATATATTAACAGGTCAATACCACATTGAGTAGTGGTGTATCCTTTCTGTATTTCCATCTTCTTATGTTACTGCATCAGACCTTCTAGGGAAGGACTGGTTTTGTGCTAAAGGGAATAAATTCATTGATGCTAGGTGAAAAATTCCATCTAACAGCAAATCAAGTTGTGAAATGGAGTAAAAGCAAATGTAGACAATGGAGAAGGACTTTGCCTTCATAGAAGTCTCAACAACTGCAAGCTGTGCCAAACCAAACATCCCCAGTCACTAACAGTCACCAGATACAAAACCATGCCATTGCATGTTGTGAGACCAAAACCACAAGCTCAGAAAATGTTGTTTTGCATGGTAATTAAATGACTACTTCTGTTCTTATTACCATTGCTTTGTCAACTGCCTTGAGAACCAGTGCAGACATGATTTTCTCTTGCTGTCTAGAAGGAAACTGTTTTGAGTGCATGACTATGGAAGCAAGTCAAGATAATAAAATGGGGAAATATGCTAGCATATGATTAGAATAATTGTAGTTTTATTTTCTATATTAGTTTAATTGTTCTGTTATTCCCTGGCTGATGAACTATTTTGTGTTACTGGAAGTGATTTTAATAAGGTATTATATTAACTACTTTGAACATCTCATTCAGATTGCCTTCTGCTGAAAGGAAACAGGCTATTATTTAGTGTATTTCAGAACTTTTCCTTTTTGTTATCCATATTCTCCATGTACTGTGGTAGCTCCCAGTTTGTTCTGGAAGGATACACACACACAGTAGCTGCACCAATTCCTATCCCAAGGGTACAGTGAGGGCTCTTGTCTCTTCTCGTGTCCTGTTAGTTTAGAGCACCCTATCTTATCAGACATGTGTTTACAATACTCCTGCACTCCTGTTTCCCTGGCCTCCTAATTGCAGCTCTGCAGTAAACAGGTTTTGTTTGAGCTCTAATAAAGTGTGTTTCACAGTGTATCACCTATCTGTTAAATACAGTCAGTACAATTTTGTTGTTCTGATATAGAAGATGTTTAATCAGTCAAATTGCTTCTAGATAGCTGCTTTTCATTTTCTCCTTAAAGTAAAAGCGGTGGGGTTTTTTTCAGGGTTTTGTAATTGCTTGAATGATCGGTAATTAAAATCATAGAATCATTTAGGTTGGAAAAGATCTCCAAGACCAATGAGTCCAACTCATAACCCAGCACTGCCAGCTCCACCACTAAATCTAAATCATGTTCCCAAGCACATCTACAGGCCTTTGGAACACCCCCAGGGATGGTGACTCAACCAGTTCCCTGCACAACCTGTTCCAGTACTCTACAGCCCTTTCAGGGAAGAAGTTACCTCTCACATCCCACCTAAACCACCCCTGCTGCAACCTGAGCCCAGTTCCTCTCATCCTGTCCTTACCTGGGAGAAGAGACTGATTCCCTCTCTTTCCACAACCTGATTTAAGGGAGCTGTGGAGATCTGTAACGTCTCCCCTGAGGCTCCTTTTCTCCAGGCCAAACACCCCCATGTCCCTCAGCTGCTCCTCATCAGACTCATGCAGCTTAGTTGCCCTTCTCTCAACTCATTCCAGTGCTTCAGTGTCTTCCCTGGAGATAAACACCACTAACTAGAAAAGTTGTGAAGGTTGTGTTTATGTTTGGGGTCAAAATCTGTTTTGTGTGCTGATGCTGGGGTTCAAGAAGATCTAATAGTGTCATGGTTTGAGCCTGGCACAAAGCCAGTGCCCC
>JAHXMQ010012336.1:21271621-21316617 GCA_020466415.1 Ammodramus savannarum pratensis | reverse complement strand
CCCAGAATTCCTACTTCTTCCTGGTCAAACCACCACAAATAGAATTAAACATTGGTGTTCTAAACCAGTATATTCTCAGAGTTGTATCACGGCCAAAAGGGATTGTCTCAACTTTAACTGTGAAAGCAGCTGATGGTGAGAGTCTGCGGAAGTAATTTTATTTCTCTAGATGACAGCAGTTAGCCTTTTAACTGAGCCATTTGTGCCGTTCTGGCTTGACAAAAGGTACAGAAAAAATTGAACAGTCCAAAAAAGCTGCTTCTGGAATTATTTTCTAGATAGATAGAGTGCCTCATGTGAGACTTGCCTTTCAGACACCGTATTATCTTTTCTTGCAGCAGCAGAGTGAGAGGTAGGAAAAATACCTGTAACTCTGTCTGCAAGAAAATGCCACAATTGTCAGTACTTGAAGTGAAACAAAGAGCCATACAAGGTTTCTGTTTTATTGTTGGCTGTAATGGTGTTGGTGACTAGCCTTTGGAAAAATTCCCTGAGGGCATTGCTATCTTCTCTTTTAGTAAATTTAAACTACTCATCTTTGGATGATTGCTTTCCTTTAGGAACAACTTGATAATCTGAATACAAGTAAATGAATTAAATAATGTAGTTTTGAGTATACAGTAGGTTAGGCTTTCATGTGCAGTAATTACTTATTGATTCCTACTTTTAAGTTAAGTGCAATTGCCTAATTCAATGGATGTAAATTGTTAAAGAACATAGGTCAAACAGGAGTAAAATATTCTGAAAAAAAAGTTCAAGGTTTTAAATACTGCGTTTCTGACAGAGGGAATGTTTAGTCATCGGAAGAAGCTAAATATATAACCAAATAAAGAAATGGGAGAAACATTTCACCAAATCTATCTGAAATGTCATGAAGATATTACTATACAATGTAACTAATAGTCTATTATACTCCTGAGACTTTTGGGGTAGTTGAAAAGCTGTATTCATTGGTAAAAGAGAGGCAAGGTAGATGGTAATAGCAGATAATGGGCTAAAACCAAAATAAAACAGTCTGGGTTTTGAATAAAATGTTTAAAACCCATGGAGGAAAGCAGTAATTGAAACAAAACCCATTTCCAACTTAGACATTTGAATAGTGGAATAAAATTATGCTAATCTAACGTATCTGCATTATTGTGCTTCTCTGTTCATTATGCTGCATGCATAAGTATGAGATGGTTATTATCCCTTTGATAATGGTCCTTACTTATCTGCTCCAAATTGGTGTGCTCTTTCTGAGGACAGCATATGCTGCCTTTTGAAGGATCTTGTTTACCAAATGAGTTTTTGCTGCTTGTTATATTGTTTTTCAGTTTGGTTTTGTTTACATCATGTACAATGTATTGCACATGATATTCACTAAATTGTATTATGGATTTTTAATGCCTATATATTTCTGGGTACCTCCCACATCAAGTCTGGAGGATTCCATATCCATTTCCTAAGAATTATGCAGCAGAATAGGAGGTGGTCATGACTGGCATCCTCTCTCTTGTCACGAGGCAATGCTGGGCACTCCAGAGAGAGCAGCATGCTGTGCTCATAGCACACCTAATTATGGCCCTGGGAGGTAATAGCGTTGGCAACTGGAGCTGGGGATCATTTCATGTAAGTGATATTAGTGCTGCTGAGATTTTCACGTTATTTATCACTGTGGCTAGTATTAGATTTTGTGGCAGGATTTTGTTTTCCTGTTAAATATGAACTACTTCAGAGCACTGTCTGAGTGTTCAGCATTTTCCTACCCTGCATTAAATACAGTGCACACCATGAGACATGACTTGGTATTTGCAGTGGGTTCCAGAAGCCTCCCAAATTATTTATTGTGACATGCTTTGTGCCCTGAATTTAAAAATCACCTCATCAGTCTAATGCAGAGCTCTTGTTGGTATGGCCTTGAAGAATTGGTATGATCATGTCTCAATGTAACACCTAAAAACCTGAAACCAGCAATTCTGTAAAGCTTGAATTATCCTCTTTGACTAGAGGATCATAGAATTGTTTATTTTGGAAAAGACCTTTGAGACAGCCCAACTGTTACCCTACCACTGCCAAGTCTGCCCCTAAACCCTGTTGCTGAGTTCCACACCTACTTTTAAATCCCACCAGGGACAATGGCTCAGCCCCTTCCACGGGCAGCCTGTTGCACTGCTTGGCAATCCTTTTGCTGTTATTCAGTCAGGGAATCTAAAGTAAGCTCACTTTTAAAATTTAATTAGGCTGCAGCTGGATAGGTTGACAGAAATGTTGCCCTAGTGCTTTCATCCCCTCTCCTTTTTTACTCTTGTCCTTAGCTTTTATGTATTTCTGTACCTGCTGTAATACCTTTTCTAGCAGAGTTTGAGCATGAGGACTTTCTTTTCCTCCCATATTAAATTAGCCCCAGGATATTTGGTCAAAGTCCTCACTGGAGAGACAGGAATCTGAGCACCCTTGGGCAAAATGTAGGTAGGCACTTTGATTACTCTTTCCAAAGTTTACTGCAAAACCCAGACTATTACACGAGAAGTTTGGTCTTTGGTTGTTTGGGATTTTTAATCCATTTTAAAAAAGGTTGCATTTGTGTGACTGTGTAGGTGTGATTTATTTACATTCTGAACAGGAGTAGTAGGTGAACATTCATCAGCCTAAGGAGAAACTGGGCACTAAATTCCTGCATGAAGCTTGCCAGAGTTGAGTTTCTCTGTGCATTTCCAAAATTAAATTTTCAGATCTGGAGGGATATTAAAAGCTTAAGGACTGTAAAAATATCAGCATGCATGCATTTTAGGTATGACAAGGGTAGACAACATTTTTCTAGGGACAAAATGGCAGAGGTTCACTTTCTCTATTTTTAAGGTGTGCCTAGAAGTTTATTTTAAATCACCAAAGAAAATTTTGTGCAAGGGAGAACAGGACTTTGGTTCCATGAGTTGGATTTCTGCCAAAATTTAGGTGTGTACATAAGTTAGTCCTTGTGTTTTGTGACTTACTTTTAGATTTAGGACATCTTAAGTTTTCTTAAAACATATGTTAGGCTATCTAAAGATCCATGTTTTGGGTCCCATCCTCAGTACTTTGCTAAAGCACAAGCATAATTATTTTCAGAGGCATTAATGCTTTCTCACAGATGCCTCATGACCATTTTTATTCTTTAAACACCCAATCAAATTCTGCCCTGAAAGTCTGGCTGGAAATCTGGCAACCAGATTCTTGGAGCTATAGTTTATTAAATGAATTCTACAGCTGCAAACTTTTAGTGATTTTCCTTTTGGAGTGGTATCAGAAGCTCTGCATTGTGTAAATGTGCATAAAAGCCTTGTTGAAATGTGATCAGTGATGTACAGCCCAGATTTAATCAGGGCTGGCTTTCTGCAGTGCCCCAATCCCCTGCTCAGTAATCAGACACCATTTAGAGCCCTTTTCTGTAAAGTACAGATCAGTCCCAGGGTGGTGAGAGAATCTTCTCATTTAATTTGACAAAGGCACTGCAAGCATGGAGCTTTTAACAGGGTTGGTTTGAACACTGAAAACCAGAGATCCCCTCCCTTGTGCCTTGTGTTTGGTTTTAGAGAAACACAACCTTCATATTCACCTGGTCTGTAACTTTCTATCTCTTGCACCTTTTCAGATCTCTCAGTGCATTATGGTGGGTGTACAGCCATCAACTTAGCACAGTTTGAGGTCAAGTTTCTAAGATCTTCTCTTAACATTTGTTTAATTTTTTTTACTTGGTTACACTTCTGTTGTATTTGATGGATGAGAAAACAGTTTAAACTTTGAAGTATTTTGTTGGAAACATCTTTGAATTGGAAGAAAGCAGTAAGAACAGACCCATGAAAGATTTCAAACAAATTTGATTTTCAAACCAGTACTCTCAGTCTTATGTTGAACGGGATTTTTAAATCTGTGTGGGCAAGTCCACAGGATTTCCCAACCCAATTTCAAGGACTTCAACTTTGACATATAAATAACTGAGAAAGATGGCCCTAAAATAAGGTAGGTTTAAATAATCCATCTATACTAGCAGTCTTACTTGTAGGATCAGTTATCATAAATTATTTATTTTGCTATTGAACAAGGCAGATAAAAAAGGTAATACAGTGAATTTTGTAGTTATTAGGTCAGCTGTGATGGCAGGAAAGGGCCTTCCAAGTGCTTTTCTGTGCAGAAGGAAAGCAAGGGACTTGAATGGCACTGACAAGAATTTAGGCATGTATTTTTTCATATTACAGGTTTTGACTTGACAGTAGGAAAAATTTATGTCATCCACATATTTAGGCCACCTGAGAGAACTAAGGGTTTGGAATTGGAACATCATGCCATGAATACAGAGGAGCCATGAATGCTTTCAAGCAGAAAACACTGTCTTTGCTAATTTGCCTGGGTGCACTGCCTGAAGTGCTTCATGACTTTCTAGCTTGAGCAACAGCAAAGGAATAGAAGATGCAAAAAATTAAAGATTTCATTTATAAAATATGGAAATGTTGAGACAAGTCTGATGTAGCCTTCCAAGCTGTTTTGCTTGAAGATAAGTATTTTCAAAAAGGTTTTGTGCATTTAAAAGTGACCTTCATGACATATTCACAGGCCGTTATTAATTCTCTGTCTTGGAAGAGCATTAAGAGTAAATAAAATTTGTCCTTACATTTTTGTATGCTCTCATAATAAAAAATTCCTATCTCTTTCTCATAAAATGACTGAAAGTACTTTTTATTCAGACAACATGAACTTAAATGGGAGGAATGGTGGTTGGCTTTGCCTTCTGTTGGTAAATGTAATGAATCCCTACTCTGTGTCTGAATTATAACCAGAAAATAAAATGTTACTAGACTTGTTTACACATCTTGAATTTTAAAAAATATCACGACAGGACAATAGCAGTTCATTTATGGTTTATTACTGCTGAAAACTTTCAGGAGGCGTGTGCAGGATGGATGTATTAGGTTAAAATTATTCATGTTCTAATTGTGCTACCTGGGGATTTGTTATGATTTGTGCATTTAGGACCTAAGCAAAAGTGTCTAGAAATGTTTGTAAACTCTCCCATTGCATCCAATGAGTTTCAATCAGAGTAAATATCTCAATGTTTGATTGAAGCAAGAATTCTATGGAAATAGCAAACATTCTAAATGGTCAAAAATAGTTTTTATTCTATTGACACTAACACTGTTTAGCTTGGTCCTATAGAATACTTACTGAGCAATTTACAAGAAATTTAATGAAAATGCATATTTATAAAAATATTAGTAATACAATTTAAATTCAGTTTTACTTCAGGTTAGGAATGGAGCTGAAAGAGATAGTGAATGTTGTTTGGGCAGGTAAAGAGAGAAAATATGCTTCTAGTCCTTTCCACTTTCAGTTCTCAGTCTTTTCAATATGCCAGCTTTAGCTGGACAGCAGAGACCAGCCAAGGATGGCAGTTTCCATCATTATTTATGTGTGAGCTTTTTCAAAGGTAGGGGCCAGCAAGCCTCATCTCTCTGTCCGTTAGCTCTGCTCTCCTGTTTGGGAAATAACTGCAGGGTGAGAAGGAAGAGGTGATTTACTCATCTGTGAATTGCAAACCTGAACATGTACACCAAGATCTTTGCTGAATTTCCTCCCAGTATTTCCCACTGGACTGTGGTTTCTTAGACCAAATACAGTGATACAAATCAGAAAGTTCCTGCTGTGTACAGCTGGTTCACAGTAAATGCTGCATGTGTGGAGCTGTGGCTCTGGCAGGAAGGTCTGTTAGAACTTGCTTCACCAAATATGCCTGAACTCAGCCTCACCAGCAAGGAATTAACTCAAACTGAATTTATAGAACTTTCAGAGGTTTTCTGTTGTCTACTCCAAGTGGATGCCCACACATCACTGTGAGTGTGAAGGGTTTTGTCCTTGTGTGGTGTTTCTGGTGTTCTAAAGACTGGTGCAATTGGAGTTTAACAAATTATTCTGACTCTGAAATTTTTGCTGGATTGTCTTGTTTTATTGTCTTACCTTACCTTGAATTCTAGGACTTCATGCACCTACTCAGATGCTTAGCTGTTCAAATTAGTTAAAAACTACAAAGGGTTTCCTCATTACTTTTATGTTTTTGGTAGATAAATAATCCAGAAAGGGAAACCATCAGCACTTAAGGAGTTAACTGGGCTAACATCCAGCCAGATGAGCTGTATGAATTAATACTGCATTGAGATGAAAGGAATAATATATACCTTGCCACATGACTGTTTCAAGCTGCCTGCAGCCTTAGGCAGACATGCTACACGTGCCACATTTAAAAGGTTAGCTCTGTATCTGGAATAATGCTTAGAGCCTCAGGCTCAAATTTGACTATGTTTTGCTTGATATCTACTATTGCAAGGATATAAAGCAGCTATAAACCTGTCCAACCAACCTGTTAATCCCAGTTTATAGCTCTTCTGCAGGTCTAGAATGAGGTGAAGTAGTGGGAATAAAGGAAAAATATATGGCCCTCCATTTTGTTTGTAAAAGCAGTGTTGTAGATTTTCAAAGCACAGTTATGTGGAGATTGAAAGATAATCTGTGATTTATGAGGCAATCTTCATGCTTACTCATAGAAATTATACAAACACTGTGTGCACTTTACTTTTTGGAAAATATTCTGAAGGTGCCAAATCCACTCTCCTCTTATAGACAGGTACAAAGGTCCATTTTGGTGCCATAAACTGTTGAAAACTGTACCTATTGTGTACTTCCTGTGATACTTTATAGTGTAAATGTTTGAGTAAAGGAAGCCTGCTGCCTAAAGAGACGTGAATATTTGCTTGTCTAAAATATTGGTTTCATTTTTCAAAAGTGTATCTAATTTATAAGAAAGGGATGTAGGATAAGTGTCTATACTGACTTAAAAACATCCTCCAGTGAGGTTTATTCTAAAAAATGGTACCATTGAAATGTAATTTAGTTATATGCTAGGTTGATAAAAAACTTTATCTGACTCAAGAATGCTTTTTCAGTTCATTATGGTAGAATTTTCAACAGAATGTGCTAATCATATCTGGTTTTAAGCTCTTATTTTCATATTTCCAAGTAAGAGGAGATTCTAGAAAGGAGTAACTCACTAAGTGGAATAAAACGAAAGGGAGGAAACACATTGGAATTGTAGGTCAGTGTCTTATTCAGAATACTGTATGAGGAACATTGTGATGCTTTTTGAGTTATGGATTCAGTAATTCTAATTCCCATTAAAATTGCAGAAACCTTAATCACTAAATTTTAAGTTACTTTTGAAGGACTTGGGGAGATCAGTTCTTCATTTTTGAAAGTATGATGGCAAAATAAATGAGACCTCTTGAATGGGAAGTGGATGAGGATGTTTTTGTAGGCAGTGTGTTGTGTTCTCAAGTGTGTTCAGGTCCTCTCAACAAACCTTAAACTCTTTGGAGCAGTTGAAATCCGTGGTGATGATGGATGGATTGCCCCACTGCCAGGCAATTCTGTTTTTCCACCTGAACCTTAAGCCTCATTAATCACTCATGCTCATTGAAGTCACTGGGAATGTAAGTCAGATTTTTGAAAGAGGAGTGAGGAATTAGGTACCCTAATAAAACTGGGCTTGGAACAGTCTTGGACATCTCACTAGTAGTAGGAAAATCCAAAGTGAAAGTGGAACCTGACTCCTCAAATTCTGACTAGGCTCCAATTACAGCCAGTTGAAAACTGAGGGTGAGGATTCATCCCCTGTATCTTGGATACCTATTCCAGCCTAGAGTTGTATCAAACCCATTAATGAATTTCATGAATAATTGCTACACAAATAGTAACAAGGGAAGTTCTTTTGGAGACATGCTGCTTGTATTCAGGCAAGGGTGTGCACAGCTGTAGAATTTCTGGCTGTGGATTCTTTATGTAATAGCAGTAAATACTGTATAAAATCTAGATATTGCATATGAGGCAGGTTATATATGTGCTGTAAAGGATATGGACTATTTCAAAATGCTTATCTCCCTTGATTAAAGTTCTTCATTTTGATATTAGCTAGAATATGTTTTTAATAACCACCACTTGAAGAAGTCAAAATATTGTATCAGGGAGAGATTGTTTTGCCCCAATACCCATTTTGGTAGATTCTTTAAATCAAAGCAAGTATGAACTGCCAAGAACTTTTCTAGATTTAAGCTAATATAAATTGTTCAGCAAGATGAAAGCCTCCACTTAGGATGATAGGTACTTTGACAACTAAAATATAGACAGAGCTTTTAAAATTCCTATTTCACCCTATTTCTGGACAGTTGAGGTATATGGCTTTACCCTCAATGTGTGATATGATATTTTGAGTTTCCATGTACAGGCTGTGGGATCGTATGTTAACAGCATACGATGCAATTAGGGTTTTTATTGAAAATAATGTGAATGAATATTCACTTCCAAGGGAATTTCTCTGTTATTTGACATCAACTAATTTGACATAAAAATCATTTGTTACAATTCCCATGTAAAGTAGAAATATTTATCTTATGTGGCAAATTACCCTTAGCTCCTTTGATTTTCATGTTGATGTAATTTCATTCCACTGTAACTAATTTAGCATTAATTAATGTCCAGATTAGCATTTCAGTGCTACTACATCAACATTGGGAATTGCTAGGGTTTTCCTTTCAGACAATTTAGTTGGCATATTTAGTTGGGACTTTGGGAAAACTGATGGAAGTTCCTCTCTGTCACACTCTGTTCTAAATGACAAATGGATGGGTTCCTCCATGGTCCACTGGTGTGCTGGAAAGCAGGTGGGGGTGTCTTCTCTTCCTTGAATGAAACTTGAATGAACACAAATGTGTGATCCTTTGCTAGGACCCCTCAAAAATTCAGTGTTCACTAAACAAATAAGCACAAGTACACAGCCAGTCATTCTGTCTTGTTATGGCCACTAAGCTTAGTCATTCTATATAAAGATTTTTATTCTTGAAGGAAATGTTTCTGTAGTCTTGTTCAATTAAAAAGTAGCCATCTGGAGACTTGCATTAATGTAGATAACAGAAAAGTGATAGAGGAAAATATGTGTTCTATCCACCTCAAACTCTTTAACCATTTAACTTCTTTTGTGTTATGGATTAAGTTATCTAAAATGTGTAAACACACAGGAATATTGTATTAGAAGTATATCCTGATTCTGCATCTTCAAGCAGTGGAATTCCCAATGACTTTGCAAAACCAAGCTGGACATAGTACTGATGTGGTCTTAACTGCAGAGAAGGTAATTCTCATTTTCTTACATTATGCCAGTTCTGAGCTTATTGTTTGCAATTTGCATTTTGTTTCATGATAAAGCAAGTACAGGCCACTGCAAAAGGACATGAAACTTTGACCCTGCGATTCTTGTGTCAGTACAGGAAATATTTTATTTATTGGTGAAATAGTGAAAACAGTCTCCACACAGGCTGTTGTTTGTTGCACAGCTGCTTGAGCAAGCTGTGGTGCCCAGTTCTTTGTCCTAGTTGTGAACCTACTTTTTGTCTTGACTAAGAATAGCCTGTGAACATGCTGCTGCTTTGGAGGCTGTGTTTGCTATTCAATGAATTTTTTATGCAGTCAGCAGTTTTTTACCTTTAGACTGCTCACTGCTTGTCCAAGGAATGACTTAGAGTACAGACGAATTCCCCTGGAAACTTCCTTCTCAGTGATTCAAGGGACAGGGATGAAGAAAGCCATATGCAAGCTCACATATTCCTTATTTATAATACAGACCCATAGATAGGGTCCTAATTTATGAAGTAAAAATTGCTTTCCATTCTTACATCGATGGCTGCCTGAAATAACAGGAAATGTGAGGCTCAAGTATCAGGAAGGGGGATGATGGCAAAGGGACTCATGTTTCTAAGGAGGAGAAATTTCCTGTTAGTTTCAAGTGTTCAATTTAGGAATATTTCACATCTTTCATAAAACTGAGTCATAGGAATGCCTCTCTGATTTCCATTTGAAGGTCTCTATGGCTGTTTAATTTTTCCTAGCCTTTCAGTTTGAAGTTTTTGTCAGTGTTATTCATGGATTGGGTGAGCAGTGATTCAGCATGTCCTGGGCAGTGCCTCTCCCTGCTGCCCTTAGAAGGACACCCCTCTAACTGCAGTCCCAAAATTCCAGCCAACAGCTTGGGAGCAACTACAGTGACTTCATGGATACAGTGGTGCAGAATTCCACTCTACAAAATACGACAGAGTTCTTTAGAACTGGTTAACCACAGTATCACTAGGTGGGAATTAAATGGGAGTCAGGTCCTGGATGGCTGAGGAAGGAGTAGAAAATTAGAATGTCCCAGCAAGGCAAATTACAGCAATCTGGAACTTATAGACCAAATGATGTCTCTGGACAAAAAGAGGTTTTATGAAGAACAATGGAGAGCAAAAAAAGACCGTAAAAGAAGAACACAGTCTTTGGGAAACCTTTAAAGATTAGCCATGGAAAAAATATTCACAAGAGAAAGGCACATAGGGCATGGCTGTCACTTATAACTTGATTTAAACCCAGAAGTTAGTAGTGAGACTTCATTTAGTAACTGGTTCTCCTGAGTAGAAAATGTCACTATCTTAAACAGAATGTGTTCCAGTTAAACAGGATCCCAGTACTTGACTCAAATGGGAATTTCCCACTCATGTCTGAATAATACTTTTTTTTTTTTTGCATTTGTTACCTCTGAAATAATCAGAGCAATTTAGGAAAAAAGTGCTCTTATCACTTTGACTTCTTTTGTTATTACTCCAATGATGCCAAATTTTGAAATGGCCACAGAGACCCAGAATTTTCCACGTAGCACAGTTTGAAGTTATTGGAAGTGTGGCTTTGTTTACATGAGGCACTTCATAGCAGAATTGTAAATACATTGAGACAGTTATTGCTGGGACTATGCATGTGTTTATTTTATGTGATACAAGTGTTTATTGTGATTGCTGTCACCCCTGTCCCACTGTCACCATGTGAACATTTGGCTTTCTGGAGGGAAAAGGTGCACAGTGGCTGGCAGTGCTAGCCAGTGTTATGCTGGAGTGCTTTAAAGGAAAGCTGCTGCTTTACCCCCTTCAGAAGGATCCAATTGCATGGCACTCAGAGAGCCATAAAAGCAGAACATGTCACATGGAGGAATTTGGGGAATCTTCTATCTCCTGTGTGTAGGAGACTTTGAGTCTGCAGTGCTTCCCCAGCTCCCTAAGGATGGCACAAGCTGCATGTTCCTCCTGCTGGTGCAGTTGTGCTGTGTGCTGGCATTTTCACTGGGACCCACTGAGGAGTGGCTGAGCTGGTGAGCAGCACCCTTGTGCTTTGCCCTTCTGCCAGGAGCTCACACTTTTTCTCTGTGCTGTTCAGCAGAGGTGGCTGTGCCCCACTGGGTACTGCTGGTGACAGACTTGATGGCTGAACTGCTGAATGCCAAAAATTTATTACAGAATTGTAACCACTGGCATACAGTGGCTGAGGAAGGAATCCAGCTCTTGCAGTTATGTGCATCCCATGAGTTTGCTCCACTGGGATATAACTGCTGCTACTCAAGGAGTAAATTACTCATTGTTCTCAGCCCTCCTGTCAGGTACTGCACAAGCACTGGAGCAGTCACTCATCCCACCCAGGGAAATGCAAAAGGGATTTCCATGACATTTCAAAACCAAGCAGTAGCAAAAGGAGGAAATAAATTCCAGACTCTCCCATTTTTGGTCACAGCCTCAATCAATAGCTATTCCATGCAGACTTTCCCTGCAGTGCTATATATCTTCTGTTATAAAGCTGTTACATAAAGATTTTTGGATAGCCAGACCTTTTGTCAGCCTGTGCAGCAGCAGAGCTCTGGGATGCACCCATGAGACTGTTCTGAAAGCCATGTGGTATCATGTGTTAATGATATTTTTGCAGTGCTAGACACCTCGAGGAAGAAGTGGCTTTGTCTTTGTTCAGTGTTATATCTTGCATTAAGAAGTAAACAGCCCATGCAAGCTATCATTCTGTGACAACTGGAAAGCTTTGACCTGCAGCAAGGTAAATTGTATAGCTAACTAAAAGCCAGTCCTGCTAAATGGGCCTTTATTTACCTTGAAATAGGATCTGTTGGAAACACAGGCTGTTTCAGGTAATTGGCATTTAGCCCTCTGTGTGCTTTGGTTTGGTCTTTTTGTACAAAACAGTTGCATTGTACCATGAGAGATGCAACAGTGAGACATTGTGTGATATTGCAAATAAAACCAGCCTAGATTATTTAAAATAAAATTAATTTAGTGAAATTACTGAAATAAGTAGGACAAGCCAGCAAATGCTAGGGAATTCAACATGAAAATTTGATTCAGATCACATGGATAATTCATGTTTCACATTCCTTTTCCTTCTAGTTCAGGATAAAAGTCATGCTAAAATTCTAATCAGGACTACTACAAATTACTGAATTCAGTTCTCTCTTACTAGAAATACTTTTGTGTTTCCCTGTACCTTATCCTTTATCTGTGGCTATCTTTCCACAAGGACATTTTTTAAACTGCTAAAACCTCCCTTGTGCCACTCAACTGTTGTGCTGTTCTTGTGCTGGTTTTCAAATTTCTCTTGTTGTTATCTCCTCTTAAAAATACCAAAATGGTAATTTTTCTTCATCCAAGTCTTCTGTCAGGCTTGAGGCTTTCCAGTCTTACTTAGGGCTTGGTCCAAGGTGCTTTGAAGTCAACGGGAACAATCCCATTTTCCCCACAGCTAGTTTTTGGAAGAGTCCTTAGATTTCAGTGCACTCTGTATAACCAGAAAACTCTTGGTGTCTTGAGGAGCAGCTCTGGTCTCTGTCCTTGAATAGTTATTTAATTTGAATAAAGCGAATTTACTTCCCTTGTAGTTGAATAATTCATGTCACATCAGTGTTTTCCCTCTTCTCCATAGCCATGGTTTGTTTTAGAAAGGAGAAGGATGTGACTTCTACACACTGTTGTGTATGAATATGTGGCACTGAGATGTGGCACAAAAGTGTGAATTGCATGAATTTGAATGACTTGTTAATTATCCTAGAAAAGGTCCTGTAGATCTTTTGTTCTGCCCACTGCAACAGCGTGTTCTGTTAATCCACAGAATATCTTTTGTGAAATATTTTGCACAACTACAATCTTAAACAATGAGAAAATTTATTTCCCAGATGACATTATATCTGCAAATGTCAGTTCTCCTTCCTCATAATTTCAACACTGTATACACTGGCCTAGTGGACAACTGGTATGTGGAATTGAGGGCATTTTCTGCCTTCAAACCCTGCTTCAAATCCATTCAGTCTTTGAAATAAAATTAATTGTGTAGCCTTATATCATTCTTGTTCAACACCTTCACACAATGCTTAAGCTGAGGAGGAAAGTTCCTTGATGTGTTTAAATTAATAAATAATTCAGTAGAAACAATTTACACCCCCCCACCATTTTCTAAGTGAGAAAATTGAAGTGAGTCAAACTCAACCCAGAAAATATACAGCACATGCAGTAAAAAAGCAGAGTTATCTATAAAAACACCTGGAAAATGAACCTTGCAACACTTCTTCAATATTGCTTTTGAGTAAATTCCTATTGTACGGCATGATTTAAAATATATTCATTATCTCGCTTTTCACAGTTCTTTAGACTGAAGTTTGTTCTCTTGCTGTGCACTATTAACCTAACTCTTCTTTGTTTATTCCTTTCAATTATGCTTTATGCTCTAGAAGAAATAAAATTTTAGAGTTGGTGATAAATTTTTAATAGACAATAGGGGATTTCTGTTAGTGCTTATAAAATAGCTTTATAGCCTATACAGTGTTCAGGTTAATGTTGCTTTTTTGGCAGCACAAATTATTTCAAAACTTTCTTTTAATTTCTCTTATTACATACAACTTTCTTATCTTCTGTAAGAGGGAGGTCTTTTGAAAACATCATTGAAATTGTAGGGTTTGCACAGAAGTTTCCTTTGGTGGGATCTGTGATATGAATCTGTGGGACTGGCTTTGCAGTCAGGTGCAGAGCTGTAAGCGTGAACCATGGCTTTGAAGAAGGCTTGGCAGTGAATGCTCAGAATTTGTTATCTCCATGTAGGTGCCCAGAGTATTGTGCATTGCTGGCTCAGGTTCCAGAGCACCATCTATCTCCTGTACTTGAAATGTTATCTATTGATCAGGGGATTGCTTCAGGCCAATATATATTTATCTCACAACAATAAGAAGGGAGTGGCAGCTTTCTGTGGCAGATTCAATCCCTGCCAGGGTTACCCAAGAGGACTTAAACCAGAGCTTAGTTTCATGGAGAAGACCTTTTGAAGACAGGAGGTACTTCAGCACCAAGGGACCCTGGAGAGCTGTGTGATGGAGTGAAATTGGTGGAAAAAAAGGAAGCATATTCTAGTGAACTGCCTGGATTATCTGTCTATTAAAAACTATTTCTGACATGCATTCAAACTTAGCACAAGCTTCAGGCCCTGCCCAGTCTTGGAGCTGTCCTGGTTTAACCCCAGCAGGAATCTCAGTCCCACAGAGCCTCTCCTTCCCTCCCTCCATCCTTGGTGGAATGGTGGGGAGGGTCAGAGGAGCAAAAGGGAGAACTTGTGGGTTGAGGTAAAGACAGTTAGGAAGTAAAGCAAAAGCTGCCCCCAGAAATGAATCAGATGGAGGAATCCATTCACCACCTGCTGTGGCAGGCTGGTGTTCTGCCATCCTGAGGGAAGCAGGGCTCCACCACACCTAATGGTGGCTTGGGAAGAGAAGTGCCATTGCTCTGGATGTTCTTCCTCCTTCCTGCAGCTCTGTGCAGTGAGAATGGTGCCATGTGTTGTGGAGTATCCCTTGGGTCACCTGGGGTCTGCTCTGTCCCCTCCCAATTTGCTGTGCTCTGCCAGCTTCTCCCTGCTGTGGCTGTGTGAAAAGCAGGAAAGGCCTTGACTCTGTCAGTGCTGCTCAGCAATAACTAAAACAACTCCTAAATTATCCAAAATACAGCACCATGCCACTATGAAAAGAATGAACTCTGCCTCAGCTAAAAGCAGCACTAGAGTCCACCTAAAAGTAGCAATGGTATGTTTTATGGTGGCTGTACCTCAGGTTTGTTTAATTCTATAAGCAAACTCGTCTGTGAAAAGAAGCACAGCTGAGGAAACAGGAGCAGGACTCAAAAGAACCAAGGAGAAATTCTTGGTTTGACTTGACCTGTTAGCAAATCCTCCTGCCTGTTTGCTTCTGCTTTAGTAAACTCATTTGAGGAAAGCTCTCACTCGTGTATGATAAAAATACTGGATTTGATGCTGCTGATAACGTGGACACTTATCTGTCAGATTTAGTCACTATTGCTGCTTTGATCTCTATTTACTCCTCCA
The DNA here is from genome assembly GCA_020466415.1 of Ammodramus savannarum pratensis. NCBI lineage: Eukaryota > Metazoa > Chordata > Aves > Passeriformes > Passerellidae > Ammodramus > Ammodramus savannarum. The sequence goes on along the minus strand of JAHXMQ010012336.1, from coordinate 21,301,344 downwards.
TTAGGCTGTTCAGACTGGCTGTCTTTAAAATGTCTTTTTAAATTGTATTTGGATGTGTTTCTTATTTTGTTCACAGAGATCCATCAAATTGACATGAAAATGAAGGAGGTATTGCTAGAAATTTAGGGGTGTCTCTCAAAAACTGTTTATTATCAGAGAGCTATCACTTACTGTCAGCAGCATAATGGGGGTTTGCATACTAATAGCAAGTCCTTGAAATATTGTTCATATTGTTCAGTCATGACTTCATGTAATCATTGTGATACTGACAGCTGACTTCTGAGGAGTGAAATATTACAATAATTTTGCTCTAAGGACAAATCAAACAGTTAAATTGCTGATTCTGTTAATCCCTGTAGAAATTTGTAAATCAAAACTCTTTCACTTTGGCCCTTTTTATCTTCCCTGTCCTAAACAGACTGTATTTTCAAAGAGATCTCAGCAATCATATCACACAAAATATTGCAGAAAAAAACCTCCTCAAACAATAGCTCAGCAACATTTTCAAGGCTAAAAGTAAAGGTCTGATATTTTATTCCATGTGCACTACTCATCCCAGTTGCTTTTTGCTGAAGTTATTGGCTAAGAATTTTCCCTGAGTTGTCTGGTATCTGTTGCCTTACTGGGGTGTACTAAAGATGCTCAATAAAGTAATTTTTATTAGTATTTCCCCTAAAGACCTGGAAACAGTTCTATCAACATGTAAGCCATGAAATAAAGGGTAGGGAAATTATCTGTACTATTGCAGGGTTTGATACTTAATTCTTTTCCTATTTGGCTGTTTAGGAGCCTGTGTTCTTCATCTGGGGATGGAGTGGTCGTAAAATGATGTGAAGTTTCATGGGTAAAACTCTCCTATGTTTTGCAGTTAAAGTGTAATTTTAGAGTCAGTCTGGCTTCTCTTCAGATTTCATCCAGAATGATTTTTCCATTGAGTGAATGTGTTTTATCATGTTCCCATAGTTTAAGCCAGAAGCAGAGCTTGAAGCCTATTTCCTCATGTACAGCCTGCTGGGAAACACATTGAGCAGCAGGAGAATATGGTTCTGGTTTCAGGTGGTTTTCCCTGTTATTTAGGAGTTGGACCCCTAGCAAGCTCTGGAATATTTTCCACTGCTTGAATGTGCCACTTCTCTTCTTTAAAACCTTTTAAACACTCTCAGTCTCGCCAGCATGCGTGTCTGAAGCATCCTGCATCTGCATGGAGGCACAGCAAAATGAATATGGATGATTTCAAACTGCAGCCTGCTGCCATCTTTTCCCCAGGTTTATTTCCCAATCCAGGAACGTTACACAGGCAGGAGCCCATATCCCAAAGGCTGCCAAAGCCAATTGCCAGCCCTTTGGAGCTGGCAAACTGGCACCAAAGTTTTACCTGGAGTGTCCATTTTATATAATTGCCTGCCATTGTTTCAGTGGCAAGCTGCCACTGGGTGAAACTCTGCACTGCAGTGTCTTCTGTTCCCAGTTGTGTACAGAGTTTTACTTCTTTCCAATCAGTTCGTTGTAGTGTGAGCATAAAAAAAAAAATTAAAAAAAATTCTCACATATAATTTCCTGTTACATTTACAAAGAGCTGTTTACAGCAAGATGTTCAGCAAAGGCAAAAGCTGTATTTTGGATACTTGACCATTCTGATGCAGTGCTGTGACAGAATGAGCTCTCCCTTCCAGTGTAGTTTGCCTAATCTGAAGATGGGGAGCAGTCAGAAGCTGTCACTGCAGTCTGCAGCTGGTGTTAAACACTCAAGGTGTAAGAAGTGTTAAAATCATCTGATCAAGGATCACCAATTTCCTTCATCTCTTCAGCATCAGTTTGTCCCTGTCCTTGTCCTAGGTGCTGTGACAATTTAACTCTGTTTTAGCAGTAAACATGCCATGAACTGCAGCTTGTAAGCTGGCTGGGAGGAAGATCGTGGCTAATTGCAGTGGTGAATAATTCCTCATTTTGCTTTTCTTGTTAAAACCATTTAGAGTCTCTGGTCTTTTTAGGCAGTTATCTAGACAGGGAAATCCCATTAAGATTCCCCAAATCTGGGCACTCAACTTATGCTGGCAACTCTGACAGTCAATTAAATAATTTAGCTGCCTGTAATCACAGGCACTTCTGAATGGCAATGCATTTTCTTTCTTCATGAGTAATTTTCAATAATTTTGAAATTCAAAATATCTCTAAGTTATCCAGTCCTCACATTGCTTGATTATTTTATCTGCTGTATTTATTATTGGGCAACTATAATCATAACTAAGCATAATTCCTCACTGCAAAGTAGGTAATAAAATCAGGATTGGCCACAAAGCTGATCAGTCAGAGAAAGCTGCCAGAGCACCAGTCTGGGGTTCAGCATTTCAGAATTCACTCTGCTTCTCTTCTCAGCCTGGGAGGGTTGAATGACAGGTGCTGGTGGCTGGGATGTGAAATGAGACCCTTCTGTGCTTCCTGTGAGATTGCATTTTGCTAATTTCCTTCTCATTTTTCCCAAATGCAGAGAGATTTCCAGGGAAAATATGAAATATGTTCTTAGCTCTGTGTTCTTGCAGGTTTCCATGGCACTACATAGCAATAAGAAATGAATTTTTATTTCACCTCTAATTTATAGATACTTGGAATAACTTCTTCAGAAACAACCCAGTTTTCCAAATCAAGGTTCAAGAAACATAATTCTTCTCAAATAGACATTGCACTGTCTTGAATTTTGTGGCATGACAGTCTTTTAGCAGTTCTTGCCAGCATTAATCTGGTTTTCATATTGAAATTCAGAAGAGGTTTGTAGGGTGCTGGCTACAGCAGATAACTTGGAAGCAACTCTTCTTTAGATATATTTCTGGATCAATTAATCTCTATCATATTTCCATGTAGGAATTTGCAGAATAATAATTTAAAGTATGAGTTCTTAATCTGGAATGCATTTAAAACAGGAAAATAAGTGATTCTCTCTTTGGCCAGGTTACACACTTCAAATATTATGCAGGTGATAAAGGTTGGTGAGGACATGGTCTCTCAAAGACAAATGCATGGTAGTTTAATAGATGGTGTCTCTGGCAAACCTTAAGTGAGCAATGGCCTGATGGATTTACTGTGCTATGGCACTAACAGCCCACTTCAACTCATATGAACACAAATGAATATATTCTGAATGTCAAGCACAGTGGTTTTGAAAGAGTCTTTCTTTTCCTGCTGCTAGCCTGTGATAACAAATTGCACAAATGAGATACTCCTTTTACTGAAAGGCAGATATTAGGAGCTGTATCTGAGAGTATAAAATCAAACTTCATATATTACCAGAATGACACTAAAATTGCAAAACTTAATGACCCTGACCAAACTGTTTAATAAGAGTCTCTTATGTCTGGAAAACCATGGGTCTAGTGATGAAATTACAGCATAGCTAATTGTTTCTGATTTTCCTGAAGGACCTGATAGGTTCAACTAATTTTTCCCCACAATTATAAAATACCCACAATTATTTTGAAATTAGGATTCCTAAAATTAGAATTCTAAACAAAACAGGTAAATTAAATATTACTGAGTGGAGTTAACACTTTATGGGGATTTTCCACAGGGAATAATTAAGGTTGGAAAATCTCTGACATTCATCTTGTCAAATTTCAAAACTGAATCAGGTTAGCAGGGCTCTGCTTTTCCATGTCCTGAGTATCTCCAAGGCCACTTGTCTCTGGGCAAATATTTATGGGAATTGAGTGAGATCAATGTGAGCATGACTCCTTAGTTTTATGTAGATGTGCCCACCTTACCTGATCCTCCAAGCTGCCTGCAGAACATTGTTAGGGACACCATGACCTGGAACACCTTGTGCATCTCAGAGGGACATTTTGAACCAGGTCACACGTGGGTGTTTCATTCCTGACACTGCACAGTGGGATGGCTGGACAGATGTGTACCAGGATAACCCCACAGTCCTACAGATCCCCTGCTGGCTGCTGATTTTCCCAGCTGGTATTTTCTTTACCAAGAATCCAAACCTGTGCCAAGAAGTTCAAGGTTCCAAGAGCAGATTTTTTGGCTGTGTAGTATTTAAATTGAGAACTTTATGCCTGTTTGTGTAATTGTTTAAATTAAAAGTCTCAGTGCTTTAAATGGCAAGAAAAACAAAAATGTGTAGGATGAGGTTTTGGCCTCATTACAATAAGTAGGAATTCTTTATTAACATGCTTCTAGTGTTTTCTGGATTTTTATCTGTAATACTGGAGTAAAGCACAATCCTGAGGCATAAAATCCAGTCTCTAGGTGTTTACCTTTGGGTAAAGAAAAATTAAAAAACAAGGTCAAGGATAATGAAAGGTATGGCTTTGTTAGTATTAAAAAGGAAGCAGATACTGAGAAACAAGGACCATAATAATCAAAGGCAGGTTCTTTCCATCTCCAGTGAGCCTTAGAGCCAGCCTCCTTTCCAAAGAGTGCACATAATGTGTAAACAAGGATTTCAGGAGTATGCTTTGAATAAAATCCTAAGCCCCCTTTCTCCAAAAAGCATTAAGTACAAGGTATTAAGAAGAAAGTGCAATTTTAAAATGGAAAAAGCACTTTACAGACAGATATCTTTTAAAAGAAAGTAAGTCCATTATGAGCTGGAAAAGGAGTAGCAATTATTTATGGATCTGAAAGTGTTTGTAATGTTGTTATTAGAAATGACTTTTTAGAAAGGAAACTCTTTTGAAATATGACTATGAAAAAGACAACATTAAAATGCAGGTCAGGTGTATTTTTGGGCTTGCACCTGTCATATTTTGAGCCACCCTGCAGCAATGTGTATATAGAATGAAATAGTTCATGAGAGAATGTTTTTGAATTTTAATGACAGCTTCAGGGGTTTCGTGACCTATCAGCTCTGGAAATAATACCACTGGTTTGTAAGAATTTTCAGTAAAAATCATGTGACAATAACAATGGTGGGCTCTCTGCAGAAAGAGAAAATTGATTAAAGAAGTATGAAATGTTAAGCACAGATCTTGGTAAGACTCAGGCTTCTGGCCCCAAATCAGGGAGATTTGCAGCAATTCAAAGCAATAACTGTTGGACAAATGTAGTGTATTTTACAGCTGTAATTTGAAAGCAGCATGTGGCAGACTGGTGTAATTTATGCCAGAGTGTATTTTTATTGCATAACTCATTACTCTTTCCAGTGGGAGCCAAGAATGTAACCTGCACAGCAACTACTGAAAATCAAAATTGTTTGCTAACAATTGCCTTAGGTACATAAACAGCCACGCAGGCTGAGCCATTGGATGTTATTTTCTTGTGACAAGGAAAACACTGTTTACTTTTGGAGCCTGAGTGGATATGTGCACCTTAATGGCAAAACTAAATGAGAATGGGTGAGGAGATGATTTCCTCTCAGAGAAGTTTTTGGCAAGGTGTTTGGCTGATTTCCAAGTTGTGTATGGTTTTCTGGTTGTCAGTGTTATGCGGGGTTTTTGTTTTGGTTTTTTGTTTTTTCCCCTATAAGGGGTCCAAGAGAATACAGATGATAATTTTGAAAGATAAGATTTGATGTGGCAGACAATTATTTTTCTGCATTAATTGTCAGGAAAGCACTTGCCTGCAGGGAGATAACTGATGCCAAGAGTGTTTTGGAATCAGTGCTAGATGGCCACTGGCATTAGGTGAAAGAGTGAGATGGAGCAGGTCCACATTGGGCTGGCCAGGGAAGTGCTGGAGCCACCATCCCTGGAGGTGCTCAGTATCGACTGGAGGTGGCCTCAGTGCTGTGCTTTGGGTGACAAGGTGGGTGTGTGGTTGAAGGTTGAACTTGATCCTGAAGGCCTTTCCCAACCTTTATGATTCTGTGGATGAACCTGCACTTCTTGATCAATGGCAAAGTGTCAAATGACTACCACACAATGCTGTTGGCTCTTTAAAATCATCATCTGACTTCTCTCAAGCATGTTCTCCATTGGGCCTTATAAATTATTCTTCTGAGCTATCCTTTTTTTTTTTTTTTTTTGAGTAGTGGAAGGAGAATTTGTCTCAACTAAAGTTGATCTTGAATTGAGCTGAATAGTCAAAATGTTTTCTTTGCCAGTCACTAAAGTTTGTGGGTTGTAGACTAAAAAAAAATCAGTCTGTCTGGCAAATATAACCTTTCATAGTAACCAAAGGTTACCATGAAACAGGACTTGGCTGATTAGAGATGTAACAAATTCATAGTTTTCTGCACACTGCTGTCAAGAAGCAGCTGCAGCTCATTGCACTGGTGTTTTCATTAATGCTCTACAACATGTTTTCAAATAAAATCCAGTCAATTACTCTCAATAGACTTATCATGATATGAAATATCCAACAAGATATTTTCTCTCAGATGAATGAACAGGCTTTAATTGACTTGAAAATCTGTATTTTTGTCAGCAGAAAAGAATGATCAGAGGTACTCTGCTTATGTAATCTACATATTTAATTTCTTTTGTAATTAATAGAGGGTCTTAGAACATAATGATTTAAAAACTATGCTTGAGGTATTCAATGGCAGCAAAATACAGCCCTGATTTTATGATGGCAGTCACTTTTGGAAGTCTAAATTAATGTTTCCATGAAACTGGGACTAAATGTGGCACTTTTAAATGGACTGATTGTAGGAATTTATCTATGTGGACTTCTGACTAGAAGTGATTTGATTCACACATTCAGGAAAATAAGGAAGTTAATGGCACTGTTTAGAAATGAACCTAGATTAGGATAATGTATTAATTAGTTAATTACCTGCTAGTTTCTTGAAGCTTCTTTGTGCATTAATCCTGAGTTTGGGATAGAAGAGTTTTGATGATCATTTACAGAGGGTCAGCCCTGTTCCCTTTGCCCACCGTCCTGTAATGAATGGACTCTTCTCTTTTGAGCTGCAGTTGATCAGTGCAACTTTACAGGTGTTTGCATGCAATTTGCAAACCCAAAAAAGAGGGGAAGAAAGGAATAGATGAAAAAAGTTGGATTTATATGGAAAAAAACCCCAAAGCTGGCTGTTAGAATGTAACTGAGTAATTGTCTTTTCTTTCGTTGTCTTTCTTCAATTACTCTGAAAATTTGCTTTCCAGTATTTGCTGGCTTTTCTCAAAAAGTTTATCTAGTTACAGCCTTCAAAGATTCCTTTTCTCTAGTCCACACCTTGCTGTCTAGAATCCACTGAACTATTCTGGGTTGCTAAAACACCTTTTCAAGGCAAAGGGCTTCAACTGGCATGACCTTAAGCTCAATCTAATGCAGGTACTGGTTGGGAAAATCTTTTGTAAATAACAATTTTAAAAGAAACTGAAGGAGTAAACTGGGAAACTATTGGACCTCCAATTTTGAGATGTGGTGCAGTAGATATTGTTTCCTGCCACCAGCTAACAGAGTGGTTCTATGGTGCCTGACACTTGCAGAATGTTTATTCATTTTAGTTCTTCCCCTCCTGGGGCTTCTAATCAGCTTATCAGTGCAGCAGCCACAGAATCCTGCACAAAACTGAAGCACAATTCATGTGGGTTTAATGAGAGTTCTTCAATGGTGAGGTCCTGTGAGCCCTGTTCTCTTCAGGTGCAGCACGATCAATTAAACACCACCATGTGCAATTCACTCCAGTGTACTGCTTTCATCTACTCCTGAAAACACATTTTTTCAGTCTCCTTTCTTGTCTTTGTCAGGCCTGTCCATTTCGAGGCATTTTTTGTATCTTTTCAATGGAATCACACACATCAATGATGCAAGATCAAGAAATCAATATATCAGTGTTACAGCTGGGCTAAATATTGTAAATTATCCAGTAAGTTGTACCAGCTTGCATTTTAACAGAGTAAAAGACATCTGAACAAAAGTGAATTTTGCTCAAGTTTCTAACTTTACCTCTTCAGTGAAAAATCAGACTGTAATTAAAGCTTGAAAAGCATTTATCCTCAATGGTCAGGACAAGGAAGAGATAATATTTTTTCTCAGAAAACCTCAACTTTTGGCTGGTAACAATGAAAATTGTTTGAATATTTTATTTCAGCTATCTTGGGAAATCCGTACCTGCCCTTTAATGTTTTTGTAGTCTGTGACAAAACAAATCTATGGAATTACATTTATATCAGTACACTAAGTATGGATGTATCTCCTGTTCTGTATTCCATTGAGTTGGAGTAGGGGCTTTCAGGATATTTGCAATTTACACTGAAAACAGTGTTTTCATGGACTTTTCTGGGAGTTTACCATAAATGTTCAGGCTTAGTGTACTTTTAACTAGTTACCCTGACATTGGCAATTTTTGGGAGGTTAGCTGTTCCTCAAGTGATTTAATTATTGGTAAGAAAGATCATAGAAAGGTCTCTGCTTTCTAAGTGATCAGCTAAGGCAATCTATCTCTGAGAAATGCACAGTAGGGATTTCACAGAGCTCTACCTGGTACTGTGAGCATTAGGAGGCTGCAAACTCAGCAGCCCAACAGGCTTAGAGCAACTTTCTTATACAGCAACGAAAACCTCATGCTGATTACAAGGACAAATAATATGCGGAGCAGCATAAGGGAGTGCAGGACGAGCTGTGGCCAGACCTGGTCTCATGCTCTCGGAGTGCGTGGGAAGCAGGGGTGGACAGCGGGCCGGGCAGAGCTCCTTGGCTGGCACCTGCCAGCACCGCCGGCTCCTTTCCAGGTGTTCCTGCTGCTCCCACACCCGCCGGGCCCGGCCTGCTCCCCGTCCTTTGCCATCGGCTCCAGGATCCCTGGGAGCCGCGGGTGTTTCCCGGCCTGCTCCCCATTCCTTTGCCATCGGCTCCAGAATCCCTGGGAGCCGCAGGTGTTTCCCGGCCTGCTCCCCATCCTTTGCCAGGCTCGGCAATCCCCGCAATCCCTGGGAGCCGCAGGTGTTTCCCGGCCTGCTCCCCATTCCTTTGCCAGGCTCCAGAATCCCCGCCCGCAATCCCTGGGATCCCCGGGTGTTTCCCGGCCCGTCCCCGCCGCTCCAGCCCCGGTCCCGCGGCGCCGCCGCCCTCTCTCGGTGACAGCGATGTGCGAGCATCCTTCCAGCCGCTGCCTTTTACCTTGTGTGGACAGCAGGTGACTGAAGCGCTGTTTGAGCTGTTCACGGTCACGTTAAAGCCAAAATCTCACTGCTCTCACTCCTGCCCTTCAAAAGTTCCTGCTCGTGTCTGAAAACAGTCATGTCTGATTTCTGTCCAAGGGGGCATGTTCATATTGAAATCAATTTCATGTAAATTGATGAGTATTCTTAATAATATCAATAACTTGTAATTAATACTGAATATTAATCCTAAGATTAATTTTATTTACTTACTAAAATTTTTAGGTCTTATCATGACTAATGTGTACAATAAGGTCCAAAATTCACATTAATATCAAAACAGTAATGCAGGACATTTGTAATAACTCCAGATTTCATTTTCACCAGGAAGCACCCTAGCACTTATTAAAATTGCAGCTCTTTGTTTTAATCTGTCTATATTGTCAAGTGTGAAAAAATTCTTGTAGGGAAAGGGTGCACAGTATGTGTTTGCTACAGGAAATGCATCCTTCATTGTGAGGTCTCCTGAACTTCTGACTTGCTCTAGGTCATGCATCAATAAGAGCAAAACAGAGATGCCCACTGTGCATCAGAAGTTGTTTATCAATTTTCTTATCAAAGAAAAGCTTGAAAACTTATCAAGACGGCTTCTGAGAGGGCTTTGTTGTAATGTGGTTTCTTTCCATCACTCTTTTGTAGGGTGATATGGTTTCCTTCTGATTATTGGAAAATGTATTGATTGATCAGCTTTGTTTAGAAAGTCCTTCTTACTGTCTTCTCTGTGGCTTGGAATGTGTATTCTTTTTCTGATCTTTTTGGAGAAAAGCCAAAGTAATAACAAATGCTTGCATTAAATGGATTTATTTTTCTTCTTATAATGGGCATGCCAGCTGGTCACTGTATTTCTAAGCAGACTGTTTGGAACAGCAGAAATAGAAGACAAAATCCTAGAGCTCACAGTATCAAACCCATCAAAAGAAAATTGAAATACTTGTTCTGCTCTGCTTAGTGCTGAATTCAGAACAGTACATTACTGCTGGTGGGTGTAAATCACACCAATGAACTGATCTGATGATCTCTGTCCATAAATAACACATGTCCAGAACATTAATAAGAATTTGAAGCCTTGAACTGAAGGAGCAAACACCTTCAGACCCTACACTGAACTCAATCTCCTTCACCCATAATCCAGGTTGAGTCTGGATTCACCTGACCTGCAGTCATTTTTCATGAGTGCCTTCCCTGTCAAGTCATAGATATGAATTGGTCACAAATGGAAGGGGGAAGATGTCTCCAGGAAAGTTCATAGCTCTAAGACCTTTTTTACAGTTTCTAAGACAAATAATTCAGCCTTCAGTGTATTTTGTATCTGGTCCTAACTGAGGAAGGGCACCTTTGGGAGTGACTCCGGGAGTCAGTGCAGCCCCTGCAGCAATCAGCACTCACATCTCCTGTCTCTCCAGAGCCTGCTCAGACAGAGCATGATGGAAGGCAGCCAAGGTTTAGGATCCTGTGTGTTCCAGATTCCCCAGGTCTGTCACTTCTGAAATGTGCTTTGTTTGCTGGCTCTCTAGATATCCTGTGTCCTGAAACTTTTGGAAAGCACAAACCAGTGAGTGTTGCAGCCACAGGCATTGAGTCATGGTCTCTTCCAGTGTTAAACAATCTTCCCATGATTTCAGAGTGGACTGTTACCTGCTATGGAGAGAATAACAAGAGCTGTGCCATAAGGCTTTCCAGCACTTCACTATGGTTGGACACTATGCTCCATGCGCAGTATTTTTTTGCAAGCCCAGTTTGCAGGGATCTGATTTCCTCTCCGTTGTCCAGAGCATAGAGATCTTCAGAAGCTGGCATTCCACAAACTTTCTTCTGTTTTGTGTAGAGTTCTTAAGTACTGCAACCCTTTTTGGTAAGGAAGGCCCTGAGGCACACTATCAGGCAGTGGAATTAGGGTTAAGCACAAGAGCAGTTTTTAAAGAGGGCTTAGTGTTGTGGTTTGCACAAGCACTTGGTAAGGTTATTTGTTAACCCAATTTCTACACACTATTTTGAAAGTAACTTGTCTTAGTATCTGTAAGCTGTCTTGTAGTCTGTGTGTTTGTATCACTAGAAACTTCCTAATACCATACAAGTGGTTTTTAATTTTTTTCTAAGTTTTATTTCATGTATATCATAGGGTCAGTATAAACGGTGTCTGATTGACACATCTCCATGAAAGTCAGTGGGTCTTTGCCAGCTCCCATGGGGGAATAGCAGGGCAAGGCAAGGTTAGTGAACTCTTCCTGTTGATTGCCCCCTTAATCCTCTTATCTTTCCATTTACTTTGTTATTGTTGGAATTTTTTGGCTGAAGATATTAATATTTTCTATGCTTTTATAATAGCATTTCTCAAAAAATCCACTAGAAGTAATCTAGCTACTTTTATAATCTTTGTTTCCAACAAAATCCTAATTCAATCTCTAAAGAGCTGCCTCTGGAGACATGAGTTTATGGGAGCATAGACATTGAAACCTTGCAAGCTCTTTTATGTTTTACTACTCACCAGCCAAGAAGGGAACAGAAGAAAGCCAAGAGTCACCAAGTTGGAAAAAAGCTTTCTTTAAAATGTCTCCACAGGTGTAATAAGTGCACTGTGAGAGTGGTCCTTAAAATTCTTTTTTATATAAAGTTCTAATAGGTAGGAGAATCCATCCCCTTGGTCACAGTGAATGTACAGGGAAGGTTTATGCAGTTTATCCTGAATATATTTGGAACACATAGAAAGGCTGAAGTCCCCACTCTGTATATGGCTGCAGGTGTCCAGCTCAATCTATCTTCAAAGGCAGTGCAAGCACTGGGGTCTCTACCAGCCAGGCTCACCATTTTCTTTTTAAAATGGGCACTGTGATAGAAAGGGAAAAAAATAAATAATAAATGTGACATTTTGATTTTGTTTTTTAATAGACTATTTTCAGGAAAACTAAACTGAAGATGATTGAACAGCAGCATTGTATGCAGTTTAAATCCTCCTTAAGATGAAGGTCAACACGGGATTCTGAGATAAAAAAGACAGATTAAATATTTTGAACATAAAATGCAGTTGATAATGAAATCTATAAATGGAAACCTTTTCCGTGTTTTGTAATGATAACACATGACATTTTGCTGTCCATATAACCTTTAGCTTTCCTGTCAATATTATTGTGCTGCACTGATTTCAGAAAAGGCATTAAACACTGTCAGAATGAAAACCATGTTTTAATAATAAAGCAATTATCATCCACTTATGATGTGGGAATATAATTGGATTTTAATGTATTGAATCAAACACTATCTGCTTCAATAACAGTGTTGCTAAAGCTATCATCTATAATTTATTAGGAATGGAACAAAATTTGACATCAGGAATGTAAACTAAGCCCTGCAACAAATGTTTGTTGCAAAGATGCACAGATACCCAGCAAATTATTGCTGAAGGGGTCAAGAATTAGCATCAACCTAAGGTTTGATGTGTATTTTATTTTTAAGATGAAAGCAAGCTAAACTTTTAGATTTATGAAAAATAATTGGTCAAGCAGCAGCAGCAGCAGAAACCACATAATGGTTGGTTACCTAAGCATTATTTAAGAGAGATTTTGTTCAACAATCTCTCTTCCACTTGGAAAAGAGCTTGTGATATAATTTCCAAACAAAAGGCATGGTCTCCGAATAATTGAAAAAAATCTTTCCCAGATTGAGTAATTTTGTCTTGTAGTTTTCCTTTTTTCCCCCTTTAAAAAAAATTAGCTTCCAAATTGTTATTTTGTGAAAGGATATTAATATTTGTGAACTTGTAAGGCCAACTTTGCCTATGCAAATACTTGTGGCTACACCTTTTATTATTCAGGAGTATATGACTGTTCATGTCTACAGCTGTGTATTGTGTAGCTTGTGTGATCTGTCTTGGAAGTTTTCCTAAGAAATGTGGTAAACAGTGGAGAAAAAATTATCTCTTGCCATTTTAGATGTCTTTTAAGAAAACTTGCTTCTGTGTTGCTGATGCCTCAGTCAAAATATGCAAGTATAGTAATGCAAAGTGTTTAAAAGGCTGACTGCAATGATTAGTGAAGTCAGGAGCTTTGAAAGCCCTGTGTTTGTACACAGCAAACTTCAGCTTTGCTGTAAAACGACAATATGGCATTTTGTGTTGATTAGGCTATCAAGACACAACATAATTCTTCTGGAAAATAAAGATCCAGACTCTGTAGTGGCATGAATCCTGTGTGCTGCAGAAAAGCCAGACCAATTTCTGCTTTTTGTTCCCAGCCTAGTTTTGTAAAAGAGTAGGATATTAAGGTATTATTTTCAATAAACACACATTTTGTATTGTTTTTCAGCATTGAGGAATATCCTGAACAAAAGATCGAACAGATTTTAGAGTAACACTCCAGAAGTAAAGATAAAATCACACCAGGCCCTCTCTTGCCAGGTGCTCTGATAGCAGGAGGATGGTGTAGAAAGCAGTGGCAGAAAATCACTCTGAGGGTTTGTGCTGTCTTTCTATCAGGGATGTTTTTATTACCCTGCAGGATAAGATACAGTGACCTTGTTAGGTTCCTCTCTCATTCCTGCTGTTTATTTGAACATAAGGGACAGAAATGGAGCTTGCAAAGACACAAAAGTAAGTCCTGGTTTTGTCATCTAAGCTGTGTAGATACAGGAATGTGCCAGGGCAGCTCATCTCCCAGAATGAAGCTCTCTGATAAAACATCTGAGGGTGTTTGCACTGTAATGTACCGGAGAAAAAACTAAGCTAGTGTTAAATGACTTCCTAATGAGAAATAGTCCAGCTGTGGCACGATGGTAAATCATCCTCCCTCAGAGCTGGGCTGTTACAAATAGATTTCTGCTCCCAAACCCAACCACTGATTATCTGCACTGTGGGGAGGGGCAGGATGCTGCATCTGAGCTTGGGGCAGGGCCACTGTGATGAAACATCTTGTTCTGTCCTCAGCACAACCCTAAAGTCAGATTTTGCTGTGGTAGCACTGCAGTGAAGCTGTTAGTGCTGGCCTTTACCCTGACCTCTTGGGCATCACCAAATGTACAGGTATTGTGTGCACTCCCCTTAGTGCACCAACCCAGCCTGGCCTTAACCTGCACCAATGCTGCTGGGAGTGATCTCCAGCAGCCAGCGCAGCTTTATCTCGAGGAACAATTTTTATAGTTGTGTCTGATTAATTTCTGTACACCCTGATAAAATTTCTTACTAATCCATGCAATGAACTTTAAAATCCCTGAACATGCTGTTTTTTAAAGAGAATACTGCCCAGCTCCTTTCTTCTAATTGACTTCTTTGCCTCTGGAACATGCCCGCTAGAAATTATAGGGCGCTAAACATTCCCCTTCCTTCATAAAATACTAAAATATGAAATGTTAGAAAATTCAGGCTTGCAGCCTCCTTAAGAAGTGACAGCCAGCATAGCTTATAGCATCACAAAGTCCAAGGATTCACAGTAATACCCTTCCTAAACATGAATAGAGGAGATGCATATTCAGATGATTAAATGATTAGAGATGAGGAAAGTGTTCCATAGGAAGAGGATTTAAAAGATTGAAAGTGCTTACTTGGAGAAAAAATGCAGAGAATAAAGAAATATAGAAATAAAAAAGTAATGCTGCAGAAGAAGTAATTACTTTTGTTATGTACCAGTGATCTGTATTGCCAGACTAGAAGAAGGATTAAATGAACTTTAGAAAGGGACATGCTTAAAATGATAAAGGCAAATCCTTGTTCTTTTTTAAAAAAAGGCCTAAGAATAATTATTTAGATTTTAGGACTGTCCTACACTTTCTGTGTTCTGTGCATAAGTTGGTGTGAAGAAGCCTGCAAGGCTGAAGCCATTCACAAATGGGTTTGGTTTTTGTTTGGTTTAAAGTAGGATGTTCATCCTTGGATTTTAAGATAAAAACCTTTTGTTGGCACTGGTTTTTTTTTCCACCAAAGTGTTACCATTGGAGGCAAATCACAGCATGTTGTTTTGTCCTGGGAAATTAATTGTTGTGTTCCCAAGCCATGCCTGTGCTGTCCCTGCCAAGGAATAACTTCTCTGTGGCATGCAGCTCGGGCAGGCAGCACAGGAGAGCAAAGTTCCAAGGGTCATGTTGCAGACCCTTTTAATCTTAAATTTTCTCTTGTTCAAGTCCTTGTGGTCCAGGCAGCCTGAGCAATTTTTGTCTTTTCTTGCTATTGCTATGCACCTCAGCCCCAGGCACATGCACAGTGAATCACTGCAAATGTTCCTGGAAGGTCAGCTGAAGGTGGAGCTGCACCTTGTAGGAGTTTTGGAGGTAGCGCCTGTGTGGCAAAGACTTATACACAGGCTGTTTGAGAGAAATCTCCATGAGAAAGAAACCCCCAACTATTTCCAGGTGAAAACTGTTGCAATGGTAAAACTTCAGCTTTAAACTTTGAGCTGTTTCAGTTGTAGCGCTGTTAAAAAAAACAACCCACAAAAATCCCCAGCAGTAGAATATTATTATAAAGACACACATTTTTCTCAGCTCTAAGGTGTGGTTATTTTTGGTGGAACTAATAAAGTATTCACTTTCAAGCTCATACTGATCACAGGAAATATCCTGCCTTTTAATCAAAAGCTGAGGAAAGAGAAATAAAAATAGTTCAGTAATCTCAACTATAGTATTTGCTGTTACTCCTGTATGTAAATGCAGACCTTTGTGTGAAAGAGAGCAATCTGGTTAACAAAAGAAGATATATTAGTAAGAACTTAAATGAGTTGGGCTTTAAAATGGGTGGATGTTGTCACAAGATGAAATTTAATTAAAGCTGACATATTTCTAGCTGCTATCATTCCATGTGTTAGCAGGAAAACATTAAGGAGCTCAATATAGCCAGATTGAGAAGATGTTTTATATAAATCATGCCACATGTTTGGTTAAAAGGTATAATCTGAATTTACACTAGACATTGGAATGTTGTATCCTGTAGCTGGGGATAAGTGGAGCAAGATAAGAACCCTTTTCTGCTTCAGAGCCAAAACTGGGTATCTTCTAGAGGTGCCAGCTTCTGCAGATATTCAGGATATGGCCAAGAAGAGCCCTTGCCTGGGGAACACATGCTGCTGTCCCCAGTGCCTGGGAGTCAGTAACTTGAGATTCCTTACTCTGCCTTCTCTTCCTTTTGTGGGCAAATCTCAGCTTGATAAATCATTTTCTCCTCTGCCATTATTTAAAGAGGGGAAAAAAAAAAAAAAAGGCTTAAAATATCTCAGATAAACCTGCCAGGATGCAGTAGTGAATGGTCACTAGAATAAAAAATGCATTCAGTACCTAATTTTAGGCTTTCTGCAACCTTAAGACTAACAAAAATTGATTACTACATCTGTTCCCTGAAAAACTGACATTTTGAAGTATTTTATTTCCAGTACAACCAGTTCTCTTTTCTCCAAAATTTTACTTTTTAAGGAAATAAATTTTAAGGGGTTTGAAATTCTCAAAAGTAACTGAATTTAGGAGTCTAAATTGTAAGGTTCCTGGCTCATAAAGACCAGCCCTCAGATCTTGCAGTCTGATACAGCCAGCAAGATTTTATAGTCTTGGCTGGACAGAAAGATGAATGGCTTGGGAAGATTCTCAGATGCAATTCTGTAAAGCCAGGAACAAATCCTGTGAATCCTTGGAACAGATGAGACCGTGGGAGCTAATGAGTTCACACCTGCACAGCAGGGCTGCTGAGAGGTAGCAATTCCCTCCATGCTTTTCATCTCTAAATCCTTCAGTGAAGTTTCCAGGGCTTCCAGGCGGCCTGAAAGTTTTGAAGGTCCATCAGCTAAAGGTTGGGACAGAAAGGGGAGACATTTTGTGCTATGGATCTCTGGAGAAATGCTTTCCCCATCTCAGATATATTTATTTTTTTTTGTCAGGACCACAGGAGCTCATTCCTGTCTGTGTGTAGGTGCATGAGGGACCAGAGTGGTTGGGCACCCAATGGTGTGGCTGTGCAAATGCTGCTGCCTGTTACAGTCACACTTTCTTAACTAATGCCTTAGGATTTTACCTTTTCTATTTTTCATATATTTGTAATCCTGCCATTCGTTAGTGCATAGCTCTAAACTCCATACAGAGTGTGAGCTGCTGCTTTCCCATTTAGGTCAGACACAGCAATTCCTCTCCAGGCCTGGGAATCAAGGACCCTTCCCTGTCTCAGGCCCCAGGAGATGGAAACAGAATTGAGCTGGGGGGAGCAAACTGAGGGTAAATGATTTCATTACCTGAGGCTGCAATTGGGAGATTAACCCCCAATATGCAAATGGACGGAACTTATTGAAGTTTTGTCCATTGTCCAATTTTGGGTGTAGCCCCTGAGGGGGGCTTATTCTGCCTGAAATGCACCTGGAGGCCCTTCAATAAATATAATTGCCTTTTATTCCCTAAATTTTGTCTGGCCTCTATTTTTAAGTACTCCCAACAAGGCATCATTGCCATACCAGACTTTGAGATTGGGTTTTCACACTTGTACTTGATTTATTTATCAGTTTTAGAAAGGGTGTGTTCTGACATGGGAAATTTCAGATGGTACCATCATGCTTCCAAGCCTAACAGGTTAGAGACATCCCATCAGAGCAAATGTATAAAACTTGATTTAATTTTTTGCTCAGAAATTTAAATGTCAAGCTTCATAGCTAGCTGGAGAAACTGTCTAGGCTCTGAAATCCTTGATGCAGGCTGGTTTTTAATCAGGCAATAAGATGAGCTTCAAGGTTAGATGAACTGAAAACTCTTATTATAGAGTCCTTAAAAGTTGGTATTATTTGTAAAATCAGTTGTGTTACAGTAACTCTTACAGGTCTCATTTGAATACCTTTGAAGCTGATGGGATTTGCATATAAATCCATATTCTTAAAGTAATAGGGGAGCTGGTTTTAGAACTCCAAACAGACTTTGTGATAAAACTTTCTCTGAGTTTGAAAATGTAAATGGTAATTGTGTCCACACAATCCACTTAATCCTCACCATGGAGAGCACTGGAGGCACTACCTGGACCTGTAATTACTTCAGGGGTGTGAAACAGAGTCTTAAATCAATATAAAAATGTTCTAATCTTCTTAGCAATTATCCCAAATGATGAAATTTAGTATTGTAAGTGGCCTTATTCTGGAACAGCCCTTTCTTCCTGGAGCCCCTGAACATGGCAGCACTAAAGAGTTTCTTCCCAGGGCAGCCACAGGGCTCTCCTTGGCAGAATTCCCCTTTTTCTCCTTGTCCAAGACTTCCTCCTGGAGCCTCCCACCTCTCTGCAGATACACCTGTGCTCCCCAGAGCCTGCAGCACCCAGAAGACAATGCTATTTTCTGCTCAGTGTGGCTCCTTGCAAAGTGTTTGGTAATGCTGCAGTAATCTGTTGTGAGGCACTTTGCTCAGTGCTCTAGATCTTGACTGTTGTTCTCTATTTATAGCTGAATTCCCTCAAGGTTTCTAAAGACCTTTTTCATTCAAACACCATTCATACATTTTAAAGAAATCAGGTTTTCTTTGTATTTCTGTTTGAAAATGTTCTCATGCTAAAATACAGAACAACCAAGAATATTAAAAAGTTATCTGATGAATGCTTTTCTGAATGGAAAAAGCAGTTGATACAAGATTTTACTTTGGTTTTTTTTTTTTTTTTCCTGTTTTCTAGCCATGTTCTTTTAGATGCAATTTAAAAAAATCTCCAGGGGCTCCTCAGGAGTTCGGCCTTTACCTGTTTTCCTGCCATTATTAACTCCTGCATCCTGGCAGCTCTTGCTGGAGAAGTTATCACTAACATTCAGTGTCATCGTTAGGAGACAACTTTAAACTGATTGGAGTATTTATCAAAAGGTGGTGTTGGCACTCTCAGCTGAACTATAAATCATCCTCACTGCCTCATGCTTTGTCACTCTCTGAAGCCTGACCCTTATTTTATTAATCCACAGGAGAAAATACATTAGAGAGGAGTGTATTGAAAGAACAATAAATTAGCTGAATGGTCTTTAATAGACATTGTTGTCTGCAGAGAACTGGGTAAATCTCAACAGTGAAAAAAAGCAGAGAAGTTTTGCATGTGGATGCTAAGGAAATAATTCTTTCAAATTATAATGTCTTGTTCCATAAGTGATATTATTTAGTCTACATGATTTTGTAAAGTGGTTCAAGTTGTCCCCCCAGTAATCAATCTGATAATATTCCCAAATATACAAATTGGTTTTATGCCATTAGTTGTTCTGTTGCAATTAGCAAAGTAGATTTGCATTCTTCCTGACCCTGAGCTCTTACTTAAAATGCTATTCCACATAAATCCAGAATTTTTTGTGAAAAAGAGCACAAAATATAGGAAAGTCCACTGTCAAAAATCTCTCATGCCAGAATAAGAATTAAAATAGAAAATTTTGCAACCTGTCTTGTGTCTTTTTAAGACACCTGAAATATGTCCTCAATTCCTAAAGGAAACTTTATGGAAGTGATGGGTGGCTGTAGTTAAAGTTTCATGGACTTGGAACAGTAACTACATGTACAAACCCTCAGTTGGATTGCTCTGTTCATTCATTCCATTGGGAAAAAACCAGACATTGAAATGAAGGTAATTTAGGCTTCATCTTCCTTATATCCTCCTGTGAAATACCTTCGAAATCTAACAGTAAAACAACATGAAGGCAGAAAACTGGCATTTGTTTCAGCATGTGTATGACAAAAAAAAAAAAAAATCCCATCTCAGTCTATAATGAACAATTGAACACGAAAATGTGAAATGTTCTTAGCTGCAGAACTGTGTTACTGGAATACAACACAAGACAAAGAAAAGCTAAAAATATTTTGTGGGATTATTCTCCTAAGTGGAATTGTGCCAGGTGGTGCAGTATAAAGCAATCATTCTGCCTGATGTGCATCCACACAACTGTAAGTGCCCAGGCTGGCTGGTTAAGAAGGCAGTGGCAGCAAATGACGGCTCCTGAGGGTCACAGCTGCCCAATGGCCACGAGGTGTCCCTGAGGGGGGAATGACAGGGACAGGGAATGGGAGCAGGGAGCTGGTAAGCGTGCCTGCTGCTAGGAGAAATGGCAGTGTGGATGCAGGCTGGAAAATTAAACTTGTACCTTTCAATTAAGTCAGTTGGTTTCTTTCAATTGAGTTAGAAACACACACAATCTGTTAGAACATCTCTGGTGAGAGCTTAATATCATGAAGTGCAGTAATTTGATCATCTGCGGTCATCTGAGCAGCGCTGAGTTTATCCCTTGGGCAATGCCATTGACTTCCCTGGAACCACTCCAGGGAGCAGTTGAGCCCTGTGCTCAGGGAAGGAACAAACATTACACAGGTTTGCTCACACTGTGTTGATAGCAGAGCAGCTTTAATGTTGAAAAGCCATATTCTAAACATCTTCATCCCAGTAATTTCCAGCTATTTACTTACCTGCTGATTTCAGAGGCAGAATTGGAATTGTGTAGACTTGGAGTTCGTTTATTGCATGGTTACAAACAGCTGAACCAGCAGCTTCAGAAAATGCCCACGTTTTCAACCACACACAATATTTATGTTCTTTTGTGTTTAACTGGGCTTAATTAGCGTTCTCATGCTGGATGAAAACAATAATTTATAATAATTACTGTTGCTGTCTGATAAAGGTTTCCTTTCACCTGCAGATCATTTGTGTAGTTCTGGAAAAGTGAGGGGCTGCCCTGAGTGGTGCTGTGGGAGAGGCTGCTGGGATGGCTGGGAAGGTGGTGCAGTGGGACCACATTGCTCAGCACCATGGTGGAGCCTGAGGACCAGCAGAGGACACCAGAGCAGGGCAGAACTGACTGTAAACACCTGCACTCTGAGCTTGGCAGGCAGGTCTCTAATGAACTTCAATTAACCCCAAATCTCTTAAAAGATTATGACATGAATTACTCTTTTGTAGTCCTGGTGTTTAACCTGCCCCCTCCAGTCATGTTTTGACTGAGATAAGCAAGAGTCTCCTCAGACTTTTAAACTGCTGCCAAATTAAGAATAAACGTGGTTCTTTGTAGTAATAATAACTTTATCATAGGTAATAGGCAATGAGGCTGAACATTTTAAGATATGGTTGCACCAAAACCAATAAAACTCTTATCATATAGCGGAGATTTTAATTAAAAAATGAGTGAAACTGGCACAAAGTGCCCTGGGAGAACAGTATGAAAGTGCAATTTAACAGAGTAGGTCTGAACAGTTAAACTGAGTCTTTCAACTACCTATATAAAATATTTTTGGGCAGATACCCTGGCAGCTAATGCAGCATTTCCAGGGACCACCTTTTGGAATGTGCTTCCTTTAATCTAATTTGCAGATGCAACTTTTGATGTAGAAATAGTGGAAAGTTTATGTTCTCCTAAAGGAATGAAGTTTTACTTTGGGAAATAGGGTATATATACAGGATAGATTGAATAGAGTTTGTTCAGTGCCCAGTACACTTGTTGGTACAAACTTGGTGAGATGTTGGACTGCAGCTAAACAATTATTCAAAGCTGGTTTCCAAGGGGAAACTGGATTTTCATTCTTTTGCCAGTGAATATTTATGCAAAGTGGAACAGGACTAAATTTAAAGCCTTTAATTTGGAGATATTTGTGTTATGCGTGGTCAGACAAGGATGTTCCTATAGCATCCAGAGGGGGAAGGTGAAAAGTACAAGGCTGCAGAGGATCCAAGCTCTGACTCTCACCAAGTGATCTCTCACATCTCTCCTAGTGAATCTAAAGCACACATCTCTCTTAATGAACCAAAAATCAAGGATTTAGAAATTGATGTGTCAGATTTCTAGGCTGAGCACTTTAATTGACCAAATCCTGCTTGAAAATTAGGATCTCAGGAGAGGAAGTGCCCTGAAAATGGTGCTTACATGTATAAGTTACCTGATACTTGCAAAGTACTTTGCCTCATGATATTTTTCCTTAAAGTAAATTTATTGTCTAAGCATAAGATTAGAAAAGATTCAAAGAGGTAATTGAGAATTCATGACAACTGAGATACATTCAAACCATTTTAAACTAAACTGAATATGTCCTGAACTTGAATTTCCTCAAAATTTATTCACAATTACAAATCACTGCTGGAGGACATTGAATCTCTTCTATCAGTACTAAATCCCATAAAACATATAATAAATTGTGAGTGCCTAGGTATTTATTTAGAAATGTTTTTCTTGATGTCCTGCTAAGAAAGGCTATAAGGAATGAAATAGAAGGCAGCCACACACAGCCAGGGGTTCAGCAGGCAATGCTATTGGCTGTAAGGGAGGAGAAGGTGAAATGCTGTGATTTCCTATGAAATATTATCACCACTTCCAGGGGAGGACATACACTGATTTAGCAGCTTAGGGATTCAGCCACCAAGTGGGACATGGGGATCAGGGTTCAGTGGGCACTCACTCCAGATGATAAAGGAAAAGGTTAACAGTTATTTTCAAGGGTGTTTAGTACTGCTATTTGTACCTTGCTTCTCCCTTTCAAAGATGGGCAGCTTCACAGCATCTGGAGTAGTGGCACTGCAGACTACACTACTATGAAATAAATAAATCGAATCATAAGGGAATTTTTCACTGCATATGGCTTGCCAGAGGAAATTTTCTCAGTCAATGACCCACAGTTTATTTCAGAAAAATTTGACATGTTGCTAGGTCTAAATGCAGTGAAGTATGACAAAGTTGCTTCATTTCATGAAGCATCAAATGGAGCACTGGAACTTTTTTTTTTCAAACCATTAACCAGAGAATCTCACTAACAATACATTATCAGAAAACTGCAGTCACTTTTCTTCTGCTTGTTTGTTTGTTTTCATTTGGTGGTATTTTTGCCTTTTTATTTTTTTCTTTCCTTTTTTTTCAGTACAAACCCAATGCATTGTATGTCACAACAAAGGAAACATTTAGTTTTTAGTTTAGAAATATGCTGAGAAGTCCTGAGGCTTGTGCTGTTCCCTTGACACACTGCTGGGGGCTATGGCAGCTGTGTGAAGCGAGGCACCAGAGCCTTTCTGGCTGCAGTCACCAGAGCTGCCCTTCTCCTTAAAGCTCAGCCCTTGGCCTGGAGGACAGGGGGTGCTTTTATTGCCTTTGTCCTCTCAGCCAGATGAGAAAATTCTCCAGAATTTGAAATTCTGAGTAAAGAGGAAGCTGAGGTGATAACAACGAAAGCAATGGGCAAGTGTGTCAGACAAGTTGTTTCTTACAAGGCTCTGAAGAGTTTGTTTTCCTGCTTTCCTGGGGAAGTGCATGGCATTGCTGTTCAAAGTTATCACAGAGACTAAAATAAATGAGGAATAATGATTGATATTGAGAACAATGGGGTTTTGGTGTCCTATAGGAATGAATTCCTCAGCTGACAATCAAGTTATCAATACTCAGCTGCCTTCCCTACCACTGATTAATTATGGAGCCAGTTCTGTTGGACATACAACAAATATTTTGAAGTGTCTTACAATTGCTGTAAGTTTAATGCTGTTTAATTAAGTAGAATGGCAGCAAAGATTGGTTCTTACTATTTGCCTGTGTGGTGTGCAGTACCATGGCCTTACAAAAAGATCCTATTAATAGAGTATATAAATTAATGCTCTGTCCAAAGATGCATGCAAAGTGTTAGGAAATTTTAATCAACCCACTTAAGGCTTTGTAAATTGTAAGTTTGCTTGAGTGAATCTAGTAGAGCTGAGAAAATTAGACTTCTGAAAAAGAAAGTTGGCCTCACAATGTGAATGATAATAAATGGTGTGTGAATATTTCAGAGGTACAGCTTAAAATGTGAGGGTTTATTTTATTTTCAGGGAGCATTTTCATTAGTTTTTATTCTTATTCTTTTCGCTTTTACTTGTGATTTTTTCTTCTTGTATTTTGGAATTGCTTATGACTTGCATGACTCAGCAGTGAAAGGAAAAAGCTGGTAGTCAGTTTTAGAACATTGCAGGTAGGAACTCATCTGCTTTAGTTTGTCATAACCACACAGAAGTGAACTCACCTGAAATTACCTTTGAAACACAGAGGGTATGTCTCAGTATATTTTCCTGTGTTAAGGGGTAGATGTGCTCAGGGAGGGGTTCACAGAGGCCAAAGCCAACCTCCTCTCCCTTTTTCCCAAGTGGGCACATCTGTTCCCCATCACACTGTGTAGCTGCTCAGCTCTGCAAAACTTCTCCTTTGCCTCCATTCCTGCATCTGTGCCTGCATGGGAACCACTGAAAAGCTCAGAGCATTTTTAAGAGCTTTTTGCCAGATGATGTGTTTGAAAATCATCTCATTCTGTGTGTACTTTGACAACAGACAACTCAAGGAACAGTGTGAGCTCCTCGGGGAGGACTCTGTCAGTTCAGAGCTGTGGTCGGGGCACAGGGACAGGGTGTGAAATGACAGTGTCATGAACTTGCCAAGTGATTCCTGCCGGCTCGCTGGGGGTCTGGCCAAAGCCCTCAGTGTGATGGACAGCACAAGGACAGGCAGCCTTTGCCCTGTGGCAGCTAAAGGATGGCTGATGATGAATGGAAATGACTCCCAGTCCAGTGGAGCACATTAGATCCTACAAACACAGCTGAGCTGGCTCCAGATTACTTGTGGGCCTGAATGACTTTCCTTTAAATAGGTGTTCCTACCATGCACACCATCCATGTTGGGTTGTTGGGGGTTTTCCCCACTGCCTCCTACTTCCAAATATGGGGATTCTGTGTTGGCTTTGATTTATGGCTTGTTGTTCTTGGGGTTCTTTGTCATACTTATTACCTCATTCTTTGAGGCAACTTCAGTTTTTAGTTCTGTGAGATTTTCTGTTATCACACAACATGATTTTTCCCACATTGTTTCTCTCTGGATTTTGCATATAGAAAAAAATCAAGTTTACACGGACCATTGCAGGATACACTTACTCTGTCAAACAGTTCAAAACTGAATCACAACATTTCATAGGAAATCTCATTCTCTGTTTTTGTAGTCCATATAAATAAACACAGAAGAATACAGGCCTGTTACAGAACAACATTTCAGGACCTGGAGAGTGATAACTTTATAGTGCACTTTGAACTCTTTTTAACTGAAGTAATTCTCTGTGGAAAATTATGGACACACACAATCCAGAAATTTCTTTTTAGATAAAATAATTTAATAAAATGCTGAGACTAAAGCTGTCTCTCTCTTAATCTAGGCATATAGTTTTTGTTAATATTAAATTGTGTGTGCAGGAACTGAGGACTCCTGTATTCCATAGTGCAGAATTGCTATATTCAGAGTCATTCTTCTTGCAAAGGATTTAATATTAGGATTGTTCAGAATTATGGCTTGATTTTAGCAAATAATGTTGGGTATCAATTGGGCATTACTTAGAAAAGGAAAGTCACAAGGAAGGGCTGAATAAATAAAAGACAGTAATTTTGTCTGTTAGTTTCTACCTATTATGAGATATTCTTTAAACTTACATTAAATGGAAGAATCAGTTTATCCATGTTTTTTCTATTATTTCAGGAATTCAATTTTTAATGGTTTCTTATTGCTCTCTAGTACTGAAAAATCAGCAGATAGTTCAGGTCAGAAAGGACATTTGGAGGTCTCTTGTCCAAGCCCTTGCTCAAAGCAGGGTCAGCTTTGGGCTCAGGCTCATATTTCTGGGACCTTATCCAGACCCAAAGTTCACATTGAGAACATTTCCAAGGCTGGACGCTGTGGCAGTGCACACAGAGCCGTGCCCATGACAGGAACCCCAGTGTGACAAACAGCTGCTCTGACTGCTCCAGGCTCCTCCTGAGCTGTGTCCGTGGAGCCTCAGCCTGGGAGGCTCTTGGGGAGGATCTGTTGGAGAGTGGGTGGTCAGTCCTGATCTCCCAGGGTGCTGTGAGTGATGTGGGCAGTGTGAATCACCGGCCACTCTGCTGGCCCTCCCAGCTAATGACCAGGGAGGTGGCTGTGCACAAGTGACAGCAATTAGACCTCCCTCTTCCCCTGGAGTTCAAGTCAATTAGCATGTGCTCGGCTTGTTCAGTGGTGAGCTGCGTGCAATTTAGCAAAGCGTCAAGTGGTTAAATTGATTGGGTTTGGCACTTAAGCTGCCAGGAGGAAGAGATGATTTTCTTCTGTGCCTGATGAGGGCATATTATACTTGACAAGCAAATATCAATACTATTAGAACTACCAAAACAATCCTTATACAGAAGATGTTTATAAAATATATTTACATTAGTGCCAATAACAGTAAAAATGAGGAGAGTGATGAACACAAACTCCATCTGTAGCTGTGAAAGAGTAGCTATATAGACTGGCACTAGTTCAGCTATCTTCAGAAATTTTAGTCCTTTCATTAAGGATGCCAGAAGCAGACTCAATAGAAATATTTACATTTTTATTTCAGAGCAAGATAGCCTTGCTTTGAAGATACTTTTGTTGCCACTGAAGCGTGAGTATCAGCAGAAGTTATTTAAGCTTGTTCATTTCTAGAAATTAAAGACATGATTATACTGGACATATTTTAAGCTCTTTTTATGATAAGCTAGACATTCCAGTACTGAGTTCTGCAAATCTTTGTATATCATCATTCTCTTACTGCTTGACTTGGTAGAGAGCTGGGTTGAACATTTGTCTCATTTGTGGTAATAGAGTTCACGACTGTTTGCTTTATAGGAAACTAGCAAAGCCCTGGTATAGCATCCAAAATGCAAATTAAATAGCCATAAATAACACCAAAGGAAAATACCTGTTCTGTGCTGTGCTGCAAAGATACAGAGCAGTGCTGTACAGTTCTGACTGGATTATGAACAGCAGGCATTACAGCACATTGTTGCACTGCCCTTTGCAGCAACCAGGGATTTTTCAAGTTCTGTTTATTTTACTTTTATTGTATGGAAGCTGCAGCCCACTTGAAAGTAAATAAAATTATGAATATATTTTCTGTGAGGAGAAGAAAGCCAGAATGCAGTCAGCAGTACCTGAAACACACACACTCAGTGTTTCTTAGCAGATGTGTTCCTGAATAGAATGCCCAGGCATTAGCATTTTTAATGTCCTCTTAACAGCATATGATAGATGTGTCATGAATAATTAGATATTATTAACTACTGAACAGTGCTTAATTCACTTACCTGCTGGTACATTTGCCCTTTCTATCTGACAGCTCAAGTTGAATAAATGCTGTCTCTGGCTCTGAACCACCAGCTGTATGGGGCACAAAGGTCAGCCTTTCACATCTCAGAGTGAAAGCTTTTACACTGAATAGTAGTGCAGCTCCTGAGTCTGAACTGTTTGAACGAGAACACCAGTGATAGAGCTGGTGCTGGACCTTGCTCCCTGATGGCATGGTGTGTTAGCACATCATTTCAATCCTGCTCAATTCAATAGGCAGGAATTAATGTCCGTCACCTAAGAAAATGGCTTAGTGGGATTATACATCCCTTTCTGTAACTGCATGCCAAGAAACCTCTTCTTGCACCATAACCAATGCAGTGGCCAGGTCCTCAGCTAATGAGAACTCCATTTCAAGGAAGAAACCCCTTGACTTACTGGACAGCATTGTTTGGAGGAATGTACTGACCTTCAAATCTCTAGCTGTAAATAATCTTATAACTACCTTAAAATATTGATGGCAATATTGTGGGTGGGGGTGGTTTTGAAGGTTTTGCTGCATTAGTTTTAAGTTTGTAAGGCCAGCTTTATAATACTGTAGGGCTTAGAATATTCTTCACAGATCTGTAGGGCTACACTAGCCAGTGAAATAAAATTTACAGCTGGAATAAAATTGATTACCTTTGCCAATGTTGTCAGCAATTGACGTTTTAGGCAGAGAATAAGGTCACACTAAGGGCCAAGGCCCTGCTGCAAATGCCATTGAAATCAATGGAAACCTCCACACTGACTGCAGAGTACTTAAAGGTCAGGCTCTGAAGTCCAGACTCTCCTGCTGGAAAGCTGCCCAGCGCTGGAGGTTGGCCACTGAACTAACAGGCAGGTGAGGAAAGAAACTCACCTCCTCTAACAGGCAGCAGGTTACACTCTAAGGTTTAAAAGGAGCAGGGAAAGAGGAAGTGGGACAAAAGACAGGGAAATCTTTTTTTATAAATAATATATAGATTATTACCATTAAAAAAAAACAACAAACAATGATACAGTGTGCTTGCTGTGATTAAAGAGAAAACTGGAAAAAAACTTACAGGAAAAAACATAGCTGGTATGACATAGTCTGCAGAAAGTCTGATTGTGTAATTCAAACTATGCTGAATTCCATGAACGAAAATATTGCTGCCAAATAGGATGAAGAGTAAAAGACAAAGTGAGTCCTGCACATGAAGATCATACCATAGATTTTGTGTCAACTTTTTATATCTTCCACATCTGTGAGAAAGCCATTCACAGTCACTCCTGAAGTGAAACCTAAGGTGAAGTGCAGGGGAGGTTAGGCAGTGTTGGCAGGTTCCTGTCCTCTCTGAAGCTCTGAAAGACTTTGCTCTCTCAGCATGTGCTGTCTCATCTCTTTCATTACTGCTGAGCACAAACGCTCGGTGCCTGCGATGAGAGATGCATTTTCACAATGAGGTGGGATGGGATGGGAGTTTTTGCATCTAAACTGAGGAAACAGGAATTAAACAGCATTGAAATGGGCTCTGAGCTTCCTTCCTGCTGCTGGGATGCCACGCAGCTGTTTCTCTTCAGGGGAGCAGAGCCACAGGAGGAGGAACAGTCTTTGCTGATTGCTCTTTCTCTAATTGATATGAATGCACTCAGTGTGCACATATATTTATATCGATATTTATGTTATACAACACAACTCGTGTCTTGTTGGTCTTGATCCATAAAGAAGAAAGCCTGGGATATTGTTCCCATCCATTTGGTTACTGTTTCTCTCGGAAGCATTTAAAAAGTTGTAAAAAAATACCTATTTTTGGGTTTTATTTTCTAAGTGTGTGGGAGCTATCTACCCCCAGGATTATGTGGTACTTATATTTTTGTTTGTTCTATCTTAAGTGAGAAGTTGGGAGGTACTGTATTTATATTATGAGTGCCTAAAGTACAAAGACCAATTGCAGAAGGTATTAAATATTTTTTTATGTTTAAAAAAATCACTACATAATTGTTATCATTTACTTTCTCAGAGGGCACAGTAATTGGTCTTAAAATTGCCTGTTTTGAGTTTGTCTATGCATACAGTGACATATTAATTATAACACATTTTAACCAGTTCACTAATTGTAAAGTATATGCTGCATCAGTCTCATGTCTATTGGATTGGTGAACTCAAGATTGGAATTGTACTTGTCTGCTCAGCCCCAGCTTTTCAATGCTGAGTGATATTTTTACAGTTAATTAATTTGTTATTTTATTTCTGAAAACGTTTACAAGAGTCTGATCCAAACAGTGGTTGCTCAGCAATTTCATGATTGTTGTTACCTGGAAAATGACTTTTTATATGTGTTTTAGCTACACCTTGACTCAAAGAATGTGAAGTGCACTCAGTGACCATCCCCCTGGGTAGCTTCTGTGCATTCCCTGCTTCTGCTGGGTACAGCACCTGATGGGCTAATGTGGGCATGACCCTTCGTAGCGAGGAGAAACAAAGACACTCCTTGCTTGTCCTAAGGAAGATAATTTATTGCAACAAACAGAATGCTTTTATGTTGTAAACTTAACCCAGAACAAGCAGGCATTGGCTGCCTCCCAGAGCGGTGTCACCGCTCCCGCATCCCTCCTCCCAGCCGCCTCCTTGATGGCACAGTCCCCACGTGCCTCGCCAGCCCGTCACTGGCAGTCCCCACGT
>JAHXMQ010012336.1:21234124-21271521 GCA_020466415.1 Ammodramus savannarum pratensis | reverse complement strand
AAAAGGCCCTTAAGGCCTTTCTTATTTCCCACTATCCTTTCCTCTGGATGCTTCCTGGTGGTGCTGCATGGACAGGCTCCTGTCAGTTGAAGCTTGAGATCTATGCCTGATCTACTGATGAAAATTACAGCTGGAAACATCTCTTGTTTCTTTCCAAATAGCTGTGCTCTTTTCTGCTCTTGTGTATGTCTGCTGGTCAACTTGCTGTACTGATTTTAATATCCCTGATGATTTTGTAGGGTTTCATTGTCATTAGTATTTCCAGAACCCTTTCTGTCTATCATAAGGAGTTAACAGCATTAACATTTTTCTCTGCACTGTGTCAAGGTAGTGTTCCTTTTTTTGGCAGTGGGAAATGATAAAAGGGCTTTCAGACAGTCTGTATATTCAGTATTGTAAATTATTTAAACATGTTTGTCTGTTATTTCACCAGGCATATGCTGGGTTCTCACCATATATATCATTATATTTTTCAAAATTCTCTGACATATATTGTAGTATCATTAAAAATTTTCAGCAGCATT
Organism: Ammodramus savannarum pratensis; assembly: GCA_020466415.1. Classification (NCBI taxonomy): domain Eukaryota; kingdom Metazoa; phylum Chordata; class Aves; order Passeriformes; family Passerellidae; genus Ammodramus; species Ammodramus savannarum. Next base: position 21,270,997 of record JAHXMQ010012336.1, on the reverse strand, counting down.
GAAGGAACGGTTGCCTGTAGCTAGATGAAAAAGTAATATGGTCATTTCTTTGCATTCACAATAGATTTTCTATGCTGTTCACCCCCAGGCTCTTAGTATTGAGGGAAATGCATTCCTTAATCAGACATGAGACCTCATTGTAATTGTAGATCTGCAGTGGAAAAAGGCCTGCAGACTACTTGCAATATAAGTGGAACATGTTCCAAGCTGAACAGTAACAGCTTGGTGTTTAGATTAGCATGGAGTGGAGAGGTTTGATCCAGACCTGCGGAATTCAGAAACTCAGACTTGGGAATTGGAATGGGAATATTACTGTGGTTCTTACAAGTCCTCAAACTCAGCCTTTCCTTTGTTTACATATACATTACACAACATTTAAGGTGGCTGTCTCCTAAATTTATGGGATAAAATATGTGGTTTAGGCCTCCAAACTTAAAGTTCCAATTATTGAGAAGTTTGGCTAATGAAGTGATCAAGTCACTAACGTTTCTCAGGCAAACAATCTCTTCTGCAATATGCTTGTGGAAGTGTGAGAAGTGTTTGGAGTTGGAATGAGATGAGTTTTGAGGGAGGAAGGCTGGCTAATAACCTAGGAAACATCTGTCTTCTTCTTGAGCACTGCACAGGATTGTCTCTTAGCACTCTTCACTGCCGCATGTGCAGAATCTATTTTTTAAAAATCAGATTAAGATTTGTTAGCAATTGTTGCATTGTTCTAGTAGGAATGGTAAAGTTTTCAATATCTTGTTTTATGAGAATATCCTAGATCAAAACTATGCCCTCAGAGCATGGGAACTGCAGCTGAAGGCAGACTTTGGAACACAGAGTTGCACTGTAACATAAATTCAAATCAGGAAATTCCTCATTATGTGCCCCATTTTATTCAGCATAGTGTTAACCTCTGTGCAAGGGGAACATGAGCCATGTACAAAGCAGGCACAAGAAGGAAAGGGATCACTGTACAACTAATCTGTTTTCCACACAAAAATACATGTATCATGATGAAATCTGGGCCTGGAGGAAGTAAGGAGGTTTCATCAGCTCTCAGATTTCTGTGTCAGGTTAAATAGCTTAAAATCACAGACACCCAACTGTTCACCAAATTCAAATTTCTCATCCATCTCCATTAATTATAAGGAACACAGAGGTTATGACTGGCCAGGTGTTTAGGTGGTGGTAACTGTGTGCAGTTTTACCAATGCCTTAAATACAGGCACGCAGTACCTATGAAAGAAAGAAAAGAGGTGTGAACCCAGTAGTAAATTTCTGCAACATTACCAACTGTCAGAGTTCTCTGTACATATTTATTTTGAGGAAAACCAAAATTCACAAGAACAATTCTGGTTCTGAAATTCTGATTTTTCTTCCATCTCAGACTTCACTTTTACAGTCAGCAGTCTCCAATTAAATAGAAGGACCAGTATCCCTTGAGAAAAAAAGCTGAGAAAGGGAATAGGAACTTATAAGCAAAAATCAGAAATTGGAAAATATAAGCAAATTGCCAGCGATGGGGAGAAGCACTTGATGAGTGATAGGGAAAAAAAAAGAGGAAAATGAGAAGAAATAATTCCCCAAATCTTGGCTTTGTAATGCTTTCTGAACCAAAGGATTTTGCAGAAATACATCTGTGATGAAAAAGACTGAACTAAGATAGGGGGCATTTGGGGCCATAGCTGGTGCTGCTGAATATTTCTGACTAAACCTTTTCTCCCAAGAATAAGAACAGTGGGCACTGATGGTTTCCAAGAACTAGAAAAACAGCCTTTTGTTTAACTAAATGGAGCAAGTTCCTCGGTGAAGTCTGCTTGTTTGAGCTGAGCTTTGCTGCAGTAGAACTGACTGTTCAAATCCCTGTCATTTGTCATAACTGGGAGCAGTGGTGAACTACACAATCTTCATCTTGTGATCAGGCAATTCTGAAAACTCTGCAAGTTTCTCACTCAGTGTTTGTCATTTTTCTGGTTTATGTTTTTTCTTAGCCCTTATTCTTCTTTAATGAATGCATTTCAAATTTCCAAATTATGACAAAAAGCTGGCATGCCTGTAATGACAGCCTACAAGTGCAGTAGTTTCAAATTGTCTTACAGAGGAACATGAACTGCCTCCATGTGATCTAAAGTAATTGAAATTAATTGTCTCTATTTCTTGCAAAGCAATTCTGCCATGCCTTTCCAGAGACACCTGCAGAAGGCAATGATGCATTCCTGAGACTGCACTACACTGCTAGAAATGAAAAATGAAAATAAAAGCAGCCCTGGGTAAGGGGCAATCCCAATGAAACACTGATCGGCTGCTCCCCGACCTGTTTCCTTTACCCCTCTCTTACCTGGAGCCCTGCAGCATTTGTTGTGGGGCATTGAGGGAGTTTATAGTGGCCTCTCTAACACTTGTGGTCAAGATGTGGCCTCACAATCTTGTCTCCCTTATTTTCTTTTTAACTCTTTAAAAGATCAGTGCTGCCATTTATACTCTTCATACTTTTCTTCTGTACTCTGCTCGCTCTGTAATCCCTGTATTTACAATAATCCAACAAAACCACTAATGGCATAACACATAGTTTCCTCTGTCAATTATTATATATTTCATAGTTGTTGCTGCCAGCTGAAGTTTTGGACTAATATTTAAAATATTTAAATATTTAAAATGTACGAAATAGGTGTATCAAGAAAAGGGAGCAGATTGTGGCTGGCCTCTGAAGATGTGTATATATTGCAGTGAATATCATTCAAAGAAACTCAGATCTCTCTTGCTGAGGACCAACTGCAGGGAAAACCAAAAACTCTTAAACTCAAAAAGTGCTAATCTCTCACTGATCTTGAGGCACAGTGGGACACAGGCTTTCATGGAGTGTTCTGAATACTGGTAAAAGACTTGGAAAAAGAAAAGCTTCCTCATTTTATGGCAAACACTGCCCTAAAGTGTGGGGTTGAGGAAAAGAATAGTATGTGGAGCAAAACTAAATTTTGATTTTGTAGAATCACAATCATTTGTGCTATCTCTGCACACCTACAGCAGTGGGGATGTATGTGCCTACAAAGACCCTAGCACAAGCCTAGGGTGGCTGCCAAAGACTACACCCTAACCAAAACCAGTGGAAACATAATTAACTTGATTTGAAGCACTTAAGTCCAAACCCGATGTTAATAGTAAAAGTCCCATTCTACTACAAGGAACTCTTAATATCTCGTTGCTGTGGTTTCAATTCATTACTTTTACAGGACAAATCAATCCATTTAACAGTCCACATACAGGAACACAAAGAATAGGCTGTGTCTAAGCACATTAGATAAAATTAGATTTTAAAGATAAAATTTGGCTGTGTTAAATGTATTTCAATATGTGTGTGCTGTGTTTTTATCCCACAGCACATTGTGGTGGGTATTATTTCATGCAGACATAAAAATAGACTGGGCATGCACTGCAACATTAAGGTCTGAGGAATTATCTGTAGATTTGACAGCTTTTCAAAACTTAAGACAGTATAATTCAAATTTTAATTGGCTTGTGATGAAGCAGTTGTTTTGAAATCTTCCTTCTTAGTAAATCTGTAGCAAAGCTCTCAGAGGCTTAAGGAAAAGCACTTGGCCTTTTCCTTATCCCCAGAATCTTCATGCATAGATATATGTCTGCAGCAATTGTCTCATCTCCAGACTAATTATCTCATTTACATTTTTCCTGCCCTCTGCTTAGAATGCTCCATGGACAGCCAAGATTTAATCATATGCTGTCAGACACAACTGGTTCTGGGACACACACACACGTTGTGTGCATTTTATTTTATTAATATTGTTCTGAATTACATGGTACTTTTAATATTAAAATAGCATATTATTTAGTGCTTCACATAAATATTATGTTAAAGATGATGCTCACATAACTTAAAACATTCTAAAATTAGGGATTTTGTCTTATTTTCCCTGATCACCTCTTCCACCCTCTGGTATTACTTCCTCTGCACTTTGAGTCTATTGAGTGGAGGAGCTCTTTCCTTTTTTCCTATTTAATTTAAGGGAATAATAAGATTATTATACAGTTACATTTTGTAGCTGCCATTCTGTACAACTAAAAGTTGCTTACAGTAGAGTGTCACTGATAAAATAGTGATCTACTGATGAGTGCAAATACAGCAAGTTCTCAGCTGTAGGTCAGTCTCATCTAATTAAAGATATAATTAGGTCCTTTCATGATCTGATGCATAATCAGACAGTGTAGTTGGAGACTGCCTCAATTTGAGGCACCACCTATCTGCCTAGTAAAAGGCTTGAAGTTACCAGCCAAGGCAGCACGTTGTGGCTGTAGTCTCACAAGATCAAGCGTCTTGGGGCCATGTGTTGCTTTCACTTCAGGGAATCATGCACTCCTAAAGTGTAAGAGCCTGAATGAGGGATGTGGGACTCCAGGCAGCTCTCCAAAATGCAGTTTATTACATCCAAGACATTACAGCAGCTCAGGGTGGTGGGTGACAGAGCTGTGCCTACAGCTGTCAGCTCCAGCTGCAGGCAGGCCTGGAGACCTTTTGGTTTTGGTTAAATTGCATTATAGACTTTTCTTTGCTGAACATCTTAATACATTAGAATAGCACCAATCTATACCTTAACTTTTACTTATAGCCTATCATAACTGCTGTAATTACCATATTCATGTTACTGTTCTCCAATCACTCAAAGTCAGTACATTCCAGTTTAAGCTAGAAGTTGTTTTTCAGTTTTCTTGCTGTGGAAAATTCTGAGACCTTTTTTCTACTTGCAACATCTGCTGACTTGTTTGCCTGTGCTGTCTTTCTGCTTGATAAAAACATCTTCTTGTTTGAGGTTGGTTTATCCTTTGCTCATAAAAACCCCTTCTAACTAACATATCCTTTGCCTCCTTGCTTATCCAGTAAGACTGGCTCAGCAATTCTTTTCTTCTATATCAAAACTTGCTTCCAACTCTATTCCTTCATCAGACTCTACATTCAAAAATCTTTCTGCCAAGCATACATATCTGTGGGGCTTTCTTGTCAGAATTTCATCCTTCCCAGCACTAAAGGTGTGGCAGGTGGAGCCTTGGTGCTGTGCTCAGTGCAGGCTGTGGCTGTTCCACGTTGTGCTCCACAGGTTTGGTGAGTGAGTTATTTCCCATGCAGGGTACAGAAGTGCCATGGGTCACTGGCTGATGGCTGCTAGCCCGCTTCCCTGCATTGCAAGATTAATTTGCTACAGAACCAGCCAAATCAGCACCCATGACAGGCAGGATGTGTGTGCTCTCAGCAGCTGAAACCAACAGTTTTCCCAGTTAGTGCTGACCTTTCCGTTCTGCTGAAAGGCAGCTTTGTGCTGTTCCTTCATTTGAGGGCAGGTATTGCTACTCTTCCTCTCCTAAGCAGGAATAAAAAATAGCAGAACATGGGCTGCAATGAAGTTTGGATCTCCACAGAGGTGGCAGGAGAACCTTTGGGGTCCTTTTCTGCTCTGAACTCTACCATCAGTCATTTTATATTTAATAGTTCTTTATAGTTTACCCTTGATCCCAGAAAAGTCATGTGATGACAAATGAACAGGAAATTTCTGAAGACTCCTTGTCTGCAGGTATTATGCATGCATTACTGTCTCTAAAAAACCCAAAATATCTGAGCAGCCTCTAATAAGGAAACCTTAGCTTAAAATAGAAGGTTGTGATCTATAGATGCAGCTATGAAATCAATAGGCAGTCCCTGAAACCACTGCTCATAAGAGACATATATTGTAGTGCATATTTGTCTGCAGCTCTGGAAAACAAATTCTGCTCAAAACAACATCAGTCTGTCTGAATAATTTAGGTGATGGAAAAAAAAAAAAAAGCAAAAACCAAAATGAACACCTCCAAACAGCCCCCAGAACAAAATAGGAAAATATTTTGTGCCAGGTAGCTCATCCAAATGCCAAATGTTGAGAACTATTTTTGTTTTACTCTTGCCATCACTCTCTAGTGCTTTATACTGCCTGTGAGAACAAAGAGGGCACTCAACTGCCTTTGTATTCAAGGTGTGTGCAATTTTTAAGTATTTCTTAGTGCTCATTTATGGTACCTTCACATACAGCATCTTTTCACATAAAACCCTAAGCAAACCACAACCCCAAAGAACCTCAACTACAAAAAATCCCAGTACAAAACCACAACACTTGAAGTGTTTCACAGCCACCAAATTAGAATCAGCAAGTTAGTAAAATCATGAAATGATGTGTAATAGCTCAGCTGTTGAAATGAGTATGTTCACTCCCTTCCATGTGCACAAGAGCTAATGCTATGCTCATCCCCAACCAGCTGAAACTATAAATACATTAAACAGAAAGCTAGCTAATTATAATCTAGGGTGTATTTTCTTTTAACCTCCATAGGGCCTTCATAGCTGCAGTGTGTTTGACTTGTGTGTTCACTGTATTTCAGTGATTCTGTTTTCTCCATCCCTATTTTAACCTCTTTGCTGCCTTGCTCAGACTCAGGAATTTGTGTCAAGAAAGAAGAAAGTGTTGCCAGGGCCTAATGGTTTTGACTTTAAATGTCCTGTTTAATTACAGTTTCCTAGACTTTTGCACTCTTCCATATGTACATCTGGCAGTTCCAAGGAAAAGGAAATCATCTAGTAATAGCACTGAAAGGGAATTCTATTTTTACACCTAATTTTGGTGATTCCAACATCTGGACCTGTGAAAAGCTCTCTCTGTCCTGAGGAATTTCCACTTACACGTTTTAATAATTATTTTTTTTAGTTATAATAATTCTGCTTTCCATTGGGTATTTTATCCTTGAGGAAGGAGGATGTGCCTAACAGATAAGAAATTTTAGACATTATTATGTTCAAATCTTGCAAATATAAGTATTTTTAAAATTATGCATCATTTCTTTGGACACATCGTGAAACAAGCTAAGATTTCCCTAGTCCTAGGCCTACTGGAAATTATTTTCCTGAAACTGAAGGCTTCTAAACAGCATATCAGTTCCTTTTCTTCTTTTTTCTTCAGTCAGAGGGTCAAATTCCCTGATCCTTAATCAATTCAGTGATTATGTTCAGTTTCCACTTAAATGCATAAAAACAAAATTTAGAAGGGATGTTAAAATTTAGCCCAACACTCTCTGCCTGTCTCTTGAGGGAGTCAAACAATAAATTCATATTTTTTTTCTCAAAAGGTAAATGAAAAATTACTTACCACTAGTTTAGCTACATATTCATACAAGTCACTAGTAAATTTTGTACTGATTTTAATGGGAATAATTAGGTGAGTTCTGAAATTCTGAGATTCTCAAGTGCCCAGCCTCTGTAATGCCCCTTTTTTTCTTCCGAAATAAAACCAAAATGTATGTGCAGTTGTTCCAAAGGCAGTGATTCCCATGGCTGGATCCAGGCAGCTCTGGTCAAAGTTCAGCAATCCACAGCTTTGAAATTGGTGCAAACATGGAGTTCCTTTAAGAGAATGTGGGTTTGGAGTAGTTCCTGAGCTGCTGTGCTCTGCTAGTTTGGAAGCAAATGATAATCATTCCTGTTTTAAAAGTCCATATTCTTATCGTTCTGAGCAATTGAGTAAAATCACATTGCCAGTAAGAAAAGCTGTCTAAAATACCACAGTAATAATCAGCTTAATAAAAATGCTGTGAGTGAATGTCATCTCACAAAAGCAAAATGTGGCAGGGGGCTAATTTGTAAAACCGCCTCGTTAACAGAAATTATTTGTAGCTTGTCAAATATTAAATTGCTCAAATTGGTTTTTGTAATTGAATTTCAAGGAAATTAACAGTCTGTTGTAGTAATAAATTTAGTAGATTGCGTATTTGGTGCATTTTCTCCAAATGAAAATTAAGTAAATAAGTGGCTAAGACTTTTCACAAATTTCAATTTCTTTAATGGCTAAAAAACCCAAAAAGTTAACTTTCTTTTACTGCATTGCACTCAAAATCAATGTAAAGCTTAAGTTAACTTGAGAAAACAGAAAGGAATTTTGTAGGATTATGTGTATTGTCATATTAATTTGGAAAATTAAATTACTCTGACAATAGTTTTCCGGTATTTGCTCAGTTTAAATTGTAGTTACTCTGTGTTTCCAGCCTTAAATGAATCTGCATGTTTTATTTTTCCTGACATACAGAATTTTTATAATAGAAAGAGAACCCAATTTTATCACTTTCTTGGAAGAAAATGCTCAGTAAACTTCTTACAAGTGTACAGCAAAGGTGGTGGCTGCTCATGGGCCCTGTGCAATGAAGATTTTTCTGTGTAGTGCAGAGGGATTTTTTCCAAGAGTAAATGTAACTACCCTACATAACCTAACCATGTTACAGAAACATGGTCCCCTATTACTGATGGGTTTTGTTAGCATTCATCATCAACATCATCATCATCATCATCTATCCAGTGGATACATCAGGCTCACTCACCCAGCTGCAGCATTGTCAGGTTTTGAAGCATTTGATAAAGCTGTAGCCTCATATTTTGTATCAATGTCTATTGTATTCTTGAATAATTATCCACAAAAGTTGCAAATACCTGAGATTGTTCCTGCAAGTCAAGAAAATGTGCATGAATCATGTCTCTGAGCAGTAGAGGGGTGAAAATGTAACTGTTCTTTGTACATAAACAAAACCATTTTTGTTCCAGTGGACAAATGCTTAGTCAAAATATGGGACTTTTCTGCACTGTAGGACAAAATTGAGGATTTGTGATATTTATTCCCAAGAGGTGTGTGCAGGTGCCTGTTGTGAGAATCAGTGAGAAGGGAGGGCAGGGGTTTGGAGTCCTCAGAAAACAAAGCAAAGCAAATAGGAAAGCTTTGCTAAAGCAAAAACATTCACTGCTGCTTCCAGCCTGTTTGGAAAAACTTTGCTGTCAATGGGAGTAACAAGTGATATGAACAATGACATTCCTAAAGGGAGAAACCAAGTGTTTTATAGCTTCATTTGTTTGAGATGAAAATTCTGGAAGAGAAAGTGGCACACTGCAAATTGAAAAAATTTTATCAGTGCAGGAACTGATATTAAATGAAGTAATTTGGTCTGCCATTTTTTTATTCCTGTGGAAAAAATAATCTGGAGTGTATGATTTGAAGACAGCTATTAAGCAATTTCACTTACAGTACAGAATGTCTCATCTCCAATTCAGAAGAACCCAAATGCATTTACTTACTGCAAATTTAATATAATAGAAAATAGTGTTTAAAGGCATTATGTGCTAATGTCTGGTCATTAAGATTTATGGAAACTGAAGTAGATGGCTTCTGATTAGACAAGAATTCTCTTCCATAAAATGCTTTTTATGCTTATTTTTACTGCAGTAATTCAGCTGCTCTGTCAGGGCTCTGCAGTCTGAAAGGAGGAATGCACAGATGGAGCTGCAGTCCTGAGTTTCACCCCAAAGAGATTCAGGTTTGACAGTGCCCTTCTGTTTTCAAACACTGTTCAAGAAATCTTTAAAAGTCCCCAAAGTTGCTGACTACTATTGGCCCTAATCTCTGACTTCCCTTGTTAAATTCTCCTTAAAAACATAAGCACTGGGAATTTGTCATAGTTAGTCACAGGGAAGCAGTTCAGGATTACAGTAAAACATGGAAAAACCCCTGCTCATCACACCAGCACCACGTGTCTGTCAGCATCCTGCTGGAGAGCTGCAGGCAGTTACAGCCACCCAGTCTTACTGAATGGTGTTTGATCACTGAGCCAGATTCCATCAAATCAATGTGATAACTTTTCTGTCCTTTAAGAATGTACATGATTCTGTTTTTTGAGTTTTTCAAAAGCATGCCCTCTATTTCAAATGCCTTAGTGACAGTAACTACTGAGGAATTTGGTTGTATTCATTAGCACGATTACAGAGTTACTCCACTCTTAAGCTAATGAAGCAGAGCATTAGAAGTGAAGCAAAGATTTCAAAGTACTAAATTACAAAATGCTGTTCTATAAAATTCTGACAGCAGAAAATAAATTGATAAACATGCAAATAAATGAAAGAAAATTTGAAGTCTACTGCAGTATCAAGTACCCAGGAATTCCTGAAATAAGCAATTCTGTAAAATAGTGGATCCTGATACATGTGCAGTGAGAAGTCAGACATTTAAAAAATAATTTTGTAATATTTTTAATAATTCTTATTTTTGGCTTGGAAACAGAAGTTGTAATGGGCAACTGAAAAATAACTCTTGACATTTTGAATTGGTTCTGAGCCTGGAGGATGGTCTTTTGCCTACAGAAAATAATGTACCTCCTAGAACTAGAATTCTTTTAGGTTCACCCACTTTATTTTTCTCAATGGCAAATTGAGGTCTTGAAGTGGAAAAGCCTGCAGAGTGTTTCACAGCCCACACATAACAAGTTCCTCTATCATTACTTTAATAATTCCAGGAATCACTTGTATATGTGAGTGTGAATTACAATTATTTTTGTGATCATACTTATTACCAAAGATGTGTTATTCTGAACATTATTGTCAATCTATCTGGCCCTTCAGAGCAGTGGGAATGAATTAAATTTCCTGTATATTAAACAAGGATTATAAGATACTTTAGACAAACGAGAGTAATAAAGTATGAAGTAGAGCTATTCATTCCTACATGCTCTGGAAACTTAATTGTGAAGCCTGCAAGTTATGACTCCTGTACTTTATTCCTTGCTTTGCTATGAAATTGATACATGGTGCCAATAGCTGTAAAGTCTAATTCCAGAAAATGCCTGAAAGCCTTTCTGCATTTAATGACACACTAAAGTATAGTGCTATGCTGAAGTGAAAACCAAAACTTTTATGTCTGCTGGACTTTTTGTAAGAAAGGTACCTTGAAAGCACATAGTCTGAGATGATGGAGGAAGCTGGGGCTTGGCTTTTCTAAAACTTATGCAAACCCCATAAGAGAATTGATGTCTCCTACTACTCACCACCAAAGCCTAGGTCTAATAAGCATAGTAATTGTACAACATAAAAAGCAGTGGGACAGCTTTAAAATCTGGACAAAAATAATTAAAATCTCATTTGTCTAACTTCACTTTTATCTGGTGACTTCCTCACTTAACCCGGGAGTCGTTCAATGTGGTAAAATAATCCAATGTAGAAAAAGTTGCAATAAGTTCCATGTGGAAAAAGTTGTAATAATTCCACATAGAAACTCTGGGGAATTTCAGAGCAGCAGTCTAAAAGCACAGGATCATTCCTGCTTTCTGCCTGAGGGGCAGTGGCTTATCAAAGCAGAAAATCTGGCACTGCCTTAGGAACCCTTATCAGGTAAATGTCTGCAGGCCAGATATGATTTATATGGCCCATTGGCTATTTGACAAAGCAAGAGGTAAAATCCAGTCCGGAGAAACATCTCTCCAAAAGTAACTGCTCTTGGCTTTAGTGAGATTAGGTAAATCAAAGAGGAAATATTGCTGCACTGCAAAATACTCAAGGCTCAAGAGAAAAACAAAGTGTGATGAGCCCTTACATTTTTTTATTTGTGAAGATATTTATTTCTGTCATCCAGCACAGGGAGCAGATTGCTTTTTCAAGCTTAAACACCTTTTTTTACTGGCTCTTTGTAACTCAGGAACAGAAAGAGTTGAAATATAATTCATGTTCCAAATTAAGGATCCTTCTCTTGTCATTTAATGCTTTTGTGCTGAGATTTCAGCTTTGGTGCCCAGGATGCCAGTCTGGGTAAACAAGGTTTGTCAGGGTAGCTTCTTTCAGCAGAAGACAAGCAGATCATGTTTCCATTGTGTTTAGAGATTTTCTTTGGTGCATTATTCCATGTAACCCTTTCCATTCTGCTCACCCTTGAAATCAGCACAGGTCTCCTTAATGCCCCCAAAATCTTCAGTGACAAAAAACCATTTCAGCTTAATGTGTTAGTTTAACTGTTTGTGCTTGCAATGAAAAGCTTGGAGATATAACTATAGGTCTGAAGAAAATATTACAAAAAAATTACAGCAGTGCTATTTTAAAAACCAATCTCATGATAAATGTATTTGCAGTTTAGGAAAGCTTGAGGGAAAATGTCACTTTTGACTCCCCCATCTCACAAACCTCAGAGTGCACCCTGTGACTTTCCTTGCTATGAATGCTTAGCACAGCTCACCAATATAACAATGAAATTCTTATTTACAGCTCAGTGCAGAATGCCTAATAAAGAAGGAAAAAAAAAATTATATAATAGGAATTTATTCAAGAGTTTTTTGCAAGGAACTAAGCTTTCCACTAAAGGGTCCAGGTCACTGGACTGGTCATTGCCTGGTCACTTGTGCTGAAGTCTGATTGAGATGTTAACTAAGCAGCCAAGTGCCACAATATAAACAGAGGGACTCCAGTTTCTTCATGCAGGAAAGCCAAATCTTTATTACATAGCTCATATTTTTATAGGAATATCAGAAGGCACAGTGTTAAATCCAATTGGCTAACAGCACACTGAAACTCAGTTTATTGGTTGGTAAATGACCAGGGTGCATGTCCATCAAGCCTCTCTATTTCTAATTTTTAACCTATTTTTGTTCACTGATTCTCATGGGATAGATTTCTTGTTTATGCAGACGCAACCTATTTTTCTTACAAGAATATATTGTTATGCTAACTGATTTTCATTCTCATAATTATTTCTCATGGGAAGTTAACAGGCTGGCTGTTAATTCAGCTGAGCAAGGCCTGATTTTACAAGGCCTTTATTTTCTAAGGTTTTTACCTATATGCAGCAGCCAAGCACCCTAGACATGTCCTAAACATAAAGCGGATGAGATCCCTTACTTGTGACTGTTTTCTTGTAAATTGTGTCTGTAATTGACTCCAAGCTTTATTCAGTGAAATGTAGCTTATATCAGCCAGCAATGATGGTTTTCAAAATGAACTAATACAAGACTACATAGTACATACAGGCCATTATAATAAAACTGAATGAAAATACTCATCTGTGGGGGGATAGAATATAAGAAAATAAAGATAGTGTAGAAAGTAATCTCACCCCTAAGGAGTTGCAGCTGGGACAATTACTAAAGATGAGGAACAGGCCTGACTTTAACAGGCCACAACTGTAAGCAATGAGAAGAAGATGCTATAAAAGAGTGGGGTGGCTGAGTGAGAGGGGGACTGGAGTCAGCTGGCTGATTTGTGGAGAAGAAAGAGTCAGTGCTCTGAGGAGGTGCCCATGAGAAAACACAGAGAAGGTATGGAGCTTTTGTGATAAGGAGACAACAGCATGGAACCTCTGCAATAAGATGGCAACACTCATCTTTTTATCTGGGGAGTGTTGAGTATCCCACCATCTGCTTACTACAGTGGTAGGATAGTGTGACCTTCATTTTGACTGTTTAAAGAAGGAGATTATAAGGTTAATTAAAAAAATCCTTATGAAAAAATCCAGAATAATTCTTATAGTGTTCTCAGAATACCTAATAGAGAAAAGCTGTGATTAAGTGCAAAACAGTAGCAGAATTAGGTGCAAACAGTTACAGGTAAAGAAATTTCCAATTGCATTGTGTTTGTAAGACAGATCATAGAAAAGGCCTGCATCTGCATTTCTATTTCTACTTATGATGGATCCATTCACAGGTAATCAAAACAATATTGCAGTTTATGCTGCATTAGCAGTTACAGCTTAGTTCTTGGATTGCATATTTTTCCTTTCTACAACCCATTTTTAAAATGAACTATTTTAAATTACCCGAATAAGGAACACAAAACACTTGGCAAATTAGGCAAAACAAATGAGGAAAATTACTGATAGCAGGTAATGGCAAAGGTGTTTTGATGTGAAATGATATTATTTAAAATAGTACTTGATCAGCTATCTTTAAGCATGCACTTGGAGCTTTTAGAAATGAAATTATTTTAAATTAAGGCTATTTCAGTAACTGCATTGCAGGCATGGAAATGAGGCATTATTTTTTTTTTCTCAAAACCCACATATTTTCAGCTATTCAGAATCCTACTGCTGATAGGATGTGCTAAACCCCTTTTACGTTCATTTTATTATCTTGTAGAAACATTGAATTGAAACATCCAGTCATAATAATTTTTCATTCAAATTGATCACAGCTTTGAAACGGTTGCTATGAAAGTAATCACATCATAAGAAAGACAAAAATTTAGGTCATTTGAATAAAAAGGAAATTATCATACAACTAGAAGACATTCATATCTCTTCTTGCATGCAGCCTTTCAGGCAAAGTTGCACATTTAGCATTTTTGTATTCACTTGAGTGTTTTAAGTTTTAATGAATTATGAATGATATTATAGCTGCTGTTGCCTTACACAGCATTTTGAAAAATGCTTCTAATTACAGTGACCTGTGACAGTTCTCATTAGCTTGTCACTTTGAGTACTCTCTTGAAATTTGAAACGTGTCAGGGTTCAAATAAATATTAGTAATTAATAATAAAAGATATTTGTTGTCATAGTGGCGCCAATATTTTCTAAGTGAATAATATGTCTGAAACAAGCAGAGGGAGATGGCTCTTGTGAAAATCACATCTCAGATATGATGACAGGGGAAAGCAGGAATCTAAGAATAGAAGTGCTTGGGTGGGACCAGCCTGTGCCTGGAGCAAGCCTGGGGTGCAGGGGGACGCAGGAAGGACATCCCTCCTCCTCTTCCTGTGGGAGATCTCTCTTCCCAGCAGGAGCTGCTCTGGACAGCCCCAGCTACATCAGGGGGACCCCTGGAGCCTGGTTCCCCTCTAGAATCAGATGGCAAGATAAAGCCAACAGTAAAAGTGCAGAGCAATTTATATCTGTCAAGGCCAGTTCTGAAATATTTTTTACTTGGGCAGTAATGATGATTGCTTTTTACAGCTCCAACCTGAGGGCTCGTAAACTAGGAAATGGAACTAAAATTCTGCTTAAGACCAGAAAAGTTTTTGCAGATTGTTCTTACGATTAACAAACAATAACCTTTCTTTTTTGTCCCACCTTTCTTGTACTTTCTTCACAGGGTGTGCAGAAATCCCTCTTGGCAAACCTTAACTGCTGCCTTGTGCTTCATAGTTCTGAAGCTCAAGCAAAGCACCTTGCTAGGAGCATTTTGGAAATAATATAGAAAGTAAAGTAGGAAAAAAAAAGTGATCTGAGAAGAGCATCTCTCAACTAGAAATGCAATTAAAATCAGATGCCTGATATGCAGTCAGTGTCATGGATTTTCCTCTAAACAGATGGTGAATTTGCTTTTCCTAACACTAGACACTTTTGTTTAGCCTCACAGGAAAGCTAAAATATTTTTTAATAAATAGAAGATTAAGCATAATAGAAAGATAGGCAAAAAATCTTCCTGTTTAATAATCAAAGAGGACTGTTATTTAAAAAAATAGTTGCAGCAATATTCCTACTCAAATCAGTGTGCTTTCTATGGCAAAGTCACTGGGGTGTTTTCTACTTGCAGGGTGTCTGTCACTGTATACTCCTTATTCCTGTTCTTTCAGTAGTAAATTAAATTTCTGGTCATTCTACAGCCTTATCAGGAGGTGTAAGGCTGTGTAGGGGGGAATTAATTGTTTCTCCTGCTGGATCTAGAACATCTCTAGCATATAAACCACTTTGCAAATGTGTTTGCTTAGAGGGCAGTGCCAGAAGTGTGGGCTCACAATGGGCTAGGGAAAGGCAAAATACCCTTACAAATTACTGTACAAGATCAAGATCCCGGTGTCCTCCAGCTCCTTGATATTATTTCTCTGTTCAAAATTGCTGGTTTGACAGCTGAATTAGCAGAAAAAAATTCTATGACAACTCTCCCCAATGAAAAGTGGGACAGCCTAATCCACCAACAAAGATAATGTAAAGTTTTCCATCTCTGTGTGTGAAGGAACTAGTAAGGCAATAGGAAGTGTTGCTTTGGTTTTCTAACGGGAGAATGAAAGACAACTAAAATATAAACAGGTGTTCTGCTTTTAGCGCTTGTTTTGTTACTTTTCATGCCCAGTTTTATGTCGTAACATTTCAGAGGTTTTGGATGCATAACTATTTTAAGCAAATGATGAATTTCCAAGTCACTAACAGGTGATTTGAGTTTGCTTTTTGAACATTGCATGGTCAGAAATTACCGTATGTGTTAATATGGAATTAATTTTCTTTCTCTGGAGTGTAATCAACAATCCTCAACTTTGTCCTCAAATCACAAAAGCTGTGCCAAGTCCAAACACTGTGTGTGGAAGAGCTGGTCAGCATTTGCATTCTGTGAACTTGATAAATAAACATAAACCAGTAAGAATGCATAAAATCAATTAACCAAACAAACCATGCATGGCACTCCAAAGATGTAACTGAGTGCTGCAAATGCACTCATCTGCAGCTTCACTTATGCTTCCCAAGATAAGCAAAGTTATTTATACATTTTAACATGTAAGGTAGTTGCCAGAGAGTAAATATGAGTTTCTGCTGAAATTAATGAGGGAATTCTGATTCATAATCACTCATGTATGTTTAGATTAATGAGAAGTCCAACATTTCCTGGTACTTACATCTCCAGTAACAGATAGTTCAAACTTTGCAATGCAATTAGAGAAATTTAATTAGGGGAAAAAGTACAGCATTAGTTGAATTTTCTGGATGTTATCTGGTTTCCGTGAATAGAAACGGTAAAACTGTCTGCTCAAAGAGCATTTTAAATTTTTCCATGCCTTCAATAGCAATGTCTCTTCAAAACCCATAGAAATGCAGTGTAAGAGCTGAGAAAGGAGCACATGCTTCACTGTGAGGTTTTTGTTAGCTGGAAAAAACAGGCATGGGGTGTTGACACAAAGCCTGATAGCCCCTCACTGTATCCAGTGGCGTTCTTTCGTCTTGATTCACCTCTGCCCTGCATCTGAAATCCAAAGCTATGGAGCACCTTCCTCTAAATAGTGCTTTACATTTGTTGAACACCAACGTGGCATTAAACAAACTGGTTAAACACAGATTGCAAATTTAAAAATTCTGAACTCCTCCTTAGAACATCATAATTACAACAAGACTTCTAGGATCTTGCACATCTTTTTTATTTGACTATTTGGTGCCTGTCCAGAGAACTGGATGGAAGTTTTTGCTATCAAGAATATCTTTATATTTTAGGTGTTAAAAGTGTGCAGGAGTGTAGGGCAGGGAAAACTCTATTCATTAGGTGATTCAGTGTTTTTAGCAAGAAATCATTGCCAATGTCATTTCCAGACAGCCTTTTCACACATTTCAGTAGAATTCATTTTATTCCAAAAGGGATCTACTTATATTTACATCAAAAGTTTCTGCAGGTTGAGATGTTAGGAATTATTCCTTTCTGCCTTTGAAATCTTCTTTCAGAATCAAACCTCTCCTGGTGTAATAGGCTGTTTCTGCTGGCAGAGCTGTCTAGAGGTGCTGTGAACCCTCAGTGAGTCACTGTGAAATGGTCAGAATGACCATTTAATTAGGAAAGGGACCCAGTGTATTTCCAAACTAATGGCAGTATAAATATTCAAACTTCTGGTGGCACAGAAATCTATGTGTCAATGTAATCTTAATTTCCCCAGACATCAGGATTTAAAATAATTTAGAGCCTACAGTAAAAATCAATTTTGAGAATTACCTTAGAATCCTACTTGCATTCAAACCAATATTGTTTTGATTGAAACTTTAATTTACAAGCACCCTGAAGAATTCTTTATGTTTCTAAAAAATGCTGTGTTTTAGAGGTAATGAAGATAAGCCATACAAGTATGAAATGAAGAAATCTTACTGTGTACAGTGCAAATAACTTATGGTAAAATGTGTCAACACAGGGCCATAAGAGTGAATACTTGGCTTTAAAACAAAAAATAAAGTTACAGGTCTGCTTTACAGGAGTAGTTATGGTTAATAGATTTGAAGATTAGGAATATACATCATCTACTCACACTCCCCAGTACTGACCCAGAGAAATTTTCTTGTTCACATACTTGACAATCCCCCTCTACATAAGGGGTTGTTTTTTTCTCTTAAATTGCAATTATGCACATAGTAAAGTAACATTGAAGGAGAATAAGGTATAAGAAAATAGTAATTAATGGATTTTTATTAGGTTTGGAGTTTTTTGACAAATAAATCTGCAGTAAACTAGGGCCTAGCATTGGCATTATGATTTCTTTGGTGGTTTGACTTGAATCTGAAAATCCAAATAAAGGGAGCATTTTTATTTGTATAGTAGCTTACAGTTAAAAGTTATTGCTATTATTGTTAGCCATGGTGACAGTGCAGGGAAGGCCTGTGGAACAAAAGAAATATCAGCATTTTGACAATTGGAAATCTTGTGCATTAAAAATAACTTTTCAATAACTTGAAAGGTATCAGTGCCAGGAAAATATTTGAGAAAAATACCTATTTTCTGTTATGATGAGAAGCGTGTTAAATGTTTGCCTCTGCTTTTCTGTTGTTCATATGTGTTTCAGAAGGAAGTTAGCAAAGTGTGTTTGGAGTATTTAAAAACCTGTAGGACATTTTGCTAGGTTTGGAGGGGACTGAATTAAGACAGGGGCTGTGCCATGACAGGAAGGAGATGTTTCACATAATGACGTTTTTCTTTAAAGTGTTATATTCTTCTCACCCGAGTCACTAGGCATTTTTCCTTAATGGAAGTGATTTTGAACATACCACACATTTTAATTTTTTTTTTTTCTTCAGTGAGTAGTATGTCCCTCCTGATTGGAAAAAAAGCCAAAAAAGAAAAAGCCATTGAAAGAAAAATCATAGTCAACCAATCAACACCTTGTATATATATATATAAAAAAATGTTTCTTTCTTACTTTTCTTGTGGATTTTTTGTTTGTTTTTGTTTTTTGGTGTTTCTTTTTAAAATATCAGCTCATAAATTCCTATGGGTTCATTTACCACTACCTTGAATAAGTTTACTAATATGCATGGAGGAAAATATAATAACAAAAGCACTTTACTGGTTTGGTTATGTGGACTTAGAGTTGTTGGAGGCTGGTTAAAACATTTACTTGGACTGGGTTTTTTTTCTGTATCAGACACCATTTTTCAATTTCAAATAAATAATTGCATGTAAGAATGCAGTGTAAAGCTCATCCAATTTGATCAGGCACTGGAGTTTTTGCCTCTCCTCTGCTGCCCCATATCTAAAGCCCAGTGTGCTATTGGCATTAATCAGCCATACAGCTGATCACTCATTAATAAATAGCTCCATCTCAGTAAAGAATGGCTTCACTTGGAAAGAGCTGAATCAATGAAGGTTTTCATGCATTTATTTTAAAAACCCAGCTTATTAAGTGTTTCATAAATGAAACTTTCTTGAGAAAGCTTGATTAATTACAGTAGGTAGGTGTTTAGGTGGCTATATCAAAAGCACTGTAAATGCAAGGTGCATTATCCATAATATTTGGAGTTAGTCCTCATAATTCTGGAATCTCTTTTAAATTAAGTCTGGGTCTTGAAAAGACCTGCTGCTTGTGTTTCCCAAATCTGAGTGTGATAATTAACAGGTTTTTCCATGAAATGTGGGTTCTTGGGCAGATTTGAGGCCTTTGTTCAAACTCTCTGAACTCCTCTTATGCTCACTGCTCCTATGTACAGGACATGAGAGAAATCAGGTGGTTTGGATCTTTCTGTATGACTGCAGACAAGACAAAATGCTTTGGAACAGAGTGAATATTTTCCTTCTACAGTAATTTAGTAAAAAAATCACTGTTGAAGATCTGATGTATAAAAGTTGCTCTTTTGTAGCCAATAATCTGATTCAGGAGAAGTCTCTTCACCACGAGGCTCTCAGAGTGTGATGTAGGTGTGCTGAGAAGGTAGCAGCAGTGTCACCAAGCACTGCTCACCCCACAGCTGTGCCACCTTGCTGGGTGTGACAGGTTTTCCATTCCTGCAATCCCTGCATGGAGCTGTTGTGGGTGCTGGGGACAATACTGCCTTACATTAAAGGAAGGACAAAATCTACTCTTGCTTCTTGCCCTCTGTTTAAGGGGTCTGAACCAGTCCCTGCCTGATGGCTCAGCAGTGCCACTGATGCCAGCTGGAGTTGTTATTCTGTGTCTCACAAATACCAGGATTACAGAACACAGCAGTCATTATAATGTGCTAGCAGTAACAATCCAGTTATGGATTATATGTATTATAACAATCCATATATGCTGGATGAATGTGCTCTGTTCAACAAACATTGAATCTTCCTCTCTCCATCAACATAATGTGTTAAAAGTTATCTATCCTACCTCTGAAACTGAAATAATTAGCAAATAATTTACCTGTATAACTCATAAACTTATTATCTCTAAATGGTAAAAGATACAGCATTCATAGTTACATTTTCCTGAAATGTGCATAACTTAAGGCTTATAGAGAGATGATATTGCCTGTGTTGCTTTGATTCTGGAGTCAAAATTACATTTATTATTGAGCTTTGTTTGACATTCCTTGAGGTTCAAACTTCTTGGGAGTCTGAATATAATCACAGCAGATACATGTACATCTCTTATTGCTTGGCTGAGCACAGAAGACTCAGAAGCAGCCCTAGAGGAAAAATTCCTCTTCCCTGATGAATTCTTTAAAATCATTAATGCTTTCTGGCTGCAGCACGGGAGCGGGTGGTGCCAGCAGAGCAATGCAATTAACCTTCCTTATAAATTAAATGTGCAAATGTGTTATG
Organism: Ammodramus savannarum pratensis; assembly: GCA_020466415.1. Taxonomy (NCBI): domain Eukaryota; kingdom Metazoa; phylum Chordata; class Aves; order Passeriformes; family Passerellidae; genus Ammodramus; species Ammodramus savannarum. The sequence continues at coordinate 21,250,450 of JAHXMQ010012336.1, read as the reverse complement.
TAGTGCACAGAATTTGGATGGAATTATTTCTACTTCGACGTAGATTTAGCTGGGAAAAAATAATTTTCTAACAGCTGCTCTGTGGCTTGGGAATTTGAAACAGCTTTTACTCTCCTTAAACCAGCTATCAAATACCTGGGGCTGGGAATGGCAAAATGTGAAATGTAGTCATATATTATTATATACAGGATCAATATTTCAAAAGGCCATCTAAGCTCTCTGGGAAAAGAGGCGTTTGCCATTTTTCTGCAAACCACAAAAGAAGCCTAGCTGGAAACATTTATTTTTCTCATCACTTAGTGTTTAGCAGACAGGCTTCTTTTTAATAAAAAGATGACAAAAGAATAAATAAGCTATTCATCATTAATTGGGAAGGCTCCTTAACAGTTGTAAAAGGGGGAAAACCCTTTGCATAATTCATAAAGATAAAATATATGAGGAAAAAAAATTATTAATTAAATGAAAGGAGAAAGTTTGCTTACTGTTTATATGTAAATTTGTGAAAAACATTTACTTTTTCTCCTTTCCCTAAGGACTAGGGCAAGTACACTCCATAGCTTTTGGAGGAAAAAAAGCATTATTTCCTCTATTAAAGAAGAGGGGTTGTTTCTTCATCTATTTAAAACTGAGAAACATGATGAAAAGGCAGCAGATTTAAATGTTTAGGAGTTTTTGTTTCATTTGAGGAGTTTGTGACAGTCATAAGTACAGCTGGAGGTGTGGCAGCATAAAGAGCTGCTAATCAGCATGTTCTGGCCAAGTAGGGAATCAATCCAGCTGTTGGTATGGAAATTCATTCTGAATTCTGACTGAATCCTGGACAAATCAATGGTGTGGCATGAAAAATTACTCATTATTGCTTCTATTATAAGGAGAAATCAACACTTTTTAAAACAAAAAGTCCATCCACAAGGCTTGGTTATTTTAACTTTTAAATAAGATTTTAAACCAAAACTGTTGTGGCTTTATGTAAGGAAAAAGTAAAAGGCATACTGAAAGGGAAATTTGATAAATATTTCCATCACTGAATGCAGAGGTAAAAGCTTCCCCTAAAATGGTCATACAGTAATTTTTGACTCTGTGGAGCATGCTAAAATCTGGGGGAGTTTAATAGAATAGAAAGTACTATATATGTAATTTCAAGATAGTTTAGATTTTTTTTTTTCTAGTTACTAGACATCATAATTCCCTTATTTCTTCCTTCCTTCCCCCCCACGTTTCCTGCCAATACTTTGATGTGTGTTTTGCTAAGTCAGTGGTTTTTCTTATCTATACCCATATGTATTTTATATGCATTAGAAACCATGGAATTCATTGTTTCTTCAATTTATAACTGATATCAGAAAACATGTGCAGTTCTCAAAAACAGAGACAATACAGCAAGTTATGCTATGAAGTGAAAGTTAATTGATACTGGCAACAAGTTGGGGAACAAATACTCAGGTTTGTTATTCTTATACAAGAACAGTCTTAGAATTTTGTGTGAGATTGAATTAACTGAAAACTACTTCTTAAGAAGTCCAATTAGCTTGTGGCACTTTTGAAATGAATCCTAGCCCTGCACTAATCTGTATTGACATATTATTCCTTATAGAATTTGTCATTTGTTCTGAAATGAAGAAATAAGTGAAAAGCAGATAACCTCACCTCTCTTGTCCTTCTGGATCAGTAAATTGCTGTTTGGGAATGAATCATTTTGTAGGAAACCAACATATAAAACTACTCTCAAAATTTGAAAGTTGCCTATTTTATGTTAGAAAACCTCATTCATGACTGATGTGGAGGCACAACTTTTATTTATGTCTTGTGTATAGTTATTCAGTGTGGGGCATGGGATTGACATTTACATGCCGGAGTTTTATCCTGCACATGTAAGACAAATTAGGCACAATGAAATATTTTCAATGGGTGATACAGTTCTTCCCTGCTGCTCAGGCACACTCTTTTCCCTAGAACTTCAGGTTCTAGGTCTGACACTTTAGTCAGGATGTATTTGCTGTGTGCTAAGCCTGGACAACACAGATAGCACCTGATTGTCCAGGCAGGAGAATTAAGGGGTTTGGGCACAATGGTGAGCAATATCCACAGAAACTGTCTGACCTAAAAGTCAGCCTACTGTCCCAGTGATCATTCTTTCATTGCATCCATTGATGGACAGCATTGCAAAACAGAGAGTGAGGTTCTGGTGACAGTATGTGTGTGCAAGCAGGATGTTATCATTGGGGGAAGTTAGAGGCATGAGACAGATCAGGAAAAATCAAGGGACTGCATTTATTCCTACTGCTTTATCCTAATGGGGCAGCAAGTCACAGCTAATAAAATAGATTTAACTTCTCAGAAGGGCTCCTTAGCACAGCAGAACACCTGTGCCTGCTGCAGCTGCCATCTCTGACATGTGTATCTGTATTTATCTGCTGAGCTGCCCACAGCCCCCTGAGCAGGGCTCCCCGTTCCATCGCACCCACGCTAACTGTGCTCAGGATGCACCAAGGTTTGGATGATAAATGCTGGAGGAATTGCAAATGATTGCCCCCTGAGGTATTCATCTACTGTCTCAGCATGACTTCAGGGAGCTCTGAGCCTCTGTTTATGCTGGCTTTTGGATCAGCTAGTCTATATCAATTCCAGAGGTCTGCATCAGCTGTGATCCCATGGTACCTTTGGTAAATAGGATCACTAACCCCAATATGCTGCCCAGACACCAGTTCTAATAACAGTCAGTCAAGCCAAATTCCTGTGTATTCCAAAGTTGCATATAGCATTCTTCACTGCCTCCCGTGCTGTTTTCCTCTCAAGCCTCATGAAAATGAAAGCATTGAAAACTCTAGAAAATCAAACTCTATTTCAAGCATAGTTTTTCCTTTTCTCTTCCAAAAGATGTTGCATAACCTAAGTTGAAGCTCACTGCAGACTGATTTGGGATATGCCTAGACTGAGATTTCAGACTCATTAAGTTACTTAGCCCTCTTATCCATCACAATTAGAGTTAGACAACCAAATATCTTCATGTCTAGACATATTGATGGAAGGTAGAGTCTCTATTCTCTCATGGACGATTATAGTTAATAATTAGGATTAAGGAATTGGCATGCATATTAGAAATTGCTGCAGCCAAAGTACCCCTCTATCATCTCAATCTGCTGTAGGTGCAGGACAACTCATCAGGGGCTGTTTGTTCCTGCAAGCTGCTTTGTGTAGGACACAGCAGCTAATAACAAATGTCACTCTCAGCAGAACAGCAAAGATCCAGTCCAGTTCTGACTGTAAAGGTGGAAAAGCAGCTGAAAACAATACCTCAGCCAGGCTGAAATGAAAATTAGCAGGTCCAGTTCTGAGTTTTGAGGGTTTCTGGATGTTACAGCACCAGTTCTGTGCTTAAGTGTCAGTATGTGCATTAACATGGCTGTCTCTCCTTCCCAGACTCTCAGATGGAATCCTTTCCATTGCTGTTCCTCTCTGAATGGCTTTGCATCATAGATTTGAATAAAATCACACTGTTTAAAGGCTGAGATCCAGATCAGATCCTGTTCACTTGGCAAGCAGGTAGTCTGAGACCCTTGAGAAATCTGTCACAGGAAAAATAACTTTATTTGAAAAGCAGTGACTGAGACTTCCTGAGCTCCTCTGGAGGCAGAAAATCTGTGAGGGAGTTCACAAGAAAGAATAGGGCAGTTTAGATCTTGGAGGACTTTGATCACTTCAGAGACTCTTCAGAAGAGCCCAGAGACTGGAAGAAAGGAAAGGAGAAGGCTGAGAAAAGCAGGCAGTGGTGTAAGTAGATTGAGAGATGTCTTGTGGAGAGCAGACACCAACAAATTTTCAGGATGACTTCTGATTGCAAAATGTGAGCTAAGAAATGATCCTCTGCATGTGGGACATGGAGCAGGCCATGGGGTCATTCAAAGGTAATCAGATCTTGTAAGCAGGAGGGAAGAACTCTTTGGAAAAGGAAAACCATTTACAGCAAGTTTTTAAAATCTTGGGTGTTCTTAATGGTTTTACAACCCTCTTTCTAGTGTAGCATGTTTTATTGTCAATATCTTGTAGGATTTTTCTGGAGTGCTCTACGCCTCCTTGAGATAAATATATATGAAATTTTCAGTGTTTGGTTGTTTGATGCCAGTCTGTGATGCAGCAGACACTTTGAAAGGTATGACTGCCATATATACAATCTGATCCAAGAGCAGTATGCAATATTTCCAGCCAGATCTGAAGTGCATCTGGCCAAGTGTTTCTGCATGTACTGATCTTGTACTCCAATTTATTCCTGGGTGAATTATTTTAAGTATTCATAGACTTTTGTGATTTCCTTCCTCACTTTTTTCAGGATGTCACATTCTTGTTTTGTTTTGCCTGGGTTGCATCTTCGAGAGTGATGTGATTCCAAATTAGTTTCTGGCTCGATTTAGAAGCATTTCCTTCTGAGTTCTTCAGGTTTTACTTAATACACACTGAATGAAATACTGATCCATAATATGGATGGTATAATGGCATTTTACTGGCTTTTCTTAAACTTGCAGAGTTACGCTGATAACTGCATAAGTGGGGTCATTCTGACAGAACAATGACAAAAGCACCAAGCAGCACTCTGTTCTTGACTGAGTCTGTTCTCAGTTACCAAGTACAGCTAAAGGCTAAAATCAGAATGACACCCTAAAGACTTCTGTTGCACTCTCCCATGCCCTGCTAAAAAGATGTTTTATTCCTCTTTTATGCCACCCTCCAATTTTCATGGAACGCCATTTATAACAAAAGATCTTCAAGCATAAAAGAGGTATAATCAAATTTAATTGAAGAGTATAGGACAAACAAAAAAAAAAAAAAAGAAAGAAAAAGAGCTTTGTTTATATTTGAGATATTAAAGTATTTTTAATAATATCACCAGGGTCATTTAGGGGGAAAAACATCTTGGGATCCTTAACTGTTCTTGACAGAAAAAGTACTCTCTTAGGTGCATGATTCACCTCAGTGAGTACTTTGAAACCAGAGGAAAGTGAGCATATTTATTAGGGTAACAATGAAACTCCTGATTTCCTCAGGTGCTTTGAAGAGCTGGCAAGCAATGTGGTAACAGGGAGTACAAAGATTTTTCTTGATGCTTGTTCACAGCTATAACTCTTTGGTGAGCTATAATGAGGTACAGGGAAAAGGAAAACAATTGCTGCTACTTTAATAACCTGTCCTGTTGGACAGTTGAAATTTCAGAGGTTTAGGTCCATGTGTTAAGCAAAGTGTGAAGTTTATGAAGAATCTGTCTTTCTGTCCTATTCTTTTATTCCTGTTTCTTTTGTATCTCCCCCCACACCTTATATTATTTTCCTATAGCTTTTCTACCAGGCACTTGAAAGGTTGAAAATCATCCTCCCTCTCTTAAATAGAATATTATATAATATGCTGTCCTTTGCTTAGTATATCATCTATAGAGGTTTGTGTAGCTTTTGAAGTTCTCTTAGATGTGGAAATGCTTCACGTATTCTGAATACTAAAGGTGAAAGCAGGAGTTTTCCACTCCCATCTCAGCATTTATTATCATTCCTACTTGCAAAGTAAATATCTCCACAAACTACATGTCAAGCTGTAGCTGCAGGCATGTCAGGTCAAAACTAAAAAATAAGAACTGTAATAGAAAATACTTGTTTAACTGTATTGGTGTTCCTTTGATACTCTTCAGGACCTTTAATTTGTGATCAAATTAGTATGAACAGAAACAGCTCTTGGGTGCAATCTGCAATCTCTCTGTGAATGTGATAAGGATGTCATTTGACATGTGAACTCAGAATAGTGAAACAATTCCATGTTCTTGTATTTCTGTAAGAAGTAAAATCAGTCTAATGGAAAAATAAGAAACAAAGGAATCATTACAGAGGTTATTTAGAGTTGACCTTTGAAATAAAGTTTGGGAAAGGAGTTTGGCACAAAATCACAAGCTTTGTTCCCAAGTACAATCTTTAGGGTAGTCTTTTATTGTTTGTATAAAAAAATTCAATCACTTGATAACACAAGTCTTGCTCATGGCAGCCAGCTTGCTCCTAAAAAGCTCCTCAGTGCACACAGCTGCAAGAGACAGTGCCACAGAAAGCCAAGTGTGATAAAATAAAAAAAACAATCAGAGGAAAAATTTTTCAATGAGGAAAAGGACCTAATGAAGTTTCTTACTAGGGATTGCCAGGTAACATTGAGCTGGACACATTATTTGACAGCACAGCCCCCAAGAACCAAACTCCACAATTTCCACCTCAGCTTAATGAAACTTGGCAACACAGAGTTACAGGGAAGAGCCAAGGTTTTAATTTTCAACATCTACAATAAAGCCATTCCATAAATCTTAAGGATTCCTTATGATTTTGATGTCAAGAACATATGCAGGGAATTCAGAGTGCACTAGTGAATCCTTAGAATGTTGAAGCAAATTTTACAGGAGAAAAGAAACCTTCTAAAAAAGAAAAGTGAGACACAGAAGACTCATAGCTTTCCATTTCATCTGATTTCATTTTGCATCTGCTGAGTGTGATTACCATCACACTGCAATGAGTGAATGAGATCACATTAAAGACACAAAGAGAGAGCCCATGCAGATTCCATCTCCAGAGCAGAACAGGGCAAGCAGGACCAGTGGAATTAGAAGCGATTGGAAAGCTCCAGTAAAGGTTTATATCTGAAAAATATGAATGTAAAAACATAAGGAATAGGAAAAAACTTGAGGGAATTGTGGTCAGGGAAGGAAAGGCTGGTAGAAAAGCCTGGTTTGGGTACAGGAATGTGCAGAGCTGGCAGCTCCTCAGCTCCTGATTGAGCTCCTGTGTATCCCTGGGCTTTCAGAGATTTGCTTTATTCAATAAATAAATAACATGCTGCAATTCTACCTTGAAAATTACCAGGATGTAACTGTGTATTTACTGCAGCAAAGAGAGAGCTATCAAAGGACAAGGCAGCAGAAGTTTCAGGAGCTTTATGACAGAAATTGATACGTTCTAGTTGCAGTCCAGAAATTATCATGCTTTTTCAAATTCCAGCAGAGATAGCAACAGTAAGAGAATTTGAGAATAAGCTCAGCCTTCCACAGAGATGACATGATTTTCCTGCAGTAAATATGAATTTACTAAACAAGTTAATTTTAAAATTAATAAGAGATGATATTGCAGATATAGGCCTTAATACAATATAAAGAGTTTAAATGATTTGTTGAGAATCTAAAACTGCTCTGGGGACAATTTCTGTCGTTTATACTGCACACACAAAGAATAGTTGGCAGAATGTAATAGAGGCATTTTTCATTTTGTTAACAACAGGGTAGAGAGTGTGCCATTTAAGAAGAAGTACATTGTAAAGTAATGCTGTAAATATTGCATGGCATTATTCTGACCCACTATGGCTGTGTAGATGCTATGAAAAGGAACAAGAAAGAATGCCTTTTTAAGCACTATTAATCTGCCTGCTTTTGAAATGTTTAATATTTAAAGTAACTTAAAGCCATTTTTTATTCTTTAATCAACTTTCTAGCTTGAATATATCTCGGGGTTTTTTCCAGATTTACACTTCGGCTATTTATTTACTATTATTTTAGATTGTCACTGATGCTGCAGCTACTTATGCAGTAATAGAAAAGAGCTTTTCTTCTTACTGGAAAAAATAAGATCCTTCATTTGGGTCTGAGATTGCCTATTTCTGTGGTATTTAATTTCTCCTGCTCTCACGAGCATCCATTCAGATGGATTACAAAAAATGCCTTGTTACAGTGTTAGAACTTTTTTCAATGTAGGTAATTTTATTCATAACAAGATGAGGAAGATTATCTTTAATATGTCAAAACTTTTTTGTTCAAAGATCAGATTTAAAATATCTGTAGGATTCAACTTCTCTCTGAGGTTAGTAGTCAGTATCAATCTTTATCTTCATGAGTAATTTTTCTATTTATTTGTGCCAAAAAAATTCAGCAGTGTTATTCCAATGTCAATTTATAAATGTTGGGGCTCTGCTTCAATACTAAGGATGAAACGCTCAGGAAGTGGCTCCTGCTCCCTTTTGTGTCTCACATTTGTGGAGACCCTTATATGCAATTTTGTATATAACCAGGCATTCTTTTCACTGTGTTCTGTATATTCTACAGGTGAGTTTAAATCAGAGTCAAGAACAGCACCATGTGCTAATGATCTTACTCATCCTTTGGTGATCACTGAGACAAAGGAGCAAGAGCTGCTCGAGTTTCTGGCATTGACTCCTTTAATTGGAAAATTGCAAAAGTAGCTTAGAGTTCTCATTTTTTTCTCTGCATAAAATAGCTTTAAATTGTCTTCATAAAATGTCAAATGATCCTGAACCTCTCCTGGTTTCCATGACAACCTGAGTGTGGTGTAGTCACAGACTGGAGATTCTCTGAAGCCGATAGTGACTTTATTAAATATTTTTGTTTTAACAAGGGAGGATGTCAGCAATTTCTGCCAGGTGAGCTCTCAGACCATTGTTTTAGTCTTTGGTTTTAAATGTGCTGCTTTGTAGCTTCTTGCCTACTTCTGTATCAACCACAAGGAAGATACAAAATTGAAGAGGTTCAGCTCAGATACTTTATGCACAGGAAAACTGCAACTGGTTTTAACTAACAGACAATCAATATCTCATTTATTAATAGTTGTGCTCTTCTCCCCAGTACCACATATTTGTCTAAAAGGAATAGCTCCATTTTTTGGTGCATTTTTGGGGCCTAGCAGTAATACCAATGATATTCTCTTATATGGCATGTGCAGAGAGAGAATCGGCTCCACAGTGGGTGAAAAAAATGAGAAAACTTTATTGCCTTTACAGCTGAGTGTTCCCAGGAGATAAAACCTGTAAAGTAGAAATTTTTTTCCTAATTGTGCTAACCCAAAAGCCAAGCTCCTTCCCCAGGAACAGAAGAGTATTGATATTTAGCTTTATGCTTTGCTTGCCTCTCCAAACTGAGCTGTTTTTTTGCTAGATTAGCTTGATCAGTCTGTGCTCACACCAAATTATTCCCGACTGCACCTCACTGTGGTAAAATCAGAATTACATGATTGGGAAACACTGGCAATTTCTGCTGCCATTTCAGCAGAGTTGGTTCTGAGTGAAGAGCATTTTATTTCAGTAGGAAAATTAAAATTCTAAACAGGTGATCATGACACTTGTGCACATCCTGTGCTATCAAAATGTACCAAAGTTTGCTGTTAGGACCATCCCAAGACGGCTGTAGTGTTGTGGTCTGGTATGGGGGCTGTTCCAGCCATCAGAGGGTGCATTGGTGTTGCTGTGTGTGTTCATTTCCTGAATGCAGCCACTCAACAATGTTTTTGTTGTCCTGCATTGATCAAATTATGCCTGCAGTGTTAAATGGTGAAGTGTGCAAATAAATGTTTGTATTAGTAAGGATGTGGGTGTCCATTTCCAGTCTCTCAGTCCACTGAGAAAAGCTAGCTTTAGCAACGGCACATTTGGAGTGTACCGAATTCAGCCTATAATTCACCATTCACCTTGCTTTACAGAATCAGAGACAAGGAAATGATCAATTCTGCCACATCTGTACATGGAGCTCTGCAGACATGAACATCTTCAGGCTTGGGGCCTGCCCAGGGTGAACCAAGGCTGTTGGGTATAGTCAGGTTAAAGATATAATTCACCAGATGGTGAACCACAGAGCTGACAGGGTGAAACACACCTTCATTGCTTGAGAAACAAATTTGGTTGGCAAAATTAATATTAATACAATATTTTCCATAGGACTTTCAAAATTATTTTGTATTTTTTAATACATAATACTGTATTTTTTTAATACAGTTGGATAAAGTCAAAGCTGGAAGGGGTGGAAAAAAAATCCCAAGGGATACAATTCCTCTGATTTTTCTCAATGTTCTAACGAGTTCAGATCAATTCAAGTACTCTTATCCTGAACAAGGCAGATAGATTTTGCCAAACTGAATCTTCTAAACAAGCTTAGACATATAAAAAAGAATTTTTCCTGTGATCTCTAACATTCTAAGGAACTAGCACAGTAGTTTACCACAGCCTAGAGCAATGACGATAAAACTGGGCAAAGGAGTTGATAAGGAAAGAAGAAATACAAGAAATAGTGTGGGAACTAGTAATGAAAATGGGATAAAATTGTTCAGGGATCAACTTGGATTTGCAGAACTGAGAATAGACTTTCTGGAGATTGTTAAGACCTACAGAAAAATGTTACTCTGCAGAAGAGTTCCAATCAGGTCACTCTGCAGTAAGGTCTCTGAGGACTTTGTTGTCTGGCTCTCCTGATATCAAAGGTAATGCCAAATGTTTAAATTTCATGAACAGTGCAGGGGGAAAGCAATTTGTAAATCCATCATAGTAGAAAAAAGTGAGTTTTGGAAACATTTTAGGTGAATCTTGGCTTCTGAAGTGAATAGCAGAATTTCCATTGCTTTCAGCTAAAGTAAAATTTCACCTTTGACTTTTCTGCAGTCTTCAAAAAAAAATGTCCATTATAATTTTTTGTCTCTTAGAAGAGCCAGCAGAAATATTAGTTTCCTTCCTGTCTTGTCACAAGAGGTAGAATGGAAAATCTAGTTATACTTGAAAAACTTTTTTTTTCCCAAGGAAGGAAAAAGAAAGCATAAATAATTCTCCAAAAGTAATGAGGAGTAATGGATTATCAAACCTCAAAATGCTGAATAAAATTGGGGGAAATTTGCATTTTGTTTGTGAATTTGACTGTTTTGAGGGTCTTGTGGACTTCTTTTTGCTTTTTCTTAAGTTTAGATTTTTGTAAAGACGATATTTTCATCAGAATCAGAGGAGAAAAGCAAGATAGAACTTTATTAACAGATAAAAAAACAGGGGCAAAAAACATAGTTTTATATTTTCATTTAAGGCATAGACTGAAATGTTATGGTTATGATGAAAAAAATTTTATTTAATTGTCTGAAATGATGACATAGGGATTGTTGAAACTGAGAATAAAATAAATATTTTCCTCCAGATGTGAGCCACTTGTTTTATGATCAATCTTTATTGCAGAATATCTCAGTCATTTTGAAAACACTGAAATATAAATTCTCTGTTAATCTCAACCATCTGAATGTTGGGTTGGGTGGGGGTTCTGAGCATGCAAGTGCCATCTCTGAGTGGGATGCAGTGCAGTCTTGGAGCTTCTGCAGTCATGCTACTGCTGCTGAAATGCCCATTTTCCATTTCAAGGGAAGCAGTGTTTTTGTGTGATATGGACATTATCTCAGGAGTGGAGCTCTGCAGCAGGAGCAAACTGCTCTTGGCTGGCCTTTACCTTCAGTCATTTATTTGTTATTTACTTGGTCTGGATTTGTAACAGAGCCCTAAAGATATTATCGAGTGGAGTTTCAGAGCTCTCAGCAGGGTAGGAAATGATCCCAGCAGATGTTGCAGGAGGCTGTGCTGCCGGAGCTGTGAGTGCTGCCTTGGCTGCTCTCAGCCCAGGGCCAGCTCTGTGCCAGGCTGGGCAGGGCAATGCAGGGGCACAGTCACAGGGGCACAGGGCCAGAGTGGCACTCTGTTCATTGAGAGAGCTCTCCTGCCTGGCTTTCCTGCTCCAAAGGCATCTTCCTGCCACAGCCATCACTCAGTGCCCAAGAACTGCTGGCACAAAGCGAATGAAAGATTAACATTAGTGTACATGAGAGCTCTCAACAATGCATTTTTAAACCCATTCTGTAACATTCTATGTTCTTTGCATCACGTAATTTCAGAAAGTATGCCTGTTTTAGTGATTTCTGAGACAACCTGATGATTTTGGGAGATGAAGTCATTATTGCTGTCCCATGGGAGTGCACAAGGATGGGTGAGCTGAGTTTTGGGTGTTTCCCCTGGCCAGGAAGCTCCGTTAAGGAATGGCAGTGCCATTGGCATGAGTACATCAAAGTGCAGGTAGGCAGCTTGGTGAAAAAGTGTTCCCAATCCAGCTTCAGGCTGGTGCCTTGGCCTGCTGGGTTTGCTTATAGCTTGGTCAGGGTGGATGGAGCTGCCTTTGGCACTGGCTAAAGGAATGTTGGCATGAGTGTGACTGCTTGCCCCATTTTTCTTCTGTGATTACACCTCAAGTTACAGAAACTTTTTTACATTTCTAGAAAGTCAAAACTCAGACATTCAGTAACATAAAAGGAGGAAATCAAATCCTGTAAAGAGTAAAGATAAATGGAAGCAATTTTGGAGGTTAGGTGCAAGGAGCGATACCTGTCATTATAGACCAACAAACATTTTATTTTGGCTTTTTTCCACCTGTTCATTTGGCATTTACTCTGGTTTCACTTTTGCTTACTACACTGGCAATATCTGGGCTCAGTGTGCCAAGGCTGCCTTTTTGCTTCATTTTCCCAAATGAGCCAATTGTAAGTTTTCTTCTCATGCATTTAAACTTCTCTTATCAAGGGGAAAAAAATCCCAACCAACAAATAAAATAACCAAGAAATAATCTTTAAAAAAATCTTTTGAACAGGCAGTTTACAAAAATGTTTATATTATGAAGTGGACTTTCTTGAGCTTGTGCTCAACAAAAGAAATTCAGCATTGTGGTCACACTTAGAGTCAGCTAGAATAAAACAGTATTACACTAAATACTTAATAGAAGACTTGGGCAATGATCTTGTGAACCCTTTTTAGGCATTCTTGGATTTAGGGAAATGAATGATCTGACTGATTTCCAAGTGTCATGACATTGTACCTACAGAATTGAAATGAAGTGTTGTGAATATAAGGGAAAAACAGCCAAGAATGGGCAATCCAACCTCCAGAGAAGGCACAGAATCAAGCCTTCAGTTTTCCCATGTTTTATGTTAAGACATAAAAATAAACGGTAAAGTTGATGGATTTTTCTTCTGGGCAGCACCTGACAGACCAAACCTCCAAGCCAGGTCTGCAGCCAACATCCTCCCAGTATTGCTGAGGTCTGGTAGGGAGCTCAATCCTCAATAGCCACATATCTAATAAGGAATATTTTTTCACCTGTGATGCCTATTTATGCATATACCTATGTGTACCATATTTTACTTTAAAATATACATTCCCTAAATATTTGTACTCATTAGAGTGTAGCTACATTTTACCAGCAGCATTCTCCTACTTGGCCTGTGCTGATTCTCCACAGAATTTTGTAATATTCACAGCTGTCAGGCTTTTCAGGTTATATGGTATTTTACAATATGTGATCACCATTTAACACGTCCTTGAACACAACAGTGTTTGCTCTCAGTTAAACAGAAAATTGTATTTTCAACTCATAGAAGCCATTATCTCCTGAATTGCAGGGAAAAGCACCTGTATTGTTCAAGAAACAAGGAAATTATGATTTCCAAACCAAAGGAATGGCTTGGTTTGGAAGGAATCTCAAAGACCATCTGTTACCAACCCTGCTGCCATGGACAGGGACGCTTCCCACTGGACCAGGCTGCTCATGGCACATTACATGGGAAATTAGATTGCAAAGGGAATTTAAATGTGCCCTCTGCAAAGAAATGCCTTTTACCTCACACATTTGACATAATGTAATCATCTAAGATTTTTGACACCAGGACAAGTCTTAATTTCAAAATGTAAATCTACAAAGTTTGTGTGAAGCATTCCTGCTATTTATTCCAAAGAAAGCTGTCTTAGCAGAGCAAAATAAAGCAAAACATATGAATTGCTTCCTTTTTTAATACCACACATAATTCATATTTGAGACAGATTGCTGAACAAGAATTGAATTGAAGAGCTCTGGAGGATTTATAAAAGAAATACATGAGAACTTCCACAATTCCATTAGATATATAACATTTGCATAAACCTGCACACTCAAGGCCATGAACTGCTTGAAATTCAGAATATCTTTCTGCTAAGCTGGTATTGCAGAGCTGATAATTCAAAAGTAAAATATGGTTTGTCTTCAAGAGCTGACTTTTTAAATGTCCTAAAGTAATTGGTTAAATGATATAACCTAGCACAATAATCCCTATTATTCACCCAAATTATAAATTGAGATGAATACAGACTAAGATGGAGGGATGCCTTGAAACCAAAAGCTGTGAAGCAAAAAATCCTAGTTTTGGATCTGAATACAAAAGCTGGTGAAATTCTGATTCTTTGGCAAAAAAACCTGAATCCTTTTACTTCAGTAGGAGCAGGGGATTTTCATGAACTCTGTGATTTGGTTCATAATTTTGCAGACCACTTCAATTCTTATATCTTTATCATAGTGTTTGTAAAATAACAACAAGCCCTAATAATCCCAAACTCCTGACCCTTTAAGTGACACTAGGAGTTGTAATGACTCTAGATTAGAATTGTAAGCAAGTTTCCCCACCAAAACCCCTCAGCACTGTGACATGCTGAGTGTGCTGTGTGTGAAGTTAGGGCTTTATGAAACTGCAGTAATTTTGTAAGAATAGCCTACTCTACTGATTTAAAACAGGGGAGAATGGAGTTTTCCCATTCAAACAGGGATTAAGCCAGGCTATTTTTCCCTTTGAGAAATACACTGTGCATTGCTTTCTAAAATAGCTGGATTAAATAACAATATCAAATCCTATAAAACAAATGGTCCGTGAGCAGCTTCACAGGATACCACTTCCTATATTATATTCATATATTGGCAGTCTATAAGTCTATGCTGCTTATTATTAGCTACTTTAGCATGTAGAACCAAAATCTGAGCACTGCTCAGCATTCTTTCTGTCACAATTAAGCCATTATGAGCTGAACTTCTGCATTTGCTGTTGTATTTTCAGTTTATAGGTTATTATTTCTTTGGTAATGGAGCTTTACTGGTTTTGCATAATTTGCATTAATTACAGTAATTAATGGTAATATTACTCTGTCTCTGTCATGTACCCAAAAGTTGAGCTTGTGACAATTCTTTGTGAGTATTGGAAAGGACAGATGATATTATATGAATAGCTTATAAAAATGGTCTTAAGTTTGTCAGTGATAAATTTTAATGGGGACAAATAATTAGAGCTATTATTGCAGCAAAAAAGGGCTTTAAAGTTCCACTTTCTTCTGCCTTTCACATTGAAAAATAATTTAATTTTTCTTTAAAACTGGATACTTTGCACAAGATCTGTAGTAGATACCAGTGCACAGAGATGGAATTGGAGAGACAGGAAGGGTCTCAGTAGAGACAGACAAGACACTTAATTCTTCATGCAGAATACCCCAATCTTTATTCACTTAGCTTATATTTATAGAAATACCAGAGGTCACTGTGTTAAATCTCATTGGTGAACAATGCATTGAAACTCAGTTCATTGGTTGGTGATGGCTAGTGTACATGTCCAGGTCCATCAAAACTTTACTTTTCTAGAGAGTTTACAGCTTTTCTTCATGGATGCTCGCAGGATAGACTTTTTATTTTTGCAGGTGCAAGGTGTTTTCTCACAAGAATAGATTGCTGTGCAAACTGGTTCTCATAATTCTTTTCTCATGGGAATTTAACAGGCTGGCTGTTAGCTCAGCCAAAATAGCAAGGCCTGATTGTACAATGGCTTTCTTTTATCAGGTTTTACCTATATGTGACAATGTAGTGTTGTCCGTGTATTTTGTTCACTGTGGTATATTCACAGAAAGTAATTGGTAATGCAGGTAAAAGCATGATTTACCCAACATCTTGTTGGATTAGCATGTAGCAGTACAGGTTACATGTATGCATTGACATAT
Organism: Ammodramus savannarum pratensis; assembly: GCA_020466415.1. NCBI lineage: Eukaryota > Metazoa > Chordata > Aves > Passeriformes > Passerellidae > Ammodramus > Ammodramus savannarum. Next base: position 21,234,805 of record JAHXMQ010012336.1, on the reverse strand, counting down.
CTTTATTTTCATTTACGTGCACCAAACCTACCATACCTGAATATTTTTGAAGTAATAAATTCCCTGGCAGCACAGTCTTATCAAAATGCCTTGTGTGCAGTCAGAAGGAAGTTATTTCTTAAAACCCAGCAAAGTGCTTGATCATTTCCACACAGCAAATTTGCATCTTCAGTGTATAAAGTCATAGCTGTGTCTTGATAGCTGTATTTCATTTTCTTGATATTCTGATGGGTTCTTTCTGCCAGTTTTTAATATTTAAAAGAAACATCATGCCTTGGAAATAATGTATGTGATTGTTTCATTCCTTTCAGGAGAAAAACTGCTGCATATAAAAGTGTTGTGGTTCTGGCCGTGGCAGCTGGAGCCAGCCATGCTGGGAGCAGGTGCTCCACGAGATTTCCCCACAGCTCTGCCAGCAGAGCTCTCTCCACTCCAGCCAAGCTCTTGTCATCTCATTGCTGCCTGTCCTGGCAATTGGGCCAGCTTTCTTTTGTGCTGATAAAGAGCAAATTGGACTAGATGGCAGCTATTTAATTCATCTCACTTCTGGAGCTCATGCACCTGGGTGTTGTCATGCCCCAAGGGCAGCTGTAGGCTTTCAGGGCCCTGAGCAGCCTCTCCTGCCTCCCTTTCCCTGCTGCTTCTGCCTGGGCGGTGCCAGAGGTGTGCCAGGCTCTCCTG
>JAHXMQ010012336.1:21118106-21233922 GCA_020466415.1 Ammodramus savannarum pratensis | reverse complement strand
CTGGGCTGTGCTCACCCTTGGCTCCTGCTCACCCTCCTTCATGGAGCTGCTCCTCCAGAGGTGTCTTCACAGGGAAGCCAACGTTTTGCAGTTCTTTACAGAAAGCTCAGAAATGCCAGGGAACTTGCACAGTCACCATTTTGATCCAGAGAAGTGGAAGAAACTCTACAGTGAGGTAACTGCAGCAGTTTATTTACTTTGCAGTCCTTTAGGGAATTTTGAATACATAAGTTTAAATGACCAGCTCAGGATCATGAAAGAGGCATGTGGCTCAAGGCAGAAATTCAAACCTTAATCCCCTTGTTCCACATTTGCTCAATTTCTGAAGTAGCCTCATATGAGAAAAGAAGCAATTAAAAGGCAATTACAAGCTGTTAGTGTTGATTTTATAGATGGTACTCAAGCAATACCTGTCTAGCTCAAGTTTTCTATATTCACATCTACTCAGAAAACAGGCATTGTAATGGAGGAAGGAAAAGCATTTATATCCTGCTGGGTCATGTGTTTTAGTGCCTTTCCTATAAAATAAATGCACTCAATCTTTTCTCCTCAAGCCCTTGGAATTCTAAAAAGAGAGAAGTCACAGTTAGAAGCAAACTCTCTTAAGTACCTGCCATGGAGATAAGCTTGCATTTGTCTTCTGGCTGCACAAGAACAAGGCTTTTGCTGATATACATTTGTACTCTGTCTCCTCTTTTCCCAGCAATCCTGCAGGGTGGTTCTTTTAAACTCAGTGTACTTGTTCCTGGCCATTAATTACACCCTCAAGGCATTAGAAGCCTTGAAATGTAAATATGCAGGTTTTGCTCAGTCCTAAGGAGGCCTGTGTGCTCAAGAGGGGAATCAAAGGGCAAAATCCCAGCCAGTAGTTTTGGCACAGCTAGGTGTGTCCTGTGAGCCTCACCTTTTGGTATGAAACAGAAACAAAATGGCAAAATAAATCTCCACTCAATGTCCTCCATCCTTTCTTACAACATCACTGGTACAATTGGAGCTTTGTAAACTGAATTCCCTGGAATTCTCTGAAAGTTTTTGTTATTTGTTCAACAGACCCCAGCTGGAAATCTCCAATGGTGACAATTTCACACCTGCTCCCCCAGACCTGAGTTTTTTAATCAGCACAAAGGCAAAGTTTCCAAACTCCAGTGCTTAGGAGGGCCTTGTCAGAGTCTCTGGCAGCTGTTCATCACAGGAGGTGCCTCAATGATATTTCTTAACCACGTTCTTTAAACTATTCTATTTTGAAATCTCTTACCATTATTCATTTAATTTCTGGCAGTGCAGTTCATAGCATTTCATATGAACCTGTGCCAAAACAGATGTAAATGCAGTCAATTGGTTTTGTTTTAATTTCCTCTTGAAGATTCATTTTTAATCGAAATTATCCTTTGTAAACCTTATCTACCCTCCTTTTCTTCCCCAGAGGGCTCATCTGAGGGCCACTGAACTCAGAGGGAACTCTTTCAGGGTATTGTAAAGGCTTTCAATGAGCTTTCAAATGCTGCCTTCCATGTGAAAAACAAGTAAACATCAGGATCTTTTCCTTTTTTCTATTTTTTTCAATAGGCTAGCATGCACTTTGAGTCATGTGCATTCACTGAGACTGGAAATGCCATTAATTTAGAACTTGTCAGATGCTTTACAGGACTTTCTATTTGCAAATCTTGTATGTGAGCCTCCTCAGTTTGCTCAGTACTCGCCTCCCTCTCTCTGAAGATTAATTTTTGCAAATATATTTTCTTCCTTATATCTAAACTGTTTGCTTTAACAAATAACTAGTCATGTTCATTGCTGGGATCATGGGACATTGATTTTGATTTAGGAGTGGTTTACTTAGGTGTTTTTCAATACTAGAAAAATGTTTAATCTCTGATAAATTTTCATAAAATTATTTCCTTAAATGAATCATTGAAAATAACCCCAAAAACCCGATACTGTTTTGGGTGCTTTTGTTGCTTTTCAACATTGTTGAAGTCCATGGTATCAAGAATATGGCGAGTATGGAACCCTCTGTGCCTGTAAACACTGGCAAATTCCAGCAGTGCCTTCAGAGCCACCTTCTGGTTTAATCAAAGTTACCGTGGAACTAATACCATGGGAAGAAAAAGCCATCCCCACAGCTGACCTTTGTGTAATTTCATTTCATGATGACTTTTTATTCTTTCAGTTCTAAGTGTGCAGTTAATAGAAAAAGAGGTAAAGGGCAATCGGTTTCCTGCCAGTAACCCAGGGGTCAGGGTTTGAGGTAAATTAGATAATTACCAACGTCCCTAAAGCAGACCCACAGTGGAAAGGGAATTTAGGAATTAATAAAAAGACATTTATAAAATTATGCACAGGAACTGGAGGTGCTTTGGAAAAACCAGCAGCCTTTCAATTAAAGGGACTGACACTATTCAAACTCATCAATGACAAAGCAAGCCCATCTTCAGGGAAACCAAGTCTGAAACAGCCCCATTTCTTCCAACATCTGATTTCCCCACGTGGTTTTAAACCTTAGGCAGTAAAATCACAATTAAAGATTGAGAAAGAAGTATTTTTGTAAGAAATAACAATTAATGTTGTCCTCCATAGAATCAGGGTGGATGTTATTGAGGTCTGTGCCTTGCAGCTGCAGGCTGTATGTGTGGGATAATGTCCTTTTATAGGGTAAGCACAGATAAACACATCATGGGGTCCTGGGAAAGAATGGTCTCAGCTTTGTTATACAATGTGCCAAGGGACAAATGATTGGTAAATACAAATGTATTTACTACCTGCGTGGTTTTTGGGTATGTGGTGTTTTGGTTTTTTGGGTTTTTGTTTGGTGGGGGGGCGTGGTGAGGTTCATTTGTTAATTTCTAAAAATATATTCCCTGTTTTTGTGATTACTGGAGTTTACATTGCAAGCAGTAGCTGGTAGAAAACTTGTTAAATAAAAGTAAACTGACAGAAGACAAGGGATGTAGGAAAAGGCATTTATATGATCATGACAAGATAAAGATCAAGCTCTCAGGAAAAATGAAACAAAACAGCTCTGTTGCTTCAATGCAAAATGGGAGTTGGTTTTTGTAGCTCCAAAATATGGCCACAAGGGTGCAAGTTTGATTTTTAGGGACATTTCAGAAAACATGTAATGTGGCAAAAAGCTAATATTTTGTTTGTATAACTATCAGTGATTCTATTTATTAAAGCAAACTTGGGAGGATCAGAATAGCAATTGTTTGCAGAAAAATATGACATCTGTTCTGATATATAAGTCTATGCAATTCTGCTTTTCCACCAGCAGAGGAGATAGCCCTGCAAAGAGGAGAGTTTTGTCACAATTATGTGACACCACACTGCTTTGAGATAAAGTTCAAACACACTGCTGGGATGAGTCTGATTATCCAAGCCCTAAATAATTTCATTTAGATTCAGTTCAAAGTCATGGTGTCAGATTTCTAACAAATGACAGGATGGGAGGTTTTCATCAAGTACCTGACACCTGAAGGTCAGCTGTGGCCCTTCTGCTTTACAGAGCTGTGAAATATTGTCCAGGATGTTGTCATAATCCCCAGGGAAGAAAGGTTGTACCAGGGCCTAAACTGGAGTCCTGCAGTGGGAAAGGGACAAGGTGGGAGGGAGAGAAACACCTTTGTGCTTTCCCAAGCCCTAGAAATAAGATTTTATTTGGTCTTTACCCTTCATGCCCCACTCCCAGGTGTCTGCACCCCTGGAACAGTGCAGTAGCACCTGCATTTGCTGCCTGAGCTGGATCCATGTGCTGAGGGGAGCTCGCAGGGCTTAATCAGCAACCAAGGTGTGTCCCAAATATGGGGAAAGCAATTACATTGTAATAATGCAATATAATAAATTAAGGTCATTTTGGCTACAATCAATTTGAATAATTTAATATCACTGAAAACCAATATCACACACCTATTGAAACATTCATTACAATAATTGTTTAGGCTATATGAAAAGCTTATAATTCAATATGAATATTAACAGCCTCTATTTCCCAGGCAGCTAGAAAATTATTAGAACTGATGATTTTGTATGTAATATGGAAATAATGTTCTTAATGGCAGTGAATGTTTTATTGCAGTGAAGATATAGAAACCAGATTTGTACTGGCAATTATGAATTGCAACAAAGTATTGGGTAAGGAACAGTTTCTTCCTAACTCAATATTTTTAACAAAGTTTGGTTTGATTTTTTCATTTTTAAAATAGCAACAGGTTTTATGGCCTTTTTTTGTTTGTTTTGCTTTAAAAGTAAATAAACAACAAATAAAAGCCCCCCTTGGCTGTAAAAGGGAGACTGAGCAGTGGCAATATGGTTAATGACCTAAAGAGGTTTATGTTCAGTTGAAGACTTTGATGAAAGTTCTATTTCCAAGGGTCTTGCTGTGTTTGGGCCCCAGGCCCTCATCTGTGAAAAGGGTACAATGTGCTGTCTGTGATTTTTTATTTGTTTTGATTTTGTTTGTTTGTTTGTTGTGAGCTGTTTTGGACAGATCTCGTCTTTGTGCAGTGCACAGAGTGGTGCAATATTGGCTGTAATACTCTAATAAAAAAATCAAAGATTCCTTCTTCAAATGTCTTTTAACTTTAGAAACAAGTAAAGGAATGTTTCTTTCCAGTATTCTAGAAAGGGTAAGAGAAGTCATATTGCCTGGGCTGATATTGTTGTAGCATGGCACATCTGTAAAGTCACTGGCAGAGTTGTACTGAATCATTTTTATACTGTGTTCTTAAGAATTTCTTCTGGTAGGTGGACATGAATTTCGTTCCTAAAGCACTTCAGCAAATTTATCAATATTCTTAGTTCCTTGATTTCTTGGGCTCTCTTAATAACTTCATAATTGCAGATATTATAGAGGTTCAAGGGTTGCCCTTTTCATCCCAGCAGTAGAAAAATGTTTCATTTTGGTTCTATTCCATCTGAACTTAGAGGAAAAAATTACTACAATTTCTTATCTAAACATTGATCCTTAGGTGTTTTATAATGTTTGCTAGATGTGGCTTATCGGTACACTCCAGGTAATGTTTTACTTCTGCTATTGACTTTTGGAAAGCACAACAAAATGCAGTTCAAGAATGCATCTTTGTTCCTTTTTACTTCCCTGTGACATTGCGGTCCAGAGTTTCAGAGCTGTTGTAAAGCTGGGAGCTCTGTACACACCCCAGCAAGTGAAAGGGAGCGGAGCTCACTTCAGATGCTTCTGAAATCCACAGAGAATTTTGGGAAGTCTGGCAGCACACATAAGGAATATTACACACAAATATATCTCTAAATGATTACATTAGGAAGCAAAACCCCCAAAACAAAAATAAAAGCTACAAGAAAGATGTATGTGTCACTGCCTAGGCAGCTATTTTATATTTGTCATTGGACTATGCAGAAATCAGTCTTTAGTTTTATTTCATAAACTTACAGTTTGCCATTACATTGCTCAGGATGCAATTGTATTAGACAAAAGAAAACATTTCTCAAGTATTCTTGAATATCTGAGCACACCTTTTTCATTACTTATTTAGTGAGTTTTATGGATTTGCTCAGTGCTTCATTGATAGAGTGGTTCCCAATAAAATCTCAGTTAGAGTGGGCTCCTCCCTTCCATCCAGGTGAGCCCGGCTGGGATTTCAGGTGCTGGCAGGAGCAGCAGCTTTGCTCTCCTAAAACAGGAGCTGTCTCCAAGGGACTGAACTGATCTCTTCCTGCATGAACCTGCTGCTCTGGAGCCAAGAGAGTCTAAAGATCAGTTGGAGCTCCTGGATAAGGATGCTGCCTTATACTGTGATTACATATTTATGGAAACATGACTGAGCTGAGTGAAGACTTAAATTTGTTCTATTATAAATGGAAACAAGGGGGTTGCATTGTTCTTGGGTTTTTTTCTCTTTTCTTTTCTTCCTTTCCCTTTTATTTTCTTTTCTGAATATGTCTTGGGGTTTTCACCAAAAAATAACAAAATATGTTCCAAAAATGTTAATTTCACATAGAAAATTATTTCAGTAAAACAAATCTCCTAAAGCACAAATAGATATAAGTAAAATTACATCTGAATGCATTTTGATTAACAGTTGTCAGGGAAAGGGAGAAAAGAACAAGAAAGATTTCTGCATGTACAGAAAGTACTAAAGGTATGGACAGTGAGACAATTCCAGTAAATTAGCAGCCTGCTTAATTCATTAAGAATTCATCTCTTGGGTAATTGCTGAAACTGAAAATGTTGACAGCCTATTACCAAAATCTCTGTAGGATCATAATGTGGAGTTGAGGGATTTTTCTGTTAAGTGAATGACTCCTTAGAGTCAGTCAAGAAGAATGTTGCCTGCCACCCTGCAGTTTGCCAGAATGAGTTCTTTACCATTAAAGTATAAGAATAGAAGAAAGAATCTTAATTTATAAAAGGCCATGTGGAGATCAGCTCAAGATCTAAGTTGCTGAGTAATGGGGTACTTAGAAAATTATCATGTTTTGTCTTTGAAGAGTTAGATTCTGTGTCTACTACCAGAAATTATCACAAATGTTTTTAGTTTCGTTTCTTAAAAAAATTCTATCTGTGAGATAGATGCATGATACCAAATTCTGAGATTGTGCGAAGTGGGTCTTTCTGGAAAAAAAAAATTATTAATCATGTGAAATACAGTTGCTTTACTTTTTATTTGTACCATCTCTATTAAGCAGAATTTGCCACAGCCAGAGCCACTGTGCAACTGAAAAAAGCATCACAGGTGTGGGGATTTTTTATCCTTTTTTAATTGATATCTTTCACTGCTGCATGTTTCAATTTTGTGCTCATCTAATTCTTTATGTTGCTATAAATCTTCTGGATTGTAGCTTTGACAGTGAATAACAGGGTAGGAGCCAACTCCTTAATTCAAGTGCAATTTAATTTTCAAATCCATAAGTAGAGTAGTTGTCAGAGAAAGGTTTGAAAATTAATGTATTTTTCTATAAATAATGCAGCTCTATCTGATAGTGTAATCTCCCACAATATTAATCTTTAATGATCAACTGTTTCTACATTTCTCTTAACCATAGGTCTACTCAGAATAAAAATGACAAAATAGGCAGTTACAAACAGTGTCTGCAATTTCCCAACCCCCCTTTCTTTTAGTGCCTGACAAATATCATCAGTCCAGGAAGACACTTGGTAGATTAAAAAAAACAAACAAACAAAAAAAAAAAAAAAAAAAAACAAACATCCAAACCAAACAGTAATCCACTCAAATCAGCACACTGGAATTTAAAAACAACCATTAAATAGCACCTAGCATTGCAGTGTAGATGGAAGTGTCTCTGCATTTGCAGAATTACTGGTTTTGGGAGACTCTAAAGAAACCATTAGGACTTGGTGTTAGGGTGTTTTTCCTGTGAATTTATTCAGCCCACTGCAAAGTAATCTCCTGAAGTGATCAGTACTTTGCTCACTTTGCTGATTGAGTCAGCCTTCCAAACATAAACAGAAGAAAATAAAAACCACAGTTTATAAACCTAACCCAGCCATAAATGAGTCGACACATTCGTTAAGATACATTGACTTTCCATCTCTTCACATTTATAGTAAGTGCAGATTGCAAACAGGAAATTGTTAACTTTGTGGGAGGTGACACTAATTATGCACCACACTACCACCCAGGAAGCTGGTTTTGCATACTGCTTATTGAAACTTCCATTTTGGTATTCTTACCATGAAACAAATACAGTTTTATTTTGCATGATGTTTGTCCAGATTGCCATCTTCCTAGGAAGAGTAGTGTTAATGAATTCAACATATAATTCAGAGTGTGAACTTTGTAAGATTTTATTTCTTTATATTTGTATAAACGTGATTATTCAGGCCTTTTCTATTTCTAACTGTGTTTAGCTCATGGTTCTAAAGCCTTTATACATGGGGAAAACCTTAGAGCTCCAACTACACAGACATTATTTCAGAACTTCAGTGATCCCATTCTGAGAAATGCTGTGGTCTCTCACACCCCACAATCCTTCCCTGTTCAATGAGTACAAACAGCAAATCCACCTGCAGCAGTGGCACTCTGGGGCCATGGCCTTCCATCCAGCTGGAGCTGGGACCTCCATACTGGGGCCAAAATCCAAGCCTTGGGTGTGTGACATGCATTTGCCTTCCATCCAGCTGGAGCTGGGACCTCCATACTGGGGCCAAAATCCAAGCCTTGGGTGTGTGACATGCATTTGCCTTCCATCCAGCTGGAGCTGGGACCCTCCACACTGGTCACACTGGGGCCAGAATCCAAGCCATGGGTGTGTGACATGCAGCATGAACAGCGCACACGTTGCTGTCCTGGTAGATAAACAGAAAAAGTCTTGTGTAGACACTGGTGAGCTTGTGACTCAGGTATTTCTGGTGTCTCTGCACCTCTCCTACAGATAATTAAAGGAACTCTTTGGTTCATTCCTCACTTTGCAGCCCAGACTTGTTCTGAGCTGTGCATGCAAGGCAGGGGTTTGTTACGCGCCCTGACACAGCTGCCCCAAACTGAGCTTCAGCCCTAAATCCTGATGTAGGAACTGAGTCTTGCTCTATGATCTAAAGGAGGATCAGTTCCCCTCTGTTTTAATGAAAGCTGGCTATCCTAGCTGAATGGATAGTGATTAAACACAGCATTCCAAGAGCTAACTAGTGAAGTGATTTCAAATGGCTTAATTCAGACTGAGAATTATTTAATTCCTAGAAAAATGAGTAATGACTTAGCTGTCTCTATATGCTCAATTACCATCCAAAATTCAGAATAAGATCTTGTTAATGATTTCCTCAAGTCCTTGCTATTTGCATTTAGCAAAGCAGTGAAATGTGAGTTGTATTTTGTGATGAGTAGCACATTACCAAGTTGCTGTGCCTCTGTGCTGCTGCACTGAATCTTCTCTGATGTGAAGGAGAGGAAGAAAAACAGTAGGGAGAGGCAGAAAACTGGGTGATAAACATGAATAATGCAACGAGTTCCCAGTAAAACAACAACAAAAGTAGTAATGACACTTAGTAATTATTGTTAACATGCTAGTAACAAAATATACTGTTCTTATATTTTGTTTTATAGCTCATTATATTCTAATCCAGTATGTTCTGAATAATGAGATGCTCTACACGTGTAACTGGCATAGATTGCACTGGAGGTATACTTGAATTCAGGGTGCTGCTTTCTGGCTTGGAATGTAGTGATTTAAATATATATAATATTTTTTCCAAGTAGCTGTATTGTTGTGGGGAGCAAACATTAAGAGGATATAGACTTTGTTGAAATATGTCAAGCTTGAAAAGCTAGAGGGGAAAAGTGCCACTTCTTCCTTGAGAGACAAATATGGTTATAACTGTGTGTATTGCATTACAAACCTTGACCCTGTATCAAACTTCTCCTGAAAAAGCTTTTACAGTCTCTTTATGTGTGTTTCTGGCTGTGCTGTAAGTAGAAACACTACAGCTGTCCATAAGCTGTTCTCAGATAATCCATCTGCTACAGGAATATCAAAATCTCCAAATGACAAAAGCCACACAGGTTTCAAATGGGAGGCAACATAACTCTGCTTAACTGCCCTCTGTGGAGTTAAGCAGAGTTATGTTGCCCAGTAGAGCAAGGCTTTCAATCAGTGCTTAAATGGGGACATTAATTAGCTCAGAATAGCTACTCATTTCTGGTTGATTATTGTTGTAAATGGTTTATCTTTAGATAAATTATTCATGAATTATTATGGTCATCCTTTCTTTGGCTCTAAGGAATTTATATTACCTGATAAGTGACTAATCTTTTGACTTTCCTTCATTAATCATGGTAGAGTGTTTTGTATTCTATTTCACCTTTACTTGAAGGAGATGCTGACATATCATAGTAAATAATCATTGCACAGTAAATCCTTTACACTTAGCTTAAGCACCTTACAGGATCTGTGCCATCTCACCATGACATTTGAGAGAAAGAAGATAATTTTCTTAATAAGCATACTTTAAGTGATAGATTTTCCTGTATTTCTACTATTAGTTCTGTTAGCTCGTGCTATCATTTTAAGTTTAACTAAAGAAAGTGAAGGATGACTGTTTTCTTGCAATCTTCACATCTGTACAGTTAAAATTTGCTCAAATACAAAGTTCTGTTGTGAATCCATCACAGTGTCACACATTGCTTCATGCAGGGATGAACAGTTCAGCCTGCAGGGAGGAAAAACTTAGGGAGTGCTCTGTGGTTTGCAATGATCAGAGCATCAGGATCTGTGAGATAAATGAAGGTCTAGAAGAATATGAGCAGGAAAATTGTGACAATAGGAAAAGGCTGGGGAGGGGACATTGGATAGGACACGTTTGAGAAAGTAATAGACATGTGAGTGGTGAATTTCTGCTGTTGGGTGTCACTGAACATAAACTTTTAAAGCTGTGCCCTTTTGGTATGTGAACCTGCATTTATCTTGATTTTTCTGGTTTGGGAGTTAAAAAGGCATAGCTAACTTGCATAGCTAATTCCTTACACCAACTGGAATGAGATGTAGTTTGGGGCAGATGAAGCAATGGCTTGACTCCCAAAGGAAAAAGGAACAGTGCAATAGAGAAGAAATGGCCTCAGAGTGTGTGGGATTTGTGGGCATGGGTTCTTTTGTTATTAATGTTCTTTGACCAGGGATAAGTAGGCTGTTGCATGGCACTGCACAAAACACACATTGCCCTGGCTGGACAGGGTAAATACTCTTCAGTGGAAAGAATTCATAAACATCTTGCAAACAGCAGAAAGATGCACAGCATTTTCTTGTAGGTCAAGAAACCAAATGAGATTTGGATCCAGTGGGATGGGATTTCAGTTTTGTTTTGTTGGTTTGCAGGACAAGTGCAGAGCCAAGCAGTCAGTGGGACAGTCCTGCCCTTGGGTCACTTGTTCAGGGCTGCTCTGGGCTCACTTCCAACGGGATTGCCTGTTCTGTAGGGAACACTGGAACACCAGCCCTTTATGCTGCACTGCCAGCAGGGCTGAGTGACCCCAGGAGTGTGACCCTTCCTGGATGCAGGACAAACTGCTGTCCTTGTGCCTGGGGAGGGTTGTTAGAGCTCTTCCCAACGTGCCCACGTGCTGGCAGCCTGCTCAGAGCACTGTCACCCATGCAGACAGGTCCAGCTTTGATGGGGATAAACAAAATCCATGACAGGAGAGGGAAGGCACTGTCAGACTAACAGCAGGACTGCAGTGTATTTAGCTTTTGTGTGGAAATCTTGATGTGATCTCTGTTACAGTGGATTTTCTTCCCCTGGGAAATGGTATATTCAAAATGTCTTTCACAGCTTTCTGCACAGAATTTGAAGTCATATTATATGCTTTAAAAGCAACCAGCACATTTGCAATTGTTTCAAACAGAAAACATATTGAGAGCCTGCTAAAATACAACTTTCTGTCCTTTGGGATTTAATTTGCTTAGAAACAAAACATTCCCCTGAAGATAAATAGCAACAGGCATTGAGTCTATTAACTAGAACAACACTTCCAAATTAATTGAAAAAGATTTCCTAAAAGCACTGTAACGCTTCTATCAATTAAAAATATGTCCCAATTGGAAAGTTTGGTGCTGAATTATAGTTACAGCACATTGAAAACTTACTGAATTAACTTTTAATTAAGCTATTTCATATCAAACTATTTTAATTAATCTACTTTATATCAGGCTACTTTATATCAAAGACAAATGCAGCATTACTTCAAAGAGTTCACACTGAACATGAAAATCATTAACACTCAAAGCTGTGCCATATGGTTTGGCAGGAGCTGGAATACTCAGACCTGGGGCAGCTTGAAGCTCCAGTATTGTGTGTCCATTGGTCCAGAAGGAAACATGCTGAAGTCTTCAAAGAACATGGATATTGCCACATGGGTCTATTTTGTTTTAATTCATTGAGTAATCCAGTCCTGAATAATTTCAAAGTACTTCAAAAGTTAAAGTAGATGTGCAAGTGGAAGGACAGTTGATTTCTGCTAACCATGTTGGTAAATAAGTTATCAAAGAGTACAATACAAATTTTAGATGTAATTTCTTGATCTTGGGAAAATCAAGAGTGGAAAAATGAAGGGTAAATATGTTCTTTGAGAACAGATGATGGTGAGAAAGTTCCATGCACTGGCTTCTGTCCTTCTGAGTTCCAGGACATTCTTAGATCCTGGTGCAGTGATTAAAGCCAAAATGGTATTTATGCAGTTAAGGACTGTGCCTTGAACATCTTCCTAATCCTTTGAATTAGGAAATTTTCTCTGTGGATAGAAGATAAAGTCTGTATTGCCTCACTTTTCAAATGAGGCAATACAGACTCTACCTTGGAATACATTTAAATCCCTGAGAAATGAACACAGTGGAGAGAAAGTTTTATGTAAAGAGAAAGAAATAATCATGTACCTTGAAAAACCTCTAAACGTGACTCCTGGACACTCAGCATGAGTACTAAAAGCTGCCAAGTGTTGTGTTGCAAGTGCACAACACTTGAGAAGATGCAAAATCATGTGATGTGACCAACAGCATTTATCATCTGGCCAGTCATATGGCAGGCCTGTAATTGAAGGTAACATGGTAGTTGAAGGTCCCAAATAAAAATTATAATAGTCCTCAAAAATAAAACTGTTTAAGGTATACAATTATATTAAGTTTGGTTTTTTTTGACTTGTGCACAGCTTTACATTTATAAGTCTCGCCTGAAGTCTGCAAAGATAAAAATGCCAACATGCAGACATTAAAAACAATTTTCCAGGTACTTCTGAACTGTCTGGAATTTGGGAGGACTGTAGATCTTGTGACACACACTGGTCTCAGGAAGTATGGGCAATTCAGATAAGCTTTGAATAATCATCAAACATTTTGCTGCTTACTGCTTATCTTCCATTTCAAACTCTGAAATATTTTAGGCTTATCTGTCACAACAAAAAGGGAAAGGAGTCAAGGTGCTATCATGGTCAAAAAATTGTACAACCATCAATAATAAGAGGTTTCTCAGAGCTCTGAGACATTCCTGGTACCTGCACTCTCAGGCTGAGAACTGAAAGCAGGCAGAGGTTTGGGTTGTGTTAATTTAACAAAAGCATTTAAAAATATCAGCTCTTATCTCTGGAAGTGTTACTCGGTGTAGAGAAAAGATAAGATTTCAATTAACTGGAGGTGAAATATTGGTTCAGTGTGTTTTCCTGCTTGTTTTTGATTGCTTCTTGTTTTCAGGATAGTAAAGCATATTTAATAATCATTATCTGAATATTAAGCAATTATTTTGAAGTTGTGCTGAACTGACCCTTTTTCCCAACAGCTCTGCTCTGACACTTTGTAATCAGGCAGTGTGGCCAAGCAGACCTGGTTTGGCTGAAGCAGGTGCTGTAATACTCAGTTCTCAGGTAAGTTACAGTGATGCCATTTTTATGATGCTTCTTTCTTATATATTCTTATAAATTTCTGTTAAAATGAATTATGAAGCTTTTTCTTTGTTTTATTTGTTAGTGTACTTCTCAATCATAGAGAATCTATCCAAATAAGAATACCAAAAACTCTCAGAGCTATTTATCAGCTTTCAAAAGCAGTTCAAACAGTTCAATGATATTTATGATGAAATTCTTTTGTGATCAGCATTTTGGGGTGGGTATCTGTTTTTTTGGGAATTTTTTGGGGGGAAGAGGATTCACTTTGGATTTTCATTGTTTGACCAAAAAGTTTTCCTAAATAACACAACAGTTGTTTGAAACTCCAGTGGTTTACTGGTACTGATACTTTTCAATGAGTCTGCTTACTGCTGAGACCACTTTGCTCACACCAGTTGTGCTCCTGATAATTAGGATGGGCTCAAATTGATCAATAAATTGTGACATGTTTTCACTGTTCCAAGTCATCTTAGACCATGCTTCCATGATGGCTGTTTTACCTTGTGTGCAGCAGAATCATGTTTTCCCTAAATCTTAATAAAACCTATTCATCCTTAACATCAGGAAGAAATATTTAATCTAGATATTTATACATAAATACATAAATGAAGAACTCATCTGTATGTAATGAGTGCTATGCTAAATATAATAAGTTCAATTTGGCTTATAGAAATAAGCACATTATTAAAAAATACACTGTTTTGTTTGCACTTTCTGTGGGAGAGCAATGGAAATCCCCCTGATAAAGACAAACTGCAGTAATATGTGTATGGTTACTGACAGGACCAGAGAAGTTACAGCAAAAGGTCAGGGGATGAGCTGCAACATCCCTGTTAATCAATTGCTCCCTCTTGTCCTATAAAAAAGGAGAAAGCCAAAATGTTTTATGTGAAGTTTAAAGAGCATAAAGTAAGAACATCTGGAAGGTGGACTTCTTGACCCTTTTATTCCCCATATTGTTATTTAACATTATTATTGTTATTATTGGGTTAGTCTTTCATCTTTCTTGAGTAAAATAAGTAGACCCAACTGCTGCAGTCCTGCAGGTTTTCCAAACCTTCAGTGACATTTGCAGTAGAACCCTCCCAGTTTCTGCAACACTTTTTTCACTGCAGACCTTGGCCACTCTTCCAATAGAAATTTCATCCTGGCAAGTAAGGACACAGAGTAGATTTTCTGTCTCTTCAATGTGCAACAAGACTTCTGCTTAACACCTTTTCTGCACTGTCATTGTCAGCTTGGGCTCAGGATTCCCAGAGCTCTCTGGCATTGCTTCTTCCCAGTTCCCTTTCCTGTCCCTAAGAACCATAAGCTACTTTTTTTTTTTTTTAATAATTCTGTGTAAAACTCTATATTTAATCAAAAACAAAGATTAATGTTTTCTATTTGTACCTGGTTTACCATCTTGTAAAAATAGCTTTTTGTCGTGATTATTCCACTGCTATTATTACTCTTTGTCTCAATCTTTATGTATCTGCAAATATGACAATAATTTCATTTCTTTCTAGTGAGAAAGTCACTTATCAGAGTATTAGTCTGGTTACAATATCCAAACTGGGAGGAACTTCTTAAGTGACACCTAATTAAAAGTAATATCATTCTATAGGGTCCTTGAGGGACTTGTGATATCCTAAAGCAAATGTTTAGTTTGAGATCTGGTTTGTCTCCACTGGTTTGTTGTATATTCAGATTCCATGCCAAGAGATTTGTGTTTACAGAGGGTGATGATGGTGATAGAGGTGTCATTGAGAAAGATTTTGGTATATTGTAAAAGACAGTTACCAAAGACTCTGCAGCTGCTCTTTATTCCAAGTTCATTTCACGATTGAGTCCCTCTTAAATGTACACATTTATATCTTGTGTTAGGTGTTATCTGTACATGGTTCTTTCAGAAGAAATTTGTAGCCACTGGCTGCTGTAATTTACTTATTCCTCTCTAGAAAGTAATCAGAAGCTGTCCAGACTTAATGGAACACTTTAATAACGTTAATAATACCTTTAATAACTTCAGGGGAAAAAAGGTTAAACAAAAGAAATCGCATACAACTTACTACACTTGAACTGATAAAACACTAGCTATAAAATATTTTGCAAATTCAAATTTAGTGACTCCTGCATTGTTACAAAAAATATTGAATATAATTTATTTATTGAAATTAAATTCTCTTATTTAATTCCTCTTGAACCTATCCGGTTTCCAAAGTTTTGTGAAAGTGTGGTTATAAACACTGCACATTTATAGTTTTTAATTTAAAATATGAGTAAGTTTGAAGGAAAAAAACCCCTCTTCTGCATAGTAAAGAGAGGGACATGAGCAGTGGTAGGAGGAAAGGGAGTTATTGGGCAGGTGCGTGTATTCCGAGATCTAAAGGATTATTATGACTGACCTGTATTATTTACATTAAGAAGATTTCACCTCAGCTCTGTTTCTTTTTTGTTAGATTTGAGGATTCCTGCCAGTAAAGTCTTCACTGAAAGAGCACCAGTGCTGACCAGTAGACCACAAATGTGGTGCCAGCACCTATTGCACCTGGTTTTGTCAGGATATTCCAAATGTCACCTTTTACGAATCTGTGTAACTTCACACACTAACAGTTCATATCAGTGTAAAGGTCTTTTTTTGTAGACTAAATAAGTTTTACAGAAATGAATCTCTCTTACTTTCTCGCTGTAGGTGATCTCAGACCTCTGTTGTGTCCTCTGAAGTTAGAAGTTTGTTTACCATAACTACAAACCCTATCAGAAGCTGCTTTGCTTAGAGCCTAAGTGCTCTAAGGAGCCCTTGAAGAACTGGCAGGGCCCTGGAGAGAGGCAGTGGAGCCTTGAGCAGCTCCTCTCAGTGCTCCTTCCTGCTCCCACAGCCTGAGCAGCCCCCAGCTGGAGTGTGCTGTGTGCTTGGGACAGGTACAGAGCTCCACCTGCACAATGTGCCAGCCAGGATCAGTGCCTGTGGTATGAAATGCAGTATAGGCAGCTCCCATTTACACTCTGCTGTGTCATCTGGCTTTTCTGGGCATGCACACAGAGCAGGGCTTTGTATAAAGTGGAAATCAGAGCTGGGCTGTTACAGGGGAAAATGCTGAACTCATGGCTTAGGAGAAGTAAGGTTTGGAGCAGCTTCATGATTTCTTAATTGCATGTTATTAACTGTCAGTGAGGCAGTCACTCCTGGTAGCTATAGCAGCCTGCACAAAATGTTAACCAACACCTACAATTCCATAAATGTTTTATGACCGCTCAAATGTTCCTGATCATGAACAGGCTCCCTCTCCCATGGGCCATGGCAGCTGCAGGCACCCCTTTGGCTCCTGGGGGACCAGCTTCTGCCCTTTCACACAGCTTTGTTAGAGCTTGGGGCTCTGTGCACCTTGTCCCCACCAAAAAACCTGTAAATCCACTAAACCTGCTGGGGACAAAAGCACCATGGTCACCTACACACACCCAGGGCTGCTCATCTGGCTGGCAGAGGGGACTTCTGTCCATGCAACCTTCTGCTCTCTTGTCCTCTTCTCACTCCAATATCCCCCCTGATTTTGCAAATTTGCATGATTTCAACTCACTTTTCTAGTCAAGTAAAGTTCAGCTTCATTCACTGTGTGAGAGGTTTAAGGAAATGTTAGGAAGTGGACATGTCAAAGCATGGCTCAGTCCCAGAAGATGACAATGAACCAGTCTGCTGAGCTGTAAATAAGCCTGTCTGCCTGGGTGTTCCCTTGTTAGAGGGCAGAGGAGAATGGGGGTGAGCTGGCTGGGGAACCAGAAAGCATTAGAAACTTCACCTGGAATTAAATAAAAATGGAATTATTTGCCAAATCATAGTGACATTCCTCAATGGCAATCAGTGACACTCTGGGAAGCAGTCTTCCTGCATTCTTCCCCAGTATACTCAGAAACAAGAGAAAATCTCTGGAATTGTTCTTTATATTATTCATTTATACTTACTTATGTAGCTTTTGGGGCTCTGCAGTTGAAAAGAGTATTACAATTGCATTGATAGCATTGATAACATGGGACTGAACTCACAGTGTTTCAGTAACTGGCTGCCTTCTGCTGTAAATGTCCTGACTGCTGTGTGCTCTGGGAATTGAAGGTATTAGCTAACATAGGAAGCTATAAAATAATTGTTTTTGTAGAGAGAAATCCATAAACTTGAATGAGATCTTTTAATTTCCTAAGAATGTAGCTTAATTAAACAAGAGATGTAAGGGTTACAGGAAGGGAAAGAGCAGGACGGAAGAGAAAGACAGCTATAATGGAAATGCATTTAATTACCAGTAAAAAGTGTAGGAACATGACAGATATTTCAAATGTATATTTTGTTAAGTAAAGATATGACTCAAAAAAATAAAAAGTAAAGTGACAAATATTTTTCTGCAAATGTATTGTTGTAGCAGGTAATTACTGTAAAGTTTCAGCTTGTTCCATACCTGTGATGGGTTTGATAAACAAGTTTCTAAAACATTCCCAGCAGAGAGGGCTGTCAATACCACTGATGTGTGTCTTGTACTTTTATTACTCTGCAATTCTTTTAGGGGTAAGATGAAGAGGCCACAAAACCTAGGCATACTGAAATAGGCTTTGCTTGTCACTCGTTTCTTTATTATAGAACAGGCATTAGAAAAAAGTTATTAATTTTTGCAGGGTTGGCATGGTTCTTTTGTCCCTGAAACAATTCATTTTAACCTGAGAAGACAGACTGGTTTGAGCAGCTTCCTAAAAACTTTCAATAACCATTATGCTCGCCAGAATTCGATAAATCCGACTGATTTTGTTTCCTTTTGTGAGAAAACTGTGTCAGGCTGTGTGTATTCTTTCTTCTGCATATCTTAGGCCACCATTTCGTATTGGTGATGTTATGATATTTCTTATTAAAACATTTCAGAAATGGATTTGCATAATAAAAATTGTAGCATATATAATCATAGATAATATTAGCAGGGCTGTGGCAAATGCAATCTTTTTTTGTCTTTTTGTATCTTCCTTTCTAATGCACAGTGAATTGTTGATCTTTCTTACTTCAGAAGATAAATTTGGGGTTGTTCTCTACCTTGTACCTTGATATCTTATTGACTGCAGTACATTATGAATCTTACTTGGTAGCAGAGTCTGGCTCCCTACCAAGAACAAGCTATTCCCTACTCCAGTTCATTGCAGTGTCTGCTTTGCAATGGAGCAAGAGTCCCTTGACAGATGTCCTGACAAAGCAATAATGAAAAGGTCATACCACATTTCCTGCAGCATTTATCTTGCTTTTTTAGTGGCTGTGTACTGAAAACTAGAGCAAATTACACCTAATTAGGGAGACTAAATTCTGCAGTAAAGTGAAGTGTCTTTAATCAAAGTTATTGCATGTTGTATTTGAAAATCCTAAAACTATTAAATAGCATCTTGAAAACATTCTTATTCAGATCCAGTCTTAAAACATTTTACCTTTTCTAAAGATCAAGGTCACAAACTCAGCAATTCTTTTTTTATGGGGCCTTGGGGCCATTTTGAACTATTACTACTGCAGGAATTGTTGATTATGATTGAGTACTGAAACAAAAGCACATCATAGACATTCTGAGCAAGTCTTTCCTGACAGCATTGTCAGCATATGGAATCAGAAGTGCCCAATATTTAGTGACAATTATTTAAATACTTGCTTATCAATTATTTCATTTTCCCCTGCTAAGTCATAAATAATTAAGGGCTAATTCTAAAAATATTGCATGTTGAAGCAAACACGCCTTTTTTTTTTTGTTTTTTTTTTTTATCACAACCTGGTTTTAGAAAAAAAAGTAAACCAATTGATGATGATGAAGAAAGTATTCTGTGTCAGTATAGACAAGTACTTTGTTTAAGTTTGGAACAGACTGTCTGGAGAGGCTGCAGAAGTCTTTCAGCTGACTTAATTAGTTTTGCTAGACCCATAGGCTGTTAATTATAGTGGCAACAGTGTCATCATTATGTCACCAGTAAAATAGGTTCTTAATTGTGCAGTTATTACACTGCTTAAAAAAGACTTATTTATTTTCCTTGATGTCAGACCTTTCTGCATTACCAATAGCAACAGTAAACTTTGTTACATTCCAGCTTGCTCCATATTCTAAAATGCTTAGAAAATATGGTCCAAAATCAAGCAGGAGTTACAAGTCACTAAGATTGCTTCCATCACATTTTCTTGTAAATGAGAAACATAGATTATGATTAGTAAATCAGGGGGGAACCTACTCACATTAAATCTTATTGTCCTTCTGCTTTGTGTAACAAGTGGAGGAGAGTCAGATTAGAGTGTTCTAATTAATCAGATGCAAACACTGGCTCAAATATATTTTTTTTGTAGAGGGGAAGTAGAAATAGTTGTGGGTTTTTTTTCTCTGATATAGCAAACTAGGGACTATATTCTTAGTAAAGAAATTGTTTAATGCAGACTCATTTTGTACAGTCAAGGCTGTAGCCTCATCTTCCTCAGTGTGGTTCTGGAACAGGCTCCTGAAATTCTTCCAGTTCTCAAATTACAGGTGCTGTGCTCTACTGAGTTATAAACAATTGAAGAAACAAATCATGTAATGGTATGGAGGCATATTACACATCAAGATGAATTTCAAAAGCAAATCACGGCACCAAGGTGATAAAGGATTAGGATTTTATGCGCTGCTAGTGTTGAACCACAATTATCTTAGCCAAGAAAGAGTAATTATTCAAAATAAAACACAATTTGCTGTCAATGCAGACTGCTCAGAATATATGGGGTGTAAGTCTGTCTTCTCTGATGTAAAATAGTTTGGCTCAAAGGCTGAGTTTTGAGAATCAGTGTGACCTTTTCCTGTCCTTCAGTTATCAGTCTGTTAGCATGGATAATTTTTCAGGCACTTTAAAAATGAGTCTGCAGAGAAAGAAACTGGTTTTACTCTAAGCCTCTCTACTATCAACCCTCATGTTTTTTTTCTGTCATGCAATTTTGTTCGGTTGTTTGTTTTTTGGTTGGGTTTTCTTGTGTGTTATGTCCTGTCAGTTAGGGCTCAGTGACCTTGGACAGCCCCATGTTTGAATGTTCCTGGTGGACACTAATAGAGAGATACAACTGCTGGTAGTGGGCACTAAAAATCCTCCTTGAGAACTTGAATGGAGCTGTCAGAATGCTGTGAATTTGTCCTTTTTAGAACAACAAAAGCAAAACTCTGTACAGAGCACAAATAATTTCTCTCTTGCTAGGTGGGGCATTGTCAATGGAAGCAGTGATCCCTTGGATTTGTGCTGGACCAGAACACCTCAGTATGAGGTGAGGGGCTTCTGTCAGCTTGGGGTCTCCAGAAGTGTGAGGTGCAATGTGTCCTGGCCCAGACATTGCCAGGGAGTACTTGTACAAGTTCCTGTCTGGTCAAAAACCCAGTGAATCTAACTGAAATGTCATCACCTGAGCTCCCTGCCAGCTGCAGGGTGCCCTTTACCTTGATTCTTTTTTAGGCATGACATAACAGATTACCACCAAAAGAATAAAGGGTAATGCAAGTGGTTCTCAGAATCTTTAGGGAGACTAAGCATCCACTAAGTCAGACAAAAATATAAGGGAGTATATTGAAATTGTGCCTTAAGATTATCAAATCAGCTTGATAGGTTCATCATAAGGCACCAAGAGTTTCTTTTCTTCCCCAGTGAATTTCCTATTGGCAGTGCATGGAATTTACATTAGGTACTTCATCATATCCTACAGACACTGAATGTCAGGATGCTGTTGTGGTGCTGCTCTATGACAGCAGGTGACAGAAAGAGCATTTCTGAAGTGCCATTTTCATGACATGTAATTTGATAAAGGGTTCATTAAGAATTTTCCCTTTTGTTACATAATGCCATTTCATTTTAGTTATATAGTGCATTTCAAAAGTTAGTGCATTCTCTGTTTTTCCATGCTCTAATAAATTTGTCCTCTACAGTTTTTAAAATACAAGAAAAAAAAATACTTTTCACTGCTAAAACACAGCTACTGGCTTGGCATTTTCCTCAATACTAATGTGGTCTGACTGTACTGTTAATAGAATATAAGAGCAAAGAAACATGTTAAAGCTATCTAAACTTAGCACCAAATATCCTAATCTGTTTAATTTAACTTACCCTTGGATTTTATAATACCGTGCATATTTTTTCAGCTGCAACAAACATAAATCCTATGATTGAACTAAATAATCCCTTTGTTATTTTATGATTTGGGTATCCTACTCATGAATATCAGTGGTATGATGAATATAAATACTATTTTAACAGAAATAAACTTCTAAATAAGAATTCGTGATATAAGAACTTAGTCTGGACAGGTTTGGGGTTTTTTAAATGATACTTTAGTGGCTTTTTTATTGTTCATAGACTTAAAAGTGAATGATTAAAACTGAAAGCACCTGTGATGACTACAAGAAAAAAAACCCAAATTTGTAAGGTGATACTTGTTTTTTTGTCTAATGAGAAAAACGCTGCATAGAATAAATTTACTACTTAGAGTTAGTGTTATACCTAGAACAATATTCTAGGGCAGCAGTTGCAGTAGGTTACCACAGAACAGGGAACTCTTGGGGGCACATGCACAGATCATGAAACTTATGAAATGTTGATGTTCCCACAGCCACAGTGAGTTGGAGTCGGGGCTCAGCCCAGCTGCCAAGCTTGTTTTAATATTCTCTGAACACAGAAACAGCTTTAGTTTCAAAACCAAAGAGTAATAAATTGTTCATACTGTAGCTGTCACTGTGAGTGCTGTCTCCAAGCAGAGCAGCCTCTCATTAAGGGGAATAGCTGTGAGAGCTTACACTACATTTACAATAATGGATACAGCAGTTCCATCCCATCTCTGTGGATATGTGTGGGCATGGAGTATCTTGGATCTTTTGCAGTGATTTAAGCACAGCTGTGCTGACAGCAGAAAAGTGTTAGTGATGAAATCTAGAAGGGATTAAGGTTTATTATTACTAATCTAATCTGTTTTAATGGAACTCAGATTGACTGTTGTACTGTTACAATCTTTTTCATCTGTTAATATATGGAAAGAGGAGTACAGATCAGTCTTCCTGTTCAGGAATTATAAGTGATCAAAACAGATTCAGATGGGTCTTTCCTCCCCTCCTTCATCATGTGAATGGATTCTGGGTACCTGAATGGATGAAAAATGCAGAGCACCCTTGTCTCATTCTAATGCTTCCTGATCAGAATATTAATGGGCAGTGCTGATTTGTGAGTTACCCTTTTTTCATGTCATATGACAATTTATGGTGTTGTCTCAAAGCAGACATTTTAACAGAAAGAGCTCTTTGCTTTTCAGATGTTCTCAGGCACATCAGGCCATGGTTGTTTGTTTTTTAGTTTGGGTTTTTGAAATCCAATTGGATTTCAAACATGCTGGATTACAGTGGAACCCCTGTGGAAGAACCCATGACATTCACATGAACACCACATGAATTCTTAATAATCTGCAGGTTATACTGAATACTGATTAAATTATCAAGACAAATATAACTATATTCCATCTTAGTGATCAGGGCAGCTATGTGAGTAGAAAAGTAGGCATTTCCTTGGTAGAAGCAGTAGGAGAACTTGCAAAATCACAAAGCAGCACCTGTAAGGAAGGAGACAGATCTGCTAGGCAGCTGTGGGAGGAATGAAAAAATGCAGGCATGCCACTGGTATATTGTGTGTGTGTGGGTAATAGAATGAGTTATGGAACATCATGCTAAAATGTAAAAATGCCATCCCTAAAAAATGTTCAAGACCAGAGAGCTTTTCTTATCATTTATTTGAACATTGCAAGTACACTATTCCTGCAGGGTACATAGAATAAAATGAGAAAAGGAACAATTAGTCTTTCCTGGGTTTTGAATGATGTTGCTAGTGAATTTTTTTCAGGATATTTGTGGGGGGAAAGAATGGCATCTCCTTGGTGAGTGAGTCAGGGCACTGGAAGGAGCAGAGGAAATATAGTCAGTGATAGTCAGCATTGTGTGGGACTGAGGGGGTGGAATTTTGGCTGTGCTGAAAAGCTTGGAGAATTCCTATTCATTAATTTCATTGTTGGTGTTTCATGGACCAAAGCTCCCTGGTGTAACTGAGAAGGAAGGGCAGTAGAAGGCTTCTCAGTGAAACTGAAACTGAAACCCCACTCTGCTGGCACCTTGTCCTTCCTCAAGTGTGACCAAAAAGAGCAGTAAAAGGATTTTCACTGAAAAAAAATGTCAGTGAAGCTATAAAAATATTATCTTGTTGTTAGAATATTTTCTCCATACTCTATAAATTCTCTTAATGTTTTCCCTGTAGACAACAAAGAAACTTAATGTCCAAGGAAACACTAACCTCTATTTAATTTTTTTAAAATTCTTTTTGAAGAAAAGTTTCTTTTTAATGCTTGCCTTAGATCTGGTTCAAAGCTGTGAAATACCAGCAACCCAAACATATAATATATCTGAAACCTTTGAATCACCCAGTAAGAAAACTTCCCACCTCTCCCCAAAGGTCAGAAGTTCAGCTTTTCTTATTACTATGGAAAGATTGTTAATGATTCTTATTGAGGACTTAACTGTTCAATATTGAAATTACTTCAGTACTGGATTTTTTGGGATAAATTTGCAGTGTTAACAGGAGCCAGTGTTATGCACATTCATCTACTGCAGAGATAAAAATGAGTAATTAACATAGTGCTGCGTTTTGTGATATTCAGTTCAACATAATACAGTTTAAAAATACTCACAGAAACTAAGAACTGTTATAGCTCCATAGGCATTTAAATTTATAGATAGTTTTACATAGATAACCTATTTATTGGTGAAAGGGGTGTAACTGTATAACATACATGCTGTATATAATTAAGATTTTCCTGAGTTTTGGGGATTTTTTCCTCCATGATTTTAAAAGGAACAAAACTTTTCAGAAAGTTTTATCCTCTGAAAGTTTGTCTAACATTTTTGAAAATCTTGACCCAAATGTATGGAGAGGTATTTTGTACCTTACTATTGCATACCTGACCATAACAAAGTAGCACTAACCTAGAGCAGCAGATGAAGTAGGAATATTCTTAATCATGAAGATCTATTGATGATTTTCCTTTTGTCTGGATTTGCTCTTAATTTGCTTTATCAGACCTGACAATTCCTACTGCTTACGTTGCAATATTTACAAGAAACTATCTTTAAAAAAAAAGACGTAAAAATAAATTCAGGCAAAAAATAAAGTCAACAGGTAAAAATAAATTCAACTTTTTAAGATTTGTAAGTTTATATAAATGACAAGTTTGAAAAAAAAGCTTGGTGTGTTTGGATACCTCCACTACTCAAGGCTAGCATTGTGATCTCTGCACATCTCATTATATGCAGCTCATGAATGTAATTAACATATTAATCTATATGCAGATATCCATCTAAATGCCAACACATTTTTATACAGCAATTTCCTTTCTATTCCCAAATTGGTATTGAGGAAAAATGTGCAAAGCACTTGCTGAAGTCAGAATGGGAGGCACTGAGACTCATCAATAACACTTTTTCTGACTCTTCTTAGTAGATGCACTTTCAGTTGTCTCAGTTTTCTGGATGCTCTGAAGAAAAAAATGCAGATTTTAAAAAAGAAAGAAATTGTGCTTGAAATTTTTTTTGTCAATTCTTCAAACAAAAACCACACTTCTCTTGATATTAGTAAAATTATTTTTGTTTGAATAAGGCATTGCTGTTTGTTGTTACCTCAACCATTCTGTGATTCTGCACTGTCTCTTAACACCCTTTAAAAGTCACCCCCTATAAGTGAAACCTGGAAATCTGTCTCTGGTCCTGTACTGTAATGGCAAGTGGGGAGCAAAGCAAATCAGAAAATCATTTGGGTTATGCTCATTCCTTAAATAAAATACGAAGTTATCTGCTGCTTTCCTTAGAGCTTGTTCTGCAAAGTGGCATCAAGGAACTGGATGTAACCTTTTTTGGCAGCAGATTGGGAATGTCTGCCCAATCTGTGTGGTCTGGTTAATTCCAGTGGCAACTGCACCTCTCAGGAATGTATTCCTGGCCATGGAACCTGGCATAGCTGATAATACTTCAGCCTTTTACAAACAAACCAACTGCAGGAGAGTTATATCACTCTGCTTTGGTTTTCTTGAACATAAACAGGAGACAGCAGAGTATCATCAGTGAGAAACTGGGACTAAAAGCTTCTGCATTTTTGTGTTAACCAGCATACAAAAATTCTGTCATGGGAGGTGACACAAAGAACTGGTGAAGAAAAGGAAGATTATGTAAGCGAATTCATTGTCCTAGATCCTGAACCAACACCCTTTCTCTCAGAAAATTGATGATCACAGTGAGCCAGGAGTGTTTCCCAGGGTTACCCCTTTCCTCTATGTGGGTTATTCAGAATCAACTTAGTACTGAACTCAGTGTACCACTTTGGGCTGGTTGCTTAGTTATTTTTTTCCTCATCTTTACTACACTGAGTCTGAAATGCAGTATTTTGTTCTTTCTCAGTATTTTCCTAAAGCATTTAGTGGATAATATCAAAGAATAAGTAAGTTTGAGCTGCTCAGAGAGCTAATCATTAGCTGCTCCAGAGAGTTCCCAAATGGAAAAGAAATTTGCATTAGAAAGAGAAGATCCAATCATAAAAGTTATGTAATCCAATTATAAACACTTTGTGATTCTGGAGTTCATGGACTGTTTGCCTTATTTACTAATGAGCCTAATTAAAAAGATCCCTGAAGCCAAAAGTAATGGGGATGACAACTGTTAAACACCATACAGTTGCCAAGAAGAAGTGTGAAGTTCTACTTCAAGTCTTCAGTTCTGGAAATAGTCCTGACTTTTAGTATCTACTGTTTCAGAAGGAGAGTAATTGTACAATTATGCATCCAGTCTTTATTTCCAAAGTTTGGAGCTACTGTGATTCGAGGCAAATTACAGCAATTTTTTGCTGTCTTGATTTAACCAAATCAAATGGGTGACTTCAAAACTTTGTGACTCTTGACTCTTTAGCCCTTTATTATTATTAGTTCTTCCCCATCAGCATAGTTACATACCTTGGAATTTTCAATAATATTTTTTCACTGTTTTTGACCAGCAGTTCAAGCACAGCTAGAATTTTTATGATTAGGATCAGGGGATATTACCTTTGTTAACTTGGTTAAGGACACTTTTCATCATTAAACAGTGGAATTTTTTCCAGTTTTTTCCCAGAGAAAAGATTTTAACTCTCTCTCCCTCTCTCTGATATGTCTATTTGTCTATCTGACCCACAGACTGGATAATCTGGGGTCTTTCACTCTCAATTTCAGAGAATAAGCAAATTGTCAGAGTCAGAACTAAGATCACTATGTAGAATATCAACAAATAAGTTATTTCTGAGTTGCTTTATGACCCTTAGTATATTTACTAAATGTTTGAAAAGTAGGGATGCAGGTTCATTTCTAGTGTTAGGAATCCTATGAATTCCTAAATGTTAGGACTAAAAAATAGTTATTAATAGTTTAGAAACTGCCTTAGGCAGGGCTGGATATAGCCTTGGGAAAAGAAAGAGAATATTTTCTCCAAAGAGTCTGTTGTAATAAAAAAAGAATAGTAGATGGTTTTATCTGACTCTGCTCATTTTATTCTTTCACTGTACCTCAAGAAGCCATGGTGCCTGCAGTCTCACTAAGTTAAGATTTTTATCTATTCCTATGAAATCTTACCATGGAATAGGACTGAAGAAAAGGATGTGGTAAACGTTGTTCTCATTAAATGGATGTGTTAAAAAAGCTCATATGTTTAACTAGTCATTCCAAATAAATTTAAAGGGGGATGAGCTAAAAAACCCAGAAATGTATAATAATGTTATGTGTATGACAGTCAATGCACCATCAAATTATTGAAAGCAAACATTTCAAGATACTCTTGCTTATTTGATTTTATTATATTTTATTTTCTTTTAAAATTCTCTTCTCCCTTCCCTTCCCTTCCCTTCCCTTCCCTTCCCTTCCCTTCCCTTCCCTTCCCTTCCCTTCCCTTCCCTTCCCTTTTCCTTTTCCTTTTCCTTTAAATTGCCACGGATTCAGTTTGGTAAATTGATTTGTATGATTTATGGGTCTGTAGGATCTATGATCAAACTCTGGTCTGATGGACAAATCATTCTCAAGCCTGCATTATGAAACAACACTGAATACTGGGCTCATGACTTACTCTGACATGGCATTGCTGCCCTTTTTTTATTGACTTGCCATTCAATCCAGAATATCCCTGAGAGAAGAAAAGCACTTCATTTCACAGTGCTAAATGCAATCAGATTTTTACTTTATTGCTGTCTACTGAGAAATTAGAACATAGTTCTACAGAATCAACCAGAGAGTTGCTAAATTCTGAAATATATATTATTTCCTCTGAATATATATTTCAACTCTGTTTTCTATAAAGGATTAGAGCAAGTTGGATGATTTTCATACAATGATTGCAGCATTGTCCCAGTGCACATGCTTAGAGAAACCTTACAATTTATTAATCTGTTATAGAAATGTTTGTATAAAACTTGTTTCCTCCTGAAAATGCTGCCAGAGCAAGAAAAAAGTGAATCCTCTTAGGAAACAATGTGCATTTGAATGGATTTCACAGGAAAACTGAGTGCCAACAGAGATATAATTGTATAACTAAGTGGCAGAGGTAATATACTTTTTTAAAGGTATATTCAAATTGCCACGCTCTGCACTTGGGGGATTTCTGTAAGCTGTCTTCAGAAAAGCTCTGGCAGTGGCACACACTTTTAGAACTTGGGGATGTTTGCCATTTATTACAATAATATGAAGACAAAACTTCTGCAGCAGAAACTTTGAATGAAGTTGCACTTGTTGAGTGGCATTCCATGAGGATGCTCAGGAGTCAGAGCTCAGTGTTTGGAGTTCAGCCTTCAGGAGCCAGCTGGGTCTGCTCCTGGCTCAGTGCAGGGGCTTTCCTGGGACCAGGAGCATTTGTAGGTTCCAGAGCAAACCCTGCTGGGGGCTCTGTGCCACTCAGAACCCACAGGGGCAGCTCCCTCTGCTTTCTGAGGGGCAAATCACCATCTCAGGGCTCTGAGGCTCTAATGATTTTCATCAATGCCGTGGGAGTTGGAATTGCAAACTCTCTGTGTCTGAAGGATACAAAGTTCCTGAGATGAAGCTCAGGCTTTTATAACCAGAATGGAATGAGCCTGCTGAGTGCTCATACAATATAGAGCTCCACAGTGAAATGCATTACAGGCATTATAAATCAATTTGGGTAATGGAAAACAAACTACAGGCAGCTGCTATTTGGGACTTATGTCTTTTTGTTCTTTTTGTTGCTGTCTTTACAAACATAATGGGAAAGTCAGAAAAACACATTATGTCAGGAAAATAACACTGAGGGCCTGCAGGGCAGTCATAAAGGTGTTTAAATAACCATCTCAAGTGTTTGTGATTAGTAGAAATAAGGAGAAAAATAGATTGTTCTTAGCCAATGAATGCACTTAAATCAAACAAAACTTCTAATCAATCAATATGGCCATTAGTTTTCTGATCCTAATGTCATTAATATCGGTGAATTGGAAAAACTCTTGACACAGCCTAATTCTGGCTTTACACTGTGACAGATTCTTTGCCTTTTACTTACAAGCTCAACCATCAGTCTGCAACTTGTGACCCAACAGAATTTTCTTCAGAATTTACAATACTCACAGGTTTGGTATTACTGCTTCTCATTCATGTCATGTGAATGAGAACTATGTACTAACACAGACTTTATTTCATCTACTGGCTTCAGATTTTCAATAAAAGTTTTCATTGTTATAAAATTTAAATGTGAAATACATATCTGTAGATTATAAATTCTTTTTTTTGAGGAGAAAAAAATTATTTTATTACAGTAGCTGGCTGTAAAAGCTACTACATGGTGAGGGGAGGCAAAACCTGCATAACTAAATGAAGAGGAAAGATAAATTAGGGACCAGAACAGGTTTATTTCTTCTCTTAAATGTTCCTAGGTGTCTCTAACATAATAATGTGCTTTGTTGTGTTATTTTTAAAGCATTTTCTGGATGCAGGCACTTAATACAAATAGCACATGGCACGGGAGGGTCTTTAATTTCAGGATTAAGTTCTAAATCCTACTTATTCCAAGAAAAAGGTAGATAGAGTACACAGACACTAAGCAAATAAAGGAGTAGGAAAGAGGAAAGAACATTTTTACAAAATTTCAATTGTGAAAAGTACATGTGAATAGACTTCATCACATGTGTACTTCAGCATAAATGCTTCATTCCTACAGGCTGTTCTGGAATGACTGAAATTAACTGTGCATTGAAACCAGCACAGTGATAAAATCATCACCTTGGCAGGAATAATTGATCAAATAGTTCCAAAATAGATGTTCTGTTGTACCTTTACAGTGGATTTTACAGTTCATGATGGGCATGATACATCAAAAGAGAGAGTCAGGTCAGAGAGATAAGGTGACTCTTTCAGCAGTACCGCAGAGCCTCTGTGGATTTAAATGTAATATCCAATTCCAGAGAGAATCACATCAGGTCTGTACTCTCTCCATGCAATGATGATAAGGGAGAAAGAACATGAAACACAAAAGATTAAGGGGACTGAAAAGTACAGTAATAATGGGAAGCTTCAACTAACTTCATAAATTTTGAATAAATGTCATATCAGGACAGAATGCTTGCTTCTGACGTATCTAGAATTTGAGTCAGTCCTTTTCAGAGAAATAAGTCAGGAAATCTTCAAAAGTAGATGTAGCACTCAATTATTTAGATCTGACTCAAGATGTACTAGAGATCATAATGGACTTACATTTAACTTCTCTATGTAAGAATGGCATGCAGGAAATTTCATTCCTAAAGCATTTTAAAAAGAAGAAACTGCTTAGAGGAAAATGGGAAGAAAGAGATAAAAGGTTAACCAGGTTGATGATTCTATATGTCAAAGTGCTGGTTTAGAGTAATGTATCTGACATTATATTGGAGTTAATGTGTACCACAATTTAACAAAAAGTGCTACAGGGGTGACAGGCCAGCAAAATTCGTCCAGCAGCTTAAGGAGGATTTTAAGGCTTAGAGAGTGAAAACCATTTGTGGAAAATAAGAACAGAAAATCGCATCAAGTCCATCAGGTTCAAAGCAGCTCAATTAAACAGATTAATTGAACACTAATTTTGAGGTTGAAGATGTTAAATCATAACATTTTAAAACAGCAAGTGCTGTAAACAGCAGGAGCTCTGCTTGAGATTTGTGGCACACGCAAACACAAGTTAAATGTGTGGCATATGTAATGTAGTAACCTGTGTTACCTGACAGATATAATTTTTTATATGTTATGTGTTACATGTTAGATACATAATATATTGCAATTATGTTATAAAGATGCTGTGCATAGCTATATATAGCATGTTACAGCGTATGAAGCATATGAATAATATATCTAACAGATCCACTGCATATAATTCTGTATTGTACATTGTAAATTCTCTCTTACAATGCTCATGATAGAAGCCTGTGGCAAGTGCACACAGTGTCTGTGCTTAGTATTGATTGAACTGTTCTGACCCATCAAGGCCTTTTCAGCTTCAAATCCCATCTATACCTTTTTTATATTAATAACTTTTTACTTATGTGAGTGGAGAACCAGATGCTTTATAAGGAAATTGACAGATTCCATTTCTAGGGGATAACATGGATTTTTTTCATTCTTTGTCATAGAATTTTATATCTCAAGCTAAATAAGCTTCTATTATATCCTGTATATCACCCCATATTTGCTTTATGGGCATATTTCTGTTGTCTGTGTGCTATATAAACATATGGAGGGCAAATAGAACTCGGAGGAACAGATATGTACAATAATGGGGAGATAATATTTACAGTCATGGGAGGGATTGCTTGGAACTTCTCCAGAAACTGCTGCAGTCTTCAGTCATTATTTTTTAAAAAAACAATTATTGCTGCATAATTTTGTTCCTCTTCAACCATCCTAAAATCAGTTATTTTAATGTATTATTAAGATTTTGCATTCAATGACAACCAATACAATTGTTTGAAAAGAGGTGAGCTGAAATTGAGAGAATGAAGAGAGAATGAGAATGAAGAAAAATAAAAGTTTTTATCTCAGAGAATGATTTGTGGGGTAACATTAAGAAGATAAATACATGCAATCAGAATAAGTGATGTCTGAGAAAGAGCAACAAGCTGAGGGCAAGGGTGAGCACTTGGATAAGATGAAATATATTCACAAGAAATGTAATGGCATAATAGAGTGATGGCAGGTAGTGGAATTTTAGTCTGGCTCTTATTGTATTTCTTTGCACACCTTTTTGATGGAATAAAAAATGATGGCTTGATTTAGCAATCTCAGTGAGTTGAAGTTGGCAAAGTAATGACCTGCTTTTGTTGGCAGCTGAGTTTAGAATGAGTTCTCTAAGGAGTTCCAGAACCTTGGGGATTTTTCAATTTTTACTGCTATATTTCTTTCCAGGTATTAAAAACTCCCAACCTGTTATATATTCTTCCCTATGAAGAAAGTAGTTTTCAAAATAATTGGCTCACTAAAAATAAGTTTGAAGAATTTGAAAATATTAGTATTTCATTTGAAGATGTCAGTTTTAATTTTTAGAAAGATCTGTAAAATTTCTGCTTCATATTCCTTTAGAGTGAAGATGGATGGCCACAGGAGACAGTGATAACAGCTCAACTTGGCTTTTTCAGAAAGTATAATACCAGTTGATTTTTATACTCTGTTTCTTTTATGAATCTGATAAGCCAAAAAAATATGAAACCATTTGATTAGAAAAAAATAAAAATCTGAATATTTTAAAGCCGGTCCAGAGGAAGCCACAAAGATTCTCAGAGAGCTGGAGCTCCAGATAGGCTGGGGCTGTTCAGCCTCAGGAGGAGAAACTTGCTCAGGATTTCTGTATATACATGGGGCTTTGGGATTAAAATAAAAATGGAACAAAAAAATTTCTTTGGAATATTGCCTTCCATTTTTCAGTGAGATTGAGAACTATTATCTAGAAAATCTCTCTCCTCAAATGCTTTTGTCTGTAGTCGATTTACTTCCATTTAATTATGCTTAGACACATCCTCATAAGGCCATTGCAGAGTTGAAGTCACTGTTTGCATCTGTGGAGTGATACCTTATTGGGGATTATCATGGGTATGCAAATTCTTCTTCTTCTTCTTCTTCTTCTTATTATTATTATTATTATTATTAATAATAATAATAATATTTTTATTGTTATTCTTATTATTAATTTTTTATTATTATTCTTAGGGTTTGAGTTAGCATATATGCAATGGATTTCAGTGTCCCTTTGTAGGGACACAGTTAGTGGTAATTGGGAGTGGGGCTGCAGCTGAGCCTGTCTGGAATTGGCTGCAGCTGTGCAGACAGGTGAATGTTATTGAAGGTGATGAGTGCCCAGGGATACTGACCAATCCCAGGGGGAACAGAGGGCACACAGGTGCAATGCATTTAGGATTAGGGTATAAAAGGCTGCACTGAAGGACAATAAAGAGCTGGTGCTTGAAGCCTTTGTTGGTATCAGTTGTGCCTCCACCATCACCCCGAGAGAAAAATCAGTCTGCTGGGAGTTTTTTCCTTCTTGTTGTAGACTGTAAGTAAGTCTTTTGTTGTCAGTTCTAGACTAATTGTTTCAATACCTGTTGTCATTTACCTAAGAACTGCTGGAATTTAAAATTATTATTGTAGTTGTTTTCAGAAACAATTGGGTGTCAGGTTCATTGCCAAATTTGTAATTAGATCAAGATGCTTCATTTAGTGTATTTAAACTGTGGAGCATTGTGCACTGCTGACAAAGTGTGGGGAAGGGTTGCTCATAATTAATTCTAAGTTTTGTTTTAAACATAAAATACTAAACCAACTGAACCACAAGCCTTAGGTGAATAGATTTCTCTACTTGTGGTATTTACAGCTTGGGTAAATTAGGTGTACATAATAACCAGCTGTCGACCTCCAGATGTAGTACAGTCAAGCTGTGTAAATTCTGCAGTCCCACACTCTGTGACTTTCCCTGATGCAGGGCTTGGAGGCTGCTGTAAATAATTTCATACTGTGTAACCTAATTTCATGCCAGCTTTGTTTTTATTTTTATTTTTTCTAGTAATTTAATGAAAAGCATGTATGAGTAGCAAAGTCTGATTGCAGTGAAACTGTCGGAGCTCTACTTCTTTAGAACAGGAGAATGTGACATTGCAACTGCAATGCTTGCAGCACATGACAGAAAATTAATGTGTGAGGAGTCCTCCCTTTTAGGAAAGTGCTTGGTTGTAGTTTCAGTATTACAGTACCATTAATAGGGGCTGGGCTGTTCTTCTCCCTTTAGTTTTCTTGCTCAGGGTAATGGAGTAATTAATTTTAGTGAAGCTGGCAAATAAATTGGATTACTTGACTTACTATCAAAACAACTGTCCTTTAATGAGAAGGTTTCAAAAGCCTGATTTCTGAATAGATCAAAAATCCCTTAATATGTCACTCGTGGGTTTCTATATGTTCTTGATAGGAGATTATTTCTTTGTGGTGTCATACTCCCTACACTCCATTCTCCTATGAACTCATTTTCCTGGTATCATTGGTCATGCAATGAGTCATTAATTCTCAAGATTTCCATATCTTTCAGACCTGATATAGTCTAATTTGAACCTCACTTGTCATTTAATCATTAAGATTTCTGGGCTTTTTTCTCTTCCTTTTCTCTAGACACCTTTTGTACTTTTGATTTCTCTCCTACTTCTTACAAAAATGTTTGTCTTATATAAAACATATTTTACCTTAAGTTCTGGTTAGACTTTAAAGCATAAATTAAATACCTTTCTTAGAAACTGATTACCACATGACCTGCTAGGGCTTACTAAAAGCCTGCCAAAGACATTTGTCCTCACCTTGTGCTTCCACATGGCTTACTACAATCAAATTCAATATTTTTTAGTCTAAAACAGCTGCATTGTATCTCTGATTCACTTTCCAAGTTATCAAGTTAGGATTGTGTTCATTCATCTTCGTGTCTTAATCACTTTAAATTTATTACTGTTTTTCAAATCTATCTGTGGTTTGTTGTGGAAGTAAATGAGGAAATAATTACTGATTTTTAACTGCCCTGTAGTGTCTCCAGGTTCTCAAAGGCAGGGGTTTGCTTCTATCAGCCCCACTTCTCTCAAATGTTTAATTTGATGTATCAGAGTTTGTACTTTGCAGGTTTTCTAGAGAACTTGTGATCAAGCCTGACCTTTCACCATTTTGAAGTAAGAAATGAGTGTGAATTCCAACTGGCTGTCACTCAGTGTGATTCTAAACTGTTCTGGGGAAGAAATTACAGTATGCATTCTAGAAGTCTCTTTTAAAACCTGCTTTTATTGTAGATGCTGTTGATTTCACTGAGCTGTAGCCATGCAGTGGCTGTGTTGCAGAAGCAAACCAGTATTAATCTATTTTTCCATGATCCTGTACAGAGTTTGCAGTATGAAACTGTGTGAGTTCTGAGGCTCTTGAACTGGAACACACAGATAAGGCAGTGCTGGCAGTGTAACCTCACAGCCCACAGTGCTGCAGTTCCATTGTCAGAGCTGGCAGGATAAGGTGGATCTCAGTACATTTGTATGAATTCCTTTGGTTTGCAGCACACTCATGAGCTGGAGTTCCTCTTTAACTTCTGGAATGATGCAAATTGTTATGTGCTTAATTCTCTCTTCATAACCTCTACAAGTTTCACATTTGGAATTGAGTCCATCATAATTCTGTATAATTTAAAGGTGCTCCAGAAGCATTTCATGTACCAGATGCAGCTGGAGTTTCCTGGCAGAAATTTACTGATGTAGCTTCAGTTTGAAATGAAAGGTGTTACTCTAAGCAGTTTGTGCTTTTCTTTCAGCCATTTCTATGAGTTAACAGAAAATTGATTAGCAGCTTCCATGCACATGTAACTATGCATGCTGGAATAAATTAACTGTAATTATATACGTGATGATCTGATAATAAGTAATCAGTGAGTCTGAAGGTGCTCTCTATTAGACCCTCCCTGGCTTTCTTCCATCCTAGGAACTTGCCTCAGTTCCCTTCATTTTGTAGCCATCCAGATTCATAATTCATGTTCTCCTCTGGGTGAATAGCAAACATAAAGCTTCTGCAAAGCTCTAGCAAAAAGCTGTGCCACTTGTTGGTGTTGCACATTCTTCCCTGTTCTTGGGTACCCCTGGGTGAACTCATTTCACATGCATTAACCTCTGCCACTGCTTCAATCCAAGGCATTATGCCTTCATGTAATGAGGGGCTATTGATTCTTTTTCCCAGTCCACTGAAACAGCACACATGAAAAAATATTGTCCCTGTTTCACAGTACTTAAAATTGTATTAGAGATGGATTTCAGTAAGCAGCTGACCAAATGCATTTGGCAAGTAATGAAAACCTACATTAAAATGGAAGAAAATCAATGTTTTTCAAAGAGAGAAGATGCAAGATATACGGAATAATTTTTTTCAACTGTATGTGTTATTGAAGCCAAAACTCCTTTAGCACAACTTTTTGAGACACAGATTCTGATCAGCAGGTAGCAGTAAAGGTGTTTTATGCGTGAGTGAAGTTAAAATAGTGATATAAAATGAGAATGCCTAGAAAGATAATTTTGATTTGAGAACTCAACAGTCTTTTTGTATTTCTAAAGTCAATCAAGAACCAAAACCAAGAATTGATGGGATTTTGGGTATTTTTTTTGTTTTCTTTGGGGGTTTTTTTGTGTGTGGCGGGGTTTTTAGTTTTTTTCTATTTGATAAAAACAGAGGAAATTTCCCTTCCTTTCAATCTGATACTGGACAAGGCTGGAAGGTTTATAATTGTGGTGTGTCTCTAGGCTTAAGTCTCACTTCAACATGGTACATAAGAGGTTTATGAGTGACCCCTTCTCCTGAAGTTGAGAAAATATTTAAATATTTGCCTAAACTTTGCTTCATTACCATGTGTTGTATGCCACAAATGCAGATCTGTGACAGGACCAGCATTCAAATACACTCTGGAGGGAGAAGCAAGCCTAAAGAGCAAACTTCATGCTTCTCTTATAATGTATTTATTAGGCTTGCACTGTTAGTTTAATGTGGATTTCTGGGGTTTGGGGGGTGTTTTTCATGTAACAGTCAGGAAGAGCTGCTATTAAAGACCTTAATCAGCCCCAGTCTTCATACCAGCAGAGTTGTCATTGTGCTCAAGTTGTTTGGGTTCCCTAGGAGCACAGAGCAGATCTAAAATGCACTCAACAGATTAGTTAAATAGATTTATAGTTGTTTGGCAGTGCCAGAGTGATGGTAGGTGTTCTGCAACACCTCAATATGTACTGAGAAGTTATCTTTCTTGCTTTTGAATTTATTTTAAATTTGACTCCTGACTGATTCTTTTATATGATTTCAAATCCAGATAGGATCCTTGCAGTGACCTCAAAACATTGGTATTTCTGGATGAACTTTAGCCAGAATTTTTCTTTTCTTTGTATTTCAAAGACATTTCACCTTGAAATATAAACGATTTTTGATCATTTAAGTTACTTTGGTTTGTCCTCTGAAAGTCATGTGGGGTAGGTCTCAGAGAGTAATTTTACACCATTATTTGTAGCCCTCTAAGCAGCAGGAAAGAAGAGAAAGAAGATTAGTAATTGGTCTGTGTCCAGCACAAAGGGCTGCAATTGATGTGGCTGCAGGCTGTGAGGTAAAGGCTGGCAGGGCTGGATCTGTGGTACCCCCTGTTAATGGGCCCCCCATTTTGGGGGTTCTGGGTGTCCTGTCACACCCAGCTTTAACCCCCTCACTGCTGTCCCGTTTACCCCTTGTTAATGGGCACCCCATTGTGGGGGCTCTGGGTGTCCTGTCACACCCAGCTTTAACCCCCTCACTGCCATCCAGTTTACCCCCTGTTAATGGGCACCCCATTGTGGGGGCTTTGTCCTGTCACACCCAGCTTTAACCCCCTCACTGCCGTCCTGCTGCTCCTGCAGCACATCCCGGTGCTCAGCAGCCATGGCCCTGCTGCGCCCACCCTGTACCACAGTCCTGGGCCCGTGGCTGTGCCTCAGCACTGAGGGCAGCTCAGGGCTGGCTTTGTCCCCTCTCTGCCTCTGCAAAGAGGGTGTGAAATCCTCCCGGGTTTGCACTGATCACTGAAGAGTTCCTTGCTGTTGGTGGGGACTGTGTCCATTACAGTGGTTGCAATAAAACAGACTTACTGTAACGCAAAGCAACCCCAAAATCTGGGAAGAATGATGTATCTGACTCCATGAAATCAGAGGGCTAATTATTTATTATACTATATTGTTCTATACTATTAGACTGTATTACTCTACATCTAAACTGAAACTGCACAAGCCCCCAGCTGAACAGAATCTCGTGACTGTCTGCTGACCCACAGTCTGGACATGTGCCTGGCCCTGGTAGGCCAAGGAAACAAAACACCATCACTTGGGGTAAACAGTCTCCACATTGCATTCTACTTTGGCACAACACAGGAGCAGCAAATGAGATTTGTGTTGATCATTCTCTTCTCTGCTTCTCTCAGGTTCAGAGAATGTGAACACCACACAGACTGTTCCCTTTTAAACAGAAGGATGTCATTTAATTTTACATGAAACAGTAACTTATGGCTGCTAGTTAGTCTTGCTCCAATGGAAGTGCTAAAGGTTTTTTAATATGTATTTTAAAACAAAAGAAGTGTGTGTTAGTTCTGATGGTTGGATCCTTGTGGTTTTCTCTTGGTTTCTGATTGGATGTGGTCAAGCATCCTGTCTGACACATCTCCAGATATCATTTGCGTGGCAAATATTTTAAACTTTTATACTGGGTACAGGCACTGACATTACACACAGGGAAACCATCTAGGTTTGATTCATAGGCAAGCTTGTCTGTAGAGCACCCTGCTCTAAGAGTTATGTTTTAGTCTAATTGTTTGTTCTGTGCTCTGTCAGACTTCCCCTGTCAGATAAATGTGTATTGAAACCTCTCACGGAGCCTTGCTGGAGCTGAGAATCCTTCTGTACGACTTGCCTGCAGCAGAATGAGCAAACAGAACAAGATCTAACAGTCCCATCCCATTCAGCACACCTTAGGCACCTCTAAATAAGGGGTTTGGGTATTGGAGGCCATGTAGTCACTTCAGGAGGGTGTTTTCACTGAGCTGATAATATCTGGTTTGTCAGCTCAAAGGAAACCCTCTGTTGTTGAGGGAGAGCTGTTTTTAACAGGATAGGAGTTAGATAGGCTTTGAGGGAGCTGGAACTCTCTTCAGGAACTTTCTTCAGTCGACCTCATACTCCTTCCTTCCACTTCCTCTGTCTGATGAGCCAAATGAGAGCATTTGAATGGCAGAAAGCAAACTTCAAGAACAAAATAAAGGTGCTGAGAGAAGAAAGGGGATATGAGACAAAAGGATTACTTCTTTTAAAGGGCAAGGATTATTATATCAGTTTAGCTATTTAATCCTCATTTATGTTTATGCCTTTAGTTTCAATGTACAAACAGGCTGAAAAAACCCCAAAATGATTGTGTGGAGCCTTTAAACCTTATCATTGATTTTAAGGATTAGAATAGAAGAAGTTACATCTCAGTGAATGTTCTGAAGAGAGGCTTCCTTACCTCCCACAGTGCTCTTTTTCCCTTTATGAGATTACACAGTAATTTCCTGGGATTCATGTTCCCCCTAAGGTTTTGGTATATGCCCCTCTGTTTGAGCTGTTGAAGAACGCTAAAAAGGGTTTTCTCACTGGAGAGCCTGCATCAACTATCACACATATTTTACAGATGACTTTCATGCCAGACTGACCTGACAGTGGGGCCTCAATCCCAGTGCTTACATTTTAGAATAAGCTCATGTTCTGTGAAATTGCTTTAAGTCAGTGACCAGGGATTATCAGCCTTGTGACAGACACCCTTAGGAACTGAAGTTCAAGACAGACTAAAGGAAGCAGTGACCAGCTTTCTGCTGGAGTCCAAAGGTTGTTTTCAGCTTTGCATGTATACACAGAGTTCATGAATTTGAATGGTTTGTGACTGTAATTCCACAGATAACCTCACAGCTCCATTGCATAATTATGCCTATTTCCATAACCAACCAAAGCTTTTATAAATACGTGGTGTTTCGGAGAAATTTCATAGAATGGTTTCAGTTGGAGGGGAACTTAAAGATCATTTTATTCCAACCTCCCTTCATGGGCAGGGACAGCTTCCAGTAGACAGAGGTGTTCAGAGCCCTAACCCATGCACCCTCAACCTTATTTTGCATTAGAAAAGGATGCGTAGAATGCTTTTACATGATTAGCTAAAATCCATCCTTAAGAGAAACCTCTCTGCCATTGCTTTGTAAATCCTGGAATTACTATTTGTTGTAAAGGACCCTCCTTGCTTTAAGAACCTGGCATTAGGACAGTGTGTTTTCCATTACAATGACAAGTACATATAAAACACAAATCCCACTTGAGAGCCTGAACTGTTTAAAGGGGTTTAGTGTCAGACACTCATTTCTGGGAGGCTGGATTAGGAATTGGAAAAGATGCTTTTACCAGAGCACTGAGCTGGTACATTAATGTCTATCTGCATGTCAGGAATACAAAGTGTACTGAAAGGCCAACTTTTTGTGTTGCACATTACAGCTACAGAGGTTCCTTTTTACATTGAGGCACTGATGTTTGCTACTTTGAAATGGCGTTTTTTTCTCAACTAGTCCCAATGGATTAATTTGTCTTTACAAAAAAAAAGGCAGTACATCAAAATTGTTATCTGATGCTGAAGAGAAAGAAAATCTCCCTTTTGGCTATTTTTGCTAATCTGTCTTTCTTGATGATGTTTTTTCTGGACTTGCCTCTCCTCTCACTTGCATGCTTGTGAATCAGGATTGTCTCAGAAATCAGTGATACTACAGCCCTCCAAATTTAATGTAAGAAGGGTTTCCAAGCCTATGTGTTTATTTGTGGATGTTGATATGTAGGATACCTAAAACTTGTAAACACTTGGTTCTTAATGCATTATTGCACTGGCCATTGACTTTTAAGATTTAGTAGTATTTCTTAAGAACTAATTTTAGAGAGATTCCATCAGTCTGTGCTTTTTAAATTGCTCTATTCTTACTTGAAAAATATTTAAAGATCCTAATTGATTTATGTATCTGGACGAGAATATTCTTCTTTTCCCCTAAACTTCATTAGAGGTGCTGCAACAGTAAGGTTGTAAATGTACATCTGGTGAGGAGGTAACCTGCACCTGACCAGTGTTGCTATTATATAATACAATTTCACTGATTATCTATTTATTTTGAAAGTTTGAACATGTCAGACAATTAAGAAATTAGAAATCTAATAAATAAGAAATTAGAAATCTGCTGATGCTTTTACTGTGCCTGTGGACAAACAACCTCTCTTTGTGCTCCTGCAGTGGTGTGCAGTAAGAGAAGGCAGATCTCTCTTGTCCTCAAAACTCAGATTAAAGCCTGCATGAGTAACTCGGTTTCAATCTATTAATGCTAAATCTCATTAGACATTGTGTGCAATCAAATTGACTTTTTATTTATATATTAATCCAAATAACTTCCACTACAGGTACCTTGATATCAGTACTTTTAAGTCAGATATGTTTTTTCCCTCAGAACACTGGCACTGCACCAGAGTGCAGGATTCTTTTATGGACCTTCACTGTCACATTGGGCCGAGTGTCCTTTTGTGACATTTGGCCAAGACAAAGCTGCTTTTGATAACACAACTCAGCAGAGTTCTAAAAATAACATTTTTCCAGTATAATTTTGGTAACTGCTTGGATTTCATGGCATAGTAGGGAATAAATTTGTTAAAAAAGGAATTACATCAGATATTTGCTGTTCAGAAACCTATTTATTACTTTATATTTTCTTCTCACAAGGGAAGAAAATGCAACAAGGGTAGGTACAGGAGTATCTTGCTCGTGCAGGTTTATTTAAATAGTATAACAAGTATGTAATTAATTAATTAATTTAGAGTAAGAGATAAAGAAAAACTTGCATAGTTGAAAATTTCAGGAAGACTTGGCAGAAATATGATTAACATGCAGAACTAAAATTAAAGACAGAATTTATTCTTTCAAATCATCATCCCTTTCAGTGAAAAAAATGTATTAAAGAAGTGAAAGTTTCCATCGAGTTTGTATACATTTATCAAAAAGCTAGGCACAAGTGGGGACTGTATTATAGATATCTCAAGATGCAGTATATTTTAATGTTATAAATCTGTCATTAGTTAAAAATATGTTCCTCTGGATTTGTTTTTTGCAGCTTTACACTTCATCAGACTGAATAAGAAAATTATTGCAAATTAATCATGTTTTACTGTCAAAGAAAAAGGCTGAATTTATTGATTATAAAAAGAAATTGCAAGAGGAAGTACAAATATGTGGTAGAACTGTTTCAGTTTTTTCTAGGGGTGTATTTAAGTCCCCCCTTAATTCCCTTAACAGGGAATAATTTTCAGATAAGTATGTGCTTTAAAGTCAGATCTAATTCTAGAATGTGCTGAAGCTGTTATTCAAATTCTTTGTCCACATAATAGCTCAACTGCTCTTTGCAACATATGGATGAATTTTGATATAACCACTAACACATCTAAATACTCTTTTGTTTTTCAGGGGATGTCCAGGTCAGCAGCCTCAGGATTCCAAGGTCAGTTCATATTCTAGAAGAAATTATTAACCATGGCAGAGATAAAAATAGGATTCACTCTTTGATTTTTAGATGAGCTGTTGTTAGGAATAACCTTGTCAGTCCTATCCACAGCTGTAATCTCACGGTGTCGCCTTTTCTTGATGAACATGAGCAAACTTTTCCTGCATTTGCAGGGTAGAATAAAGTTGAGATCTTAATGCAGGATAATACTGAATATTTAAAGTCCTACTGACCTCCAAATGAACATGACTGGCCATTTTTTATCTCTGTACTGGTGTGGAGCACTACCTGCTGTTGTTAAGGGTGAGAAGCATGGCGTGTATTAATGCCATGCTTCTCAATCTTTGCCAGTTAGCTTAGTTTAGAAATTTTATGATGTCAAATATTTTGGAATATCGCATTTGCTTTTGGGTTGCTTTCTGTGTCGAAAGAAGTCCAGACAGTAGCAATATCTATATGGATGTATTTTGCTGTTATCTAATGTATTTTTCTTAGATATATGCTAGTTTTCCCCTTTCTGACATAGGATGAAAGCTGTGTCCCCACAACTCCAAATGTAAATCCCAAATATTCTGTTTCATTTTGGTGTAACTTAGTGGGGATCTGGTGCTGTTTTTCCCTGGTATTATTGGATTTTAGACAAACTGAGCATTTCCAAGGCTGTACTGTAGTACAGGGCATGACAAAATTCCCTCTAATAGCTCTACCTCCAGCAGTTTTTCCTTCCTTACTCTCGCAGAGAACGTAGAACACTCTAAACTTTGTTTTGCAGGCTATTTATGATAAATATATTTTCTATTTAAAGTGCCTTTTTAATAACAATATCAGTTTACATCCTTGACATTCATGGCATAAAATGAGCAGTAGATGAGTAGCATTATCAAAATTTAATTTTTTTGTTGCGTATGACTGGATTTATCTCTATTTTACAGTAACTTCAATGTAAATTCTGTCAGGAAAAATAGAACTATTTCCATAGTATTTTGATTTAGGGTCATCTGTGACTCAGTGAAGGTCAGATGTTCCTGAGTGAATCAGGAAGGTTGCAGTTATGAATTTTTGCAAGAAAACACACAAGCAAAATCCAGTGTTTGCTCACAGTGTGTATCCTTACTGAATCTGTGATGATGAGTTGTTCAAACTGTGTACAAGCCTTGGTTTTTTCACTGCTGATCTTATGTTGTCTTAATTGATTTCCTTTTGACTTCTGTGCTTGGTTAACTGTCACTCACTGCTGGGAAGAGAAGTGGGGTTTTAAAAGATGGTTTTCATCTTTAAAATAGTTGCAATACTAAATAAGTTACCATATCTACAGATTAAAAAAAGAAAAAAAAAAAAACAAACAAA
Organism: Ammodramus savannarum pratensis; assembly: GCA_020466415.1. Lineage (NCBI taxonomy): Eukaryota > Metazoa > Chordata > Aves > Passeriformes > Passerellidae > Ammodramus > Ammodramus savannarum. The sequence continues at coordinate 21,190,571 of JAHXMQ010012336.1, read as the reverse complement.
ACCACTGAAGTTCTTCAAGAGGGATTACCTGTCCTCCTCTAAGTCACAGGAACTTTGGTGCATTGGCACAACCATGATTTGCCATTAACAAATGAATGTTTTGGGGAGCTTTTGGTGTTCCTTTCAACATCAAGAGCTGTTAAATGAAAATAATTTCCTACCACATCTGAACAAGCAATTTAGCAAAACAAAGTACATTTTTAGAGTGAATTATTTAGGTAAAATGCTTTGGTTCTTTGCTACTGATGTTAATGCTGCCTAAGGTTCAGAACCATGAAGAACTAGGGTAGCCTCAGTAAACTGCAATTAAGTATAAAAGCAGTTATTATGTAAATATTCAGTCTCATTTTAACATACATAACTCTTTAGCACATTTTTCCATGAGACAAAATGATTGCAAAGTTTTAGAAATGTGTTTTTATTTATGACTTGAACAATATTTGCTTAGAAAATTGCGTTAAATATAATTCTTTGTTGGTAAGGAGAGTTTCAGAAACCTTAGGGAAAGTATTGATAAATGTAGGCTCATCTGATAGAAATTGATGTTCCCACAAGTATAAAAGCTCATACTTCAGTGCTTGCTTATTATATTTTACTATGCCTTGCTTTACTTAACTGATGTTCTTAACTATAAATAAATGTCAGACCTCATATTTATATATATATATATGTTAATTACTGATTAAAAATGCAGTGATTTTTGTCATTGCACATGAACTTGGTTCCCAGTAAAAACACCATGTGTCCTAAACAGTGTAAAAATTCCAAAGCACATTTAGATACTGTTCTCTTGTGCAGATTACATTCAAGATGGAGAAAAAAATAGCATCATGATGTAAGAACACAGATTTTTTTTTTTGATGTGTGCCAACTTTCATTGCTGCAAATGGTGCCAGGAGTAAATATCTGCTTGGTGTAGTGTGGGCTCAGTGTGGCTCCCTTTGATCTCTGGATGGCATCTGCTGGCAACCTGTTATGCTGAATTTAGAAAGGAACTCCCAGGAGGTCTATTAGGAATGTGGATATAGAATAATTTCTGACTTAAGATCTCCTTAAAGAAAGGAATAAATCCCACAAGGTTTTTATGTTGCAAAACCTAGCTAGGAAAAAAAAATTGAAATGTCAGTTTTCTGATATAGTCAACTCCAGAATGAAATATGTCCGTATATATTCATGTGTATAAAGTTAGGCACTGTTTGTAACTCAAGGGATCCGGTTTGTTGTGTTTTGGGGGTTTTTACATACACTGAAAGTTGTGAGAAGATATGCTTATGAAACCTCCAGTGTGATAGAGTTAGAACTCTTAATATCTATCACACTTGAATTAATAAATAATACTACAGATACTGTATGCTATCAAATATTAAGCATCTGATTTTGGCAGCTATATCAGGTGGCTGAAACAGCAAGACAGAAACACAACACCAATAGAACACATGAAATGAATTAATTTTATAAAAGAAAAAGTAAAATGGCAAATGAACTTCTGTTAGGGAGTTAATTCTTTGTTTGTTCAAAATTCTTGCCTGAAAAGAAATTCTTTCACGAGTTTTTTTAAAATGTATTTAGACTAGAAATAAATAGCAGAAATAAAAATATTTGCCTCCAGGACGTAGGTGTGACAGCAGAGATCCCTAGAAAAACAATGAGCTGGGTGCTGCCTGCTTTTGGTTCAAATGCTCCTGCTGGGATAAATGGCTGCACTCCCTGGGCAATGCAAGGGAATTATCCTCTGGAGAGGAATGTCTGAGCAATTTAACCAAGGGGAATGACCACTGTGCTGGCCAGTGAGAGAAAAGGTGGGGCTGAGATCTCTCACTGAATTTCTCACTGTTACCCCTGGCTAGGACCCAGGTTTCCCCAAATTCCCTATTCCATTTACACTCCTCACATTTCCTGTGAGGAATGGCTGGCAGGGCTGCCTCTGTGTGCTGTAGTGGATAAAGGTCCAGTGCTGCGTTACTTGGGGAAGAGATGTCTGTGACAATGGCCGTGATTAGTCAAGGATCTGTTGTACTTTTCTCTCCAAACCCCAGGCAGATTCCTGGCAGCCAGTGGGAGATTTCAGGGCCGTAGGGGACACACAATTTTGCCTTGCAGCAGGAAAACACCTGGGTCTGCCTCTGTCTTTAGATGCACCAGTTCCATTGCATAATGCACCATTTCTGGGCAGAACCTTCCTGTTGTCATCTTTGGAAAGGACGTTGTCTCCAGCTATGTTATCAGGTCCTTAAAAAGTGTGCTTTACAGGTTTTTCACCATATCAAATACAAATTAACAGACTGCCTCATTTTTCAAGATTTCATTTACTAGATCAGAATGAATAACATTGAGCTGGGTAAGTGCAGAAGACACAAAAGTAAGAGGAAGCTCCCCCCAGTATCAATATATGTGTATAATTTTGATAGTGCTTGCCAAGAAATAGTCATTCAGTAGCTTGCTTTCTATAATTCATAAAGATATAGTTTATAGGGAAAAGTATTGGGGTAGCAGAAGAATATGTGTACACTTATTTTAGTAAATATTGATTCATCTAAAGATAGAATTACAACACAACCTCATTTATAACTGGAAATAAACTAAAAATAGTAAATATAAAAGTATATAAATATACTTGTCCTTATCTATTTTCGAACAACAGCTCTATTTATTCTGTGACCTCCCATTCCCCTATCTCCTTTTCTGTTTCCTTTGAAGTTTTTGAAAATATCCCCACTGGACTAAATTAAATATGACTATTTAAGAATCCTCTGAACCGAATTAAGCATTTACTCATCTAGATTTTTAAATTAGAGAGGAGTCACTCCTTTGAAATGCACCCATGCGAAATGCCATGGGATTATTGATAGGGTGAGCTCTGTAGAATTCCCTTGTTTTCCTCCAGGGGAAAAAAAATGATAAAATTATAGCTCCTATACAAATATGTCCATTTCAGTAAATTCCACAAGCAGCTTGGAGAAACTGTAGTGGGATTGCAGATGTTGTTTTGGTGCTTCTGTGTGCCACTGACACAATTACTCTTTGGAGTTTCACCTCCTCTCTGAGGGGTTAAATTCTTGTTTTATGGATGCACTGGGACAGGGGCCTGCTCTGCCTTTGTTCCACTGTTAGGGATGGAAAATGCAATGGTCTGGATCTAACGCTCTATTTTCCTGATAGAAAGTGTTGGCTCAAATCTGCTGGCTGTTAACTGGTGGAAAAGATACATCATTCTTGCCTGTTGGTATAGGAATAAAAATTAACAATAGCCTCCATGTCCTCCATTTGTCTGCAAATGAACATTTCTGATCTACACTTGTTATTTTTATAGAGCAAACTGCATTGGGATATAGAGCAAACAACAGTGGGATATGAGGTAGAAAAGAGTCCTTGCTCTTAATGCTGGTATCATATATAAATTAATTTAGACTGAAATTATATATAAATAAATAATATATGAGAACTGTGCACTTTGTATATATCTTCATCAGTCCTAGCACTTTAGGCATTGAAGATGCTACAGAAATCAATGGACATACCTGGCCCAGGGGTGCAGCATGTGATAGTGATCCCTGAATCTCTGTTCATAAAAACCACAGCATTCAGAAATGTCTGCATTACAGATGAGAATAGGTTTGTACAAGTGTAGTTGAATTGACCCAGTGAGATATCTTAGCTATTTAATAGTGCAGTAATTAATTTATGTGACTGGCTTGCATCTGGTTCAGTGGAATTGTGCAGCCAGGCTGCTGGAGAGCAGCAGCCCCAGGGGCTGAGCTGGGCAGCACTGCAGGCCTTTGGGCCCTGGGGGAGATAAACCCAAGGTGAGCACAAGTGAGGACACCTTGTCTGGTCACTCTGCCCCTCTGACAAGGGGAGAGCTAACAAGGACTTGGCTGGTGAAAGAGATAACAAGGGCATCGCCAATGTAAGGAGAATAATCAGGGGGTTGTGTTTCTAAAGGGGACCAGGACAAAGGGGTTGGAGTGGGAAATCTTGCACCTACACAGTGACCCATTAATACTGCTAAAATGGTGCAGTAAACTGGCTTTGCCTTGCTGGCACAGCAGAGTCTGTGTCAGGCAATCCCACAACAGCCCTGCTAGCTTCTGGCTGAAAACAGGAAATCCAGCCTGATCTTACAACCTAGACAAGGCAATTGAAAGCTTCATCACTGTTAATTATCTACTAACCCTTTGTTCTAAGAGATAAGGAAATATTATTTGCCTTGCAGACATATGATTAAGTGAGATATAAAAAATATTGTTATTCTTGTGGGGTCATGTAATAGATCAGGTACAGGCCAGAAACTTGAAAATGGGTTTCAAATTTATTAGCAAAAAATATTGTCTTTGTATCAGTTAATCTGAAAAGACTGTGTCCTGAGATGCAGCTTGCCTTTGAAATTACAGATCTGTCTAATTTAAACTTTTATTAAGTACAGCAGAATGGCTGGAAGGCAGGGAAGCACAAATCTGCTGTGTAATGTGCTGGATAAACAGGATACCACAAGAGCCTTTAAATTTAGATTGCCTACAAAGATCCACAAAAGAACTGGATTTCTGACTTGCACATCAGCTCCTGTTAAATCAGGGGTCAATGAAAAGCTGACTTCATCACAAATCAACTTTATTTGTTTTTTGGTTTTTTTTTTTTCTTCTCAAAAAGAAAGCAATCTTTAGTGAGTTTTAGTGTTTTGGTTTGGTTGCTGTTTTGTTGGGTTTTTTTCCCATTTCCCCTAAAGACAAAAGAAACACAAGTTGTAACCTCTCACACGCACAGAACATGACTGCAGGAAAGGAGTGCTAGAGAAACTGTTAAAATGAAAGCTTGACTGCAAATGGTTTTATTGGTATTCCCTAATTTTTTTCTGTATCATTACTCTATGGTTAAAAGTAAATTAATTGTGGCTTTCTCCATTCTTAACAAGCTGCTATCTTTGTATTTGACTTAATTATTTATGCCCACAGAATGCCTTTTAGTAAACAAAATTTCATACAGTACTTTTAAAGCTTTACTTCAGTATATTTATAGAAAAAGCTTTCCCTTGGTATATTATCAAAGTCTGATGTTTCTGAATGATGATGTAAGAAGTTCAAGTATAGTGTAAAATTTCCTGAATTAACTGGTAATTTTGAGTTCATTCCAGTAAAAATATGTTTTTATTTTCCTGACTTTCAGGTGTCAGGCTATAAAAGGGATATAAATTTAGAAATAACTGTTGACTTCTAGTAGAGAACAGCAGGCTTTAATTAGGTGCTGCTGAGGATAATTGGGACATAAATGGTTCTGAAATATGAGATGCCATGAGGGGGGTTTACAACTGTTGCTCTGAGCAGATAATCAAAATTGTGAGCAGAGCATGTCTTTGCTTCCATTTGTTTATGATTCCCTAAACTATTGACTGCATGTAAGATGTTACACTCAAAATCTAGTTTAGAGGCCAAGGGAAATGTGCATTATCTGTGATATAATATAGACAGAAATAGAAGTATGAGCAAAATTGGTGATAAACACTCAACTGGAAAAACTGCTGTTACAGCTGCAGCAAACGGAGCTCAGGCAGGGCACACCTGGGAAGCAGCTGTTGGGAGGCCTTGCAAGTCCCCACATGAGCTTGCAGAAATTCCAGGGGCTGCACCTGGTAACAGCCTGGGCTTCACTGGAGGCACAGAGCAGGAGCTCTGAGAGGGTCACATCAACAAAACAGTGCTTGGTGCCCATGAACAGGACTGGGGTTTGAGCTATGATTTGATATTGCATTCACAAGTTCAATAGACAGTGAATTCATTTTGGTATTTTGCATAGATTTCTTCATTTAAAGTAGGATTTTTTGGTGGTTGTTTGTTTGTTTGGGGGTTTTTGTTGTTGTTTGCTTTGGGTTTTTTTTTTTTTTTTCATTTGTTTCACATACAGTTTTAGTGTCCCTGGGGTATATCAGTGGGATTTTGCTGTCAATGACTGTTCTCCCTCTTTTGGCTAAGAACACCTGTGATCTCTGCAGAGGAGAAATACAGCCATGTCCAGGGGCATGAGATCTGATCTCCCAGACCCATTTCTGTTGCAGCCTGCCTTTCTTTCTCCCCCAGGAGCTCTTAGCACTTGGTCACTGATGGGGATCTTGGGCAGACCCAAGCACCGTGATCCTCCAGGGCTGCTTTGTGGTGGAGTTTATTCCCTGCCACAGGTACAGGAGTTTCTGTCAGAGCCAGAATTGCCACCCTCCTTGGGCTTTGCCTTTTCTCTCTGTCCTGGCTCCTTTGCTAAACTCTAAACTGAGCACTCACCCAAGTGCTCCATGGGTTTGCATGATGGCATTATTGCATCTCATCTCCTGGCTCTGCTTCTCTGTAAGCAGTGACAGTGAATAGTGTTTGCTCTCTGAACATTACTGAGATCACTCTTTTTTCCCCAGTAGGACTATGTATTTCAACTCCTCAGTCTCTTTTTTGAATGTTAATGTTCAGGCTTCATTGTGTTCAGGCATAAATTGCAGCTATCTTTTTCTTGCATGCATCACCTTAAAATCTTCAATTACAGTCAAATTTGATTACTGTTTTTATCACCAAATCATTTGTTATTGTGAAGACTCTGGTGATTTCTACAAACCTTTGCAAGCCTATTATGTTCCAAATCAAGAAACTGAGCCAAGAACAAAACACAGGGATATGAGCAAATAGCATTATCTCTTCTTGCCTGGAAGTTTCCATGTGTAAAGTGAGCTAGTCATAATTTGTCTTCCTGCATAATCTGCTCTGTATCTCAGTGAATTCCCCTCAGTCCTGTTACAGCAGGGGTAACCACAGCTTGCCAAGGGGAATACTTGCATGAGCTTGCAGGGTGCACTTCTGAGCAGAGTCTCTTCCATCTCTCACCTGAATGCCCAAAATCCAGAAGTACAATGTTTGTTAACACATTGTACGTTGCACTTTCATTGCAAATCAGATTCTCAGATGTTGTCGTTTCCCTAATAGCCAATTGCTAGCTGAATAAAAGTTGTGAGACAGTCTGAGATATGAAATTCTTCCCACTAATTCTTGGCCATTAGTTTCATCATTTTTATTTTCATTTTATTCAGAATTGGTGCAAAAAATCCATGTAAACAGAGATATCTTCAGGTATGGCTCTATCAGCATTCTGTAAAGCCTGGGAATTTATACTAGGGAAACATCAGCATGGGTAACTGTGTAAAGCACTTGACATCTGTCCATATTTATAAACACACTTTTCATTTACTGCAGTTTATTTACTCTTGGCACACACAAATGAAATGTGACAGACACCCTGTGGCTTCTATTGATGAGAGGATTAATAAAGCTTGTACTTTGATTATGACATCCTAAGCCATCAAGCATGAAGACTTCAGCAGTCATTATTGAACATTGCATCAGTAATCAGAAATGACAGAAGACAAGGAGCTGGCACAAACAGGGCTTTCAGCTCTCTCTCAGGAATAGGATTTAATATGACTTTCATGTATAGCCATGCAGTTTCAGACTCATGTATAGCTATATTTGTTGTTCTTTAAAGGCATGTTACAAAAAAATCTCTGCATACTCATTTTATTGAGAGGAAAGCAGTGCATAACACAATGTTGTTAGGTGGTAATGCAAACCATCATGGCATTGCATGCTGGCGGGGTCTTCTATGGGTTTATTACAGTGTGGAGACTTCATTAAATATCCTTGGCAGGCCTGTATCTTTTCCTGCATATTAGCAAGGAAAAATATGGGAACTTCAGGCAAAGTCCTGTAGAGTCCCATTTGTCACTGTGGGAAAGAGCTCCCTGATTTCAGATGTGGAGGAGAGTGACGTGAAGCTGATGTGTCTCATGGGGTTTGTGGAATAATTCAAATGCCCTCTCTAGGTCAAGTGGAGGGAAGGAGTGACCTGAAGCTGCAGGAGTGTTTTGGCATTGAGCCCAGGCATTGAATTTTCTTTGTCTGTTCTGCAGACCAAAGGGTTGGGCAGTATACAGAGAGCTAAAATCCAGCTTTTTCCAGAGTACTCATCATGGTAGTATCAATAGACCTCCGTCATGGCTTTGGTGGCAGATATTGCATCCCTTTGCAAGGGATATGTTGAGCAATTTTGAACTTTGGAAACAGGAATAGAGTTCTGGGAACTTCTGTTTTAAACTGCTCTACATTGTATTTCTTATCTACTGCTAGGTTAGTAGTTCGTCTTGTCCAAACCAGTTCACCTCTCTGAGCAGCAAATCCATTCTGTTTTGAACAAACCTGTAAATTAACAGTTTTAAAGCAAATAAGCAAATCAATTAAAAAACTAAATAAAGTTTCAAGGGTCAGCTTTATTGGGAAAAAAAAAGGCAGTCGTGACTCTGTTTAATTCTGTACAACTTTTGCTGCTTTTGTCTATGATTTCTCCTAAAAGTTTTAGATAAATGCAGTTTGTTGGAAGAATCTTAATGAAATTGGTATTATACCAAGGCTTCCTAGTGGTTGTGCAGGGAATTATTTCTTATAACTGTTAAGAACTGTCAAAAAGCTGAGAAGTTCATTTTAATTAATTTCTTCCTTTACATAAATTGATGTCACTGTTCTGAAGTGCTGGCTTTTCATCTTGCAGCTATTCTTCAGTTTCAATCTTGAGCAGTTTCTATTGCAAACAATTTCTTCTTTTTTCTTCAACTTTTTTGTGCTGTGTCTTGCCATAGAGAAACAGGCAGAGGGATAAAATACCTTCAGCCTGTCTTTGGTTTTTACACTTAGGTTTCTGCGGGCTTTTTTCCCCTTTGATTGGCATTTTTTCCCTTGGAATATTGACTTTACACCTGATAACAATGTCCATTCAGTTGTACTGCTTTGTTGGCATGACAAGGTTCTCCACAGGAGTGGGCAGTAAAGCAGGCAGAGCAATCTCTCTTTGGTAGATGCAGCTTAGAGGAGGAAGGGTTGGAAAAGAATCACCTACAAATGCCAGCCGTAATTTAACCTGGATTGAGAGTAGGAAAATGATGTGAGTCAGGGAAGCTGACAGCCTTTTTCTGCCCTGTGAAGCTGCAAACAGATTGCAAAAGCTGGACACAGGTATGCACCTTCAAGTGATGGTCAAATACTGATCACAACAGACTAACACAATGAAGTGCTCTGCTGCAAGATTGGGGCTGCTTGCTCTGAGTGTTTGCTGAGAGATGAGCTGCCAAATTACAGCTGGGGGAAATAGTCTCAGCCCTGGGCCCAACAGTGCTGTATTTATGCATCTCAGAGGTTTTTCTTTCTGAACTGAGGCCTCTTTCCTACATCTAACTGCTCTGTTTACAAGTATTTGGTCCCTACGTGTCCAAGTTTTCTGAAGCAAATCCACAAGTGCTATTTTAAGAATAAATGTCTTTGTATTGAATAGAGGGAGATGAGATTCACCTCCTCAGCAGGAAAGGAGGAAAAATAGCATGAGGAAGCTTTCTCTATCCCAAACACACAAGAAAAAAACCCCAACAGCTAAATGAGGAAAAACTCTACTACATTCTTGCTCCAATTACATTGTATCCAAGTTCTGTCATGCTACCAGATGCTGAAATTTGTTGACTTCTACTTGCTAGATAATAAATACTTTCCATTTACGTATAACCCACTTTTATTAGCGCTACACATCCTTGCAGTGTGATGGTAGCAGGGCACAATATTACCTAATTTCCTCCTAAATATCATTACAGAATGCTTCATAATGTGGAAGTTCCTCTGTGTGGGGTGAAGGATGCTCCAGTGAGGCTTTATCTAAGTTATCCCTTTATTAGTGTTACATGTGTGACTCTCAGGAGCTTTATGCAAGGCGCTGTCCCTTGTGTCTCTCTTGGGATGATTTGTTCAGTGAATAAATACAGATGTATGTGCAGTCTAATCCTATTAATCTGAGGGCTGTTATTAAATATAACAAACATTATAATGAATTGAAATATGGCAGTTTTTGCTGAAAATGTACAGTAAAATTTATGAACCTCTCTGTTTCTCAACCCCTTCTTCCCCACCACACCTTTGGCCCTAGATTTTGAAAGACCTGACACTATTTATGGGAAGGGAAATGAAGGCAAATAGGCAGGAGCTGGGAGACCAAGGAGTTGAGGAGGCTCCTTCTCTGCCTTCTGAGTAAACAGCACAGCTGGCACGGCTCTTGCCTGCTGTTGCACAAATGCCTGCAGTATGGAAAACAAGAATTAAGTCTGTGTAAGGTAGCAAATCTGAATCCCAGCTCAACTTCTAATCCTTGTTTAAATTCATGAATATCACTGATGTGCTGGAATAAAAAAGCTACTATTTTGTATCAAACTCTGGATGTTGGATTACTCTGTGGGTGTGTTATTTTTCTTGAAATTGAGCTGAGCAACTGGGCGTGAGGAATCAATATGTTAAAGTAACTAAGTTCTAATGTTCTTTTCTATTTCTCCTTTCTACATGTCAATGGTTTACATTTTTATTTTATAGATAAATGTTATGAAAATTTATTCCTATTGCATCATTTGTTACCTCAATCTGAAATTGGTTCTCAGGTTGTCAGTAGTGCAGTGTTTTCCAAAAATGTGTCCATGCGCACAATTACAAATGTAGCTGTACTGAATTTTCCTTTTAATCACATGAACATGGCTTTTCTTCTCATCAATGACTGATCAAAGTGAGGTCTCTCTATAGCTGGGTCAAGTTATCCTTCAGTATCCCATAAGTGTGTAAGGAGCTTTTTTTGTTGCAGTAATGCACCACAAAGAGTGAAGGCCCTTGCCTCCCTGCAGTTCAAAGTTATCAGAATTGTTCCTTGAAGTTCAGTGGAATTTATATGCAGAGCTCTGACGAATGGCATATCTGAAAGATCTCCTTTTCTGCAGATTATGTTCATAAATCTCTATCTGTTCCTCATTTTCATGATTGTTTATTCCATATCTTCTGCAGGCTTTTGTCAGACAAGCACTGAACTTGACAAATGACACGAGGAGTCCCCACAGGGATCAGAGAGGTTATTCCACCATTCAAAACTGAATTAAAATCAAAATTCATATGAAAGGATAATACAGGGTGCTATCAGATGCACTTGTCTTTATCTCATTCTTCTTAATTAAGGCTAAATCAATTGAAAATGGGCAGATTTATTTGCTCTTGCTCTGGTTAATCTCTTCTTGAAGAGTGGAATAGATGCTCAGCTGATGTCAGTCACTGCCATTGTTGTGCAGGCTCACTGAAATCCTCTGGACACTTGTCAGTGCTTCTTTTGCTTTGCCTTCCTGAGCTGGGGTTGCAGAAATCCAGCCGTAGGTCAAGTGATGCAATTTATGTGTTTTTGTTGTCTTTTGTCCTCTTGCTTGGGCAAAAATGATTCTATTATCAAGCTTTACTTACAAGTGTTGAAAAGGAGGCAAACATCAGATGAAAATGGATGATCTGCATTTGTGGGTGCTTGCCTTGCACTCTGACACAAGGGAGAGAGGAAAAAAAATGATTTATTTGTTGGTGTGTGCTGTTATTGTAGAGAATAAATTCCTTTGGAATATTGTAGCAAGAGATAAGCAAAGTTGTTTGATCATATAAGACAATTGGGTTTTAAAGATCCTGCCCATTCCTAACTGCATCTCAGATTAGAATTCCAGTAACAGATCAGGCTGAGAGTTTTTTTTTTTTCAATTTATTTTTTCTAATAGAACTATTTTCTGAAATAAAAATAATTTGAAATTGGAACCAAGGGAAATGCCATAAGATCTAAAAATTGATGTGAAGGTATTTATAGCACACTCAGGCCAGGTGTCTTTAAACAGAGCAAATCTATTTACCATTATGGGCAGATTACTTACCAAGCAGCTCAGTAAAATTGTTGTTTGCAGGACAAAGTGTCCATGACAATGACTGGGGCAAAGGCTGTGACAGATCATATTTAGACACTGTTTATTAAATAAGATTTAGGAGGTAAACTTGGGCTTCTGAGCTCAATCAAAGCTTTGCTGGGATTCTTTTTTTGTTGTTTATGAAGCATTGATATGACCAATCTTGATCTTTTAGCAATTGCCACTCTTGAAACAGTAATTTAGCACAAGTGTGATGGACTTTGTGTAGGAGAGTTGCATATGAAATACACTATTCTGAGTTACAGTAATGTAACTAGCCTTGACTAGCTTTACCAAGTATTGAAAGAATCTCTCTCTTGATCACAACAGCCTAACCCAGGTAAGCTATTGCTGGGCCAGATTGTGACAGTGCCTTCCAGGGAGAGCAAGAGTGAAGCTGGCTGGTGGAACCCAAGTGCTGTTTCCTTGTGGAGGTAATTCCCAAAGAGAGTCTCAGACAGCTCTTGGCAATGTTTGTGTTTGTCTTGTGTTATTTCAGTGATATTATCAAATTATTTGGGTGGACATAGGTTGTTCAGAGCAGCACTAGAACTTTCAAGCCTCTTTCGTAAACAGTGGCCCTGCTGAACTTTCTTTTTTTTCCAAAATATACTTGTAAATAGAATCAACAATAAATAATATAAACTAATATTTCTTTACAATGCAGGTAGCTAAAGTGTCAGTCTGTGCCTTGGGGAAAAAGCTTATGGTGTGGCAATTGCCACAGTTAACCCTTAAACATTTGCCTTTAGCTTACCTGTTGAAATCCAATGTGCAGAGCACAAGTTGTCAGTTGCACAGTCAATATATACATTCTACATTAGAGCCATTAATTTCTGTTTATTTTGAGCCAAAAAAGAACACTTTAGTTATAGCCTGTGACATCTGTAGCTCACTTCTATTTTTCAAAGACGTTCCGTATTCTGTAGCCCTCTGTATTCCTTAGCCTTTGCTTCTTCAGGGTTCAGATTTTTGAAATACCAACCTGACATGAATGAGATCAGTTGTCCCCTAATATAGTTCTGTTTTGACTATAATTGGATGATGATGATACAGGTTATCAATATTTGATAAACAGTGCCATTCTGACGTGTCAACAAATGAGTATTTTGGCAAACACTCACTGAATGATCCTGAGAATAACCTTTAGATTTGAATGACTTGAATTGATTTTATGCTGCTGCAATGCAATCCTTCCAGAATCACCTGGTGCATTGTTCTGAGTTCTCTTGTCTCTAGTTCTTGTTCATTTGGATTGTTACAGTCTTTGGATAGGTGCTGTAGTAGTGCTCAAAGTTTTGGTCGAACATTTATGTGTGTAGGGGTAGCTGAGGTCATAAATGCCTGCAGAACAAACATTCTGTCAACTAATCTCTAATCTGAGAGAAGCATCTCCTCAGCTAATGGCAAGTGAAACTCTGAATGGGGCCATTTCATTTCATGAGGAGCCTGAATGGTCCCTTTTCTGTGCAGCTGTCCATGAAGGATGTGACACAAGTGCCACAGCCAGCCCTGAATTAGCAATGCAGTGCTTTTCCAGCCTTAATGAACCCGAGACTGTTCACAGCAGCACCACTCGAGTCCCAGGACTGCATTTACAGTACTTAGGCAGTAGAGATTGTTAAAGAGGAAGGTTTTGCTTCAGTCCATTGCCAATCCTCCTGTTGCAGGGGGACTGCACTGCAGCAGGGCCTTCTTGCTGACAGGGGAGGAAATGCAGTTTTCAGCTGTGCTCCGTGGATGTTTCATACAGTCTGTGGGGTATTTAAAAACAACCTTTAATGAGGTGACATAAAATGACAGGTCTAGAGCTTAGAAATAGCTCTATTGCTGACTGTCTGCTTGGAATTGGATAATGTGGTGCTAAAATAGAGAACCTGGGTTGCAGTGAGCATTAAAAATGGGATAATTCAGAGGCCTTGCCTGCTGCTCCCATAGGGTTAGTACTGTGACAGCAGAGCCAAGTAAAATGTCTGCATCTGAGCTTCCCTGAACTCACTGGCATTGATGGTGCATAGAGGGAAATATAATGTCATCTACAGCTGTAAAATAAGAAAAAAACAAGTCCTAATGTGCAGATGGAGTAATACAATAAAGAGGGATCAAGAATACCTTACACAGTATTTTTAGGTCTGTGAATGCAAGGTGGGCTGCAGAAGTTTCATTGTTATACAAAACAAAACGGCAAAAAACCCAGGAATTTGATAGATGTCTAAACATCATTGCAAGAAAAGAGAAGGTGAATAGTACTGGAGAACAGTACAGGCATGAAAAAGATTGAGATTGGGGGGCAAAAAATGTGCACTAGCTGAATGAAGAAAATAGTTCAAATTAGAGGAAGAGGGATTGGTAAATCATTACATGAAGATACTGCTGAAGTGAACAGTTATAATTTCTCAGTACACAGACAAGTAGTGACCTTTACAATTATTTCAATTTTCATGTTAAGCATCAAAACAAATTCCTAAAGATTTCGTAATATTTCATAAATGCACAATAGAAATCCGGCATCTTAATTAGGAAAACAGTTATTTGCCCATTTTCCCTTAAAAACTGAAGTTCTTGTCTCTTCCAAAATACAATCCAAAAATATCTGAAGGCTGAGACAATACCATTTTGGGGGGGACTTGTAAGGTGATGAAACCCCTGAAAGTGTGGATCTCTGATGAATGTAAAATGCCTTGACGTGCTTTTTCAGCTAGTAGTGTGCTAAATACAGAATTATATCTTTGGAAGGCACAGTAAATTTATTTGAAATGCCAACCCCGCCAAAATGTTCTGGGAGTATTTCTTTGGGCTTGCATATACATTTGTGTTCCCCACTCTGGGTGGAGAGGGCAATGAATACATGATTCTCTTTTTACCTTCTTAATATCTTCATTCAGTGAAAATAGATGTTAGCTTGAACTATGTTTCAAACCCCCAAAAAGTAATACAAATAATAGCACTTGTCTTTTGAAAGGTATAATTTCAGTGTTTGTAGGACTGAGGCTCACCCTTACATTGTGCCAGTGTGGCACGGAAGTGAAAGCTGGGACTGAATAAGAAAGTAGATGAGTAGAGGACTAAGAGGAAAATCTGATGTACAGTATGAAAAATGACCAGTTGAAAAAGATGGCTTAAAAATATCTGTACTGTTTAGTGTGTCTTTTACAAATACATATAGGAAACAGTGATACAGCAAAGAAATTAATACATCTGTTCACTTATGGACTGAAAATGCATAGAAAGGCAGAAAAAGGTAGTTGTAGTTTTAAATTATTTGTTTCAAACTCAAGTATAAATGTCTATAATCAGAACAATTTTTTCTTATGAAATTTGTAAAAAACACCATAAAAATAGCAGAACAGGCTGCAGGGTAAGGGAGTTCATGCAGGCAGCTGCAGTTTTTCAGTTACCAGACTTCCCCTCAAACTTGTCTGCCTGTTGTGCACAGTCTACATGCTGCACAAATTTATTTTTGTCTCTTAATTTATTCTAACTTTCCCATTATCTAGCTTGTCCTTGCAACACTTTTGAGAAATTGCTAAACCCTGTGAAGCACAGACTAGCCTCCTAGATCAGGTTATTTTATATCTTTATTAGACAATCCCATTAGAAGCTCACCAGTGGCAAAGGAGGGAAATATAA
This sequence comes from Ammodramus savannarum pratensis, assembly GCA_020466415.1. Classification (NCBI taxonomy): domain Eukaryota; kingdom Metazoa; phylum Chordata; class Aves; order Passeriformes; family Passerellidae; genus Ammodramus; species Ammodramus savannarum. Next base: position 21,175,138 of record JAHXMQ010012336.1, on the reverse strand, counting down.
TGCCATCAGCACCCATATAGTGCTGCACTCTCCGAAAGTTACTGGCATTAGTAAACTCATCTTACTGCCAAAACCTTTTAAAACAGTCTACAAGCTAATTTCATTGACTTATAAAACTATTTGTACTGAGCAATTCATTTTATGTTCTGCACTGAGGAACAACCTTAGGTTTGAGTTGTCTGTGTTGCTGAGATACCACCCTGAGCTAACTTTGTATTTTTATGTCCCTGAAGGATTTCATTAAGGTAGTAGAGCAGTCTCTATCAAATATTCATAACCTCTAGTAAATGAAGTAATATCTTCCTTTTCATTGCAGTTTGACACAGACATGTTTGTAGCTGACAATACTTGCACAGATCCACAAATTGAGTTTTTGCCAGTTGGAGCTCTGCTTCATAATATTTTACATGTTGCTATTGTTTTCTAAATTTTTAAACAATGCAAAGATTCTGCTTTGTTAAAAGGTCTGCATCCTTCCAGACCAGAAGCATCTGATAATTCATATTCATGTGTAATTTTGCATTTAACTGGTTTGGGGGCTTTTTCTCATGCCAAGATCATTGTGGGAATGCAATGTCACATTAGACCACCTCTAACTCAGGCTGACTCGTTACTCAGGTGGGAGCCTATGATCTTCTGAGAGGTCCAGAACTGTGCAAATGAAGTGGTTATAAGAAATAATACTAAATAACCTTGCCTGGAACTGAATTATGAGGCAGTACCTTCCTAGGATTTCACATGGCCATAAAGTGTGTGTAATTCAGTTCTGAACCCAGGTGGTTTCAGAGTACACTTTCAGGAGAGGCTCTTTGAAGTAGATGTATCTGATTCTCATTTGCATTTTTATATAAAGGTGCCATAATGCAAATAAATTGAGCTGGCCTACTTAGATGTTTGAAGTTAGGCATGTATTCCTGCATCTTGCTGAATAAGATCCTGACTCTGCACTTCATTGACTTCAAAGCCTTTTTTTTTTGAATCATTGAGTTTTTCAGCTTTTGCACTGTTTTCAGCCAGAGCCGTCAGATACTCTTTTTTAACTGACCACCAGTTGTGAATAACAATAGGCTTTTGGTTTTTGTGTTCTTTTATGTGTGAGATATTGTCTGTAATGTTACTTCATTGTCATTTTATGTCTTTATCTCTGTTACACCAAATGCACAAAGAATTTTCTGGCTCTTACAAGAGGTGGAACAGAACTTTCTACAGAGTTAGACCTTTTGTGCTATTGCACCATTGCAGTGATCCCATAAAACAGTGAGAGGGATGGTTGAAAATGGCCTGAAATGAAAAAAACGCAATGTAGCATTGTTTCCTCAGGTATAATTGTTGGTTATGCTGTACAAGTGGTTGAAATAAGCAAGAAAAGAAATATTTGAGAATTATGGAGCCTGTGAGAGGACACAGCCTCTCTAAATATCTTGTGAGCAGCATGGGAGTGACAACAATTATTTTGAACAAATAATACTGAACCCCTTAAGTTTTACTTGCATGAGTTGCAATGAGTAACTTAATGTTTTAGTTTCATAGTTCCTCAGTTTACCTTTGCATACTTTATATATTGTGACTTTTGGCTATTGGAAGGTGAATTTCATATTAATGCAAACCTTTAAGGCAGTTGTAGAACAAACATGTGCTGTTTCCAGAAGACCTCCAGTGAAACCATAACAGGTCTTAAAGCAGCATGCTGGCCTCACAGTTGCATGCAGACATTTATCGTAGGTAACTATGAAACCACTGCCAAGCACCTTTCAGAGAAATAAGCCATGCTGCCCTCTCTGGTGCTGAGCTCCTCTCTGGGGGCTGATTTCAGAGCAGAATAGTGCAAAAGAGCTGCTAATCCCACTTATAGGAGAAAATCCCTTATGGAAGGAGTTTGGAGGGCCAGGGGTGGCTGTGAGCTTTTGCTGGTGTATGCCACACATTTCAGCTTAACTTCCTCCTGAGCAAGTGTTTTCTTTCAAATCATTCTGTTGATGTCTTCCCTGTGCACTTTCAGCAGCATAAGTCACACAGGGTGTTTCATCACCACATTTCTAGGCTAGGTGTAAAACCTGTACAGATTTTTTTTTTACAAATATGTTAAATAGGTGTATGACAATTCCTTGACTGCTTTCTTGAGACATGTTTTACTCTGGGGAGTAATGCTAGAAATTAATCTTGTAATGAGTAAACTAAATAAGATTATGGCTCTTGTTCTTTTCTGTGGAGGGATAGAATGTAAGAAAATAAAGATAGTGCAGAAGGTAATCTCACACCTGAGGAGTTGCAGCTGCACTAATCACCAAAGATCAGGAACAGCCCTGCCCTTAACAGGCCACAGCTGTGTTCAGTAAGGATGAGTGCTATAAAAGAGTGGCTTAGCTGGGTGAGAGTTGGCTGTGCTGAGAAGAAGGAGGAGTCAGTGCTGTGAGGAGATGTCTGTCAGAAATCACCGAGAAGGTACAGGAGCTTTGCAATAAGATGACAACACTGTTCTAATTTCAAAGCAGGGTAGCTGCTACATGTATATCAGTCAATTGATGTGAGTGTAGGGAAAAATCTATTCAATTGTTACAAGATTGGCATGGATAACCTCTCTGAAAACGCATAGATGTTGCAGGATTGGACATTTTCTGAGCTACAGAAAATTTAATTTCATTATGTGAGAGGCAGGAGAGGGAGATGGATCCATTTGACATGATTTTAAAGCATTAGAAATTACTTCCAAATGTGTGACCAGCTGAACAAACAACTGTTGTATTTGAAAAACTGATCCAGATTCTGATTTCAATTACTGTGATGTGAACTCACAAAAATTGCAGTGAGTGTGTTAGAATTGCTGTGGATTAAAAAAGGAGTGGGAAAACAATTATCTGGCCTGCTGTGTATTTGTGGGGCATCCTTTTTAAAGGTAAATGTTATTTTGAAAACTTCTGGAGAAAACCCAGTTTGTTTGTCAGCTGGATGTTATGTGCATCAAAATAATTTACTCAGGGGCTAATAGTTCTATTATAAATAATGAATATTTGTTAGCTTATAGATGGAGAATTCTTCTGGAGGGAAAGGTGAATTCAACTAACCTATCAACAAGCAAACAAAATGTAATTTAATTCATAATTTCTAAGAATACAGAATCCTATTCTACTTATGTGGCTAATAAATGCAGTCAGAAAGTCTTTCAAAAACTGACAGAACTGCAAGTGCCACTGTCCTTATGTTCCCAGATTCCTGAATTAGACTGAATACATTTTTCTGATTTGAATACAAATGATATTTGCCAGGTATAATCTGAGTTGTCATTACATTCTATCAGGCTTATGTTGTGACTGAGCTGAACTCCAAATCATGCTAGCACAGAAGTTGAATAAGAAGGATGAGTGTAAACCATAGATTGTACAAAGAGCTGATCTGAAATTTTCAGTGTTTTATATATCATAGCATGCATATCAGAAATTTATGATATTTCAATTCATATGCACTGATATTTCCTAGTAGCCTTTGGGCTTTTCAAAATTAAGAGTAATGATTTCTTAAATGAGAACCGTGTTGCACCTCAGGCCAGAATCTCAGCTTGGTTTTGTTTGTTGAAGAGATTTTTGTAGGTGAATGATAGGATAACTAGCACCATGATAATTTTTTTTCCAAAGGATTAATGAAGTAGTTTTTATGTGTTAATAATTCTTAGGTCTCTCTATAACTAATTTACTATATCCGTTCAAAACCCTGGAGTTGAAAAGTAACTCTGGAAACAATCCAGCTGCCTCCTTCAAGTTCCCCAGGAGACCAGTCGTAAAAGAAAAAAAATTCATGTATCCTTAATCATAACAAGCACTGCAGTATCCAAAAACCCTTGGTGCCTTTTAATAGAGGTGTACTTTTAAGCTGTGCTTGTCTTGAGGCCAAGCTGTCAGCATGGAGACTAAAGGGAGGGGATGTCTGAACACTCTAATGTCAGGCACAACAAATGAAATAACTTCCCTGCTGTGCTGGAGAGGTGGTGTGCTCTGGGAGGAAGGTCCAGTGGGTCAGCACAGTGGTTCCAGCTGTGCTGCACAGAGAAGGATGCTGCAGGGCTGTGGGGTTCATTCTGCTCCTGCTCAGGGTCTCTTGTGAGTTTCTCCCAGTTACTCCTGACCACACTTGATATAGTATTAGAATTCAATTGATAGAATTTATGAGAATTGATTAGAATTGAATTTGAATAGAATTAGAATTGAATTTTGACTTCTTCATTCTGAAACTCCCCAAATCTGACTCAAAATATTTGGCTTGGAGACCTGAGACACCACTGATAGAGAAATAGCATTGATTGGTTAGGTGACAGACACACCTCTGCTAGAAAAAACCTCAAACCAACCAATAAACCCCCAAAACTGAGGCGGCATAAGTGAATTGATCTGGGTGATTTCTTGCTCTCACAGGGTCTGTTTCCTTATTTCCTGCCTTGTCCTACACATTTGCCTGAATCCAAACCACTTTAAACCAGCACAGAATTCATAGTTCTGAGTAAACATTGGAGCTGTTTTCAGAGTGTGGTTTTCTGTTTTATGCTGAATTATGAGGTGCTTACCTGAGAAAATGCCTTTTATTTCTCTCAGAAATCAATACTTTGGGGATCTTTGCAGAGGACAATGCTGTCCCTGTTGGGAGGCACAGCAGTTAGGCAATGACAGCTGGCACAGTGCTTTGGTGGGTTCTGTCCATTCGTCAGCAAACTTCCCATCACATACACCTTTTCACAAGCTAAAGTAGCTAAATAGCTATTTTCCCCACTAACTCTCATGTATTTCAAAATGTCTTTTATTATTATTAAAATATTTTTCCTCATTTCCACCTTGTTTCCTCCTACCTGATCTACACACTCTGATCTTGATTTATGTACTTTGTTGCATAGCTCTCCCTGTGCTCCACAGGTTTTGTTCCATGTATTTCTATTCCATCATTTCACTTCCCTGGATGAATATTTTTCCCTCTTCACTTAAGTTCATTACTCTCAATTCTGTTTACCTTTGTTTTCCTCAGGAGCTCATCTGTCTTTATTACTTTTTGGGGAGGAATTCACAGTTTGTGTTTCTGAAATACTTGTAAATGTACTGAAATGATTTTTTTTTTAAATAGGATTATGAAGTATGTTTGCAAGAGGGAGTTATGCTACTAAAAATATGAATACATTAGGCCAGGGAGATCTTTTTTTCTTGGAACTCACTTCAAGTGGTCTCTGTCACCACTGGTTTTCAGAGCCACAAAATGGAACTAGCAAGGTCTTCTGAGTCTGAACACTACTAGGAGCTCATTAGGGGGTTTAAACACCAAGCCCATATGTTATATTTGATATACAATTTCCTCAAGTATCCTCATAATTTTCTCCTTTTAAAATAACAGTTATTTGGAATATCTCTTGCCTTAATTCTGGTCATTATGATGTCTCCTGGTGTTTATTAAACTCATTGTGTGTGTAAACAAGACCTAACTGCCCAGCAAAATTAGAAAATGCTCTGTGGCTTGGCAGCACAGCTTTATCTGAAGGTGGAAGATGTACTCTGGTCTTCAGACTCCCTACATTAACAGTAAATCATGTTATATGTGTAAGGGTGGTACAATAGAAGAAAATAAGGTAGTGTAGAAGGTAATCTCACCCCTAATGAGTTGCAGCTGGGCCAATTATCAAAGATGAGGAACAGGCCTGACTTTAACAGGCCTCAGCTGTAAGCAATGAGAAGAAGATGCTATAAAAGAGTGGGGTGGCTGAGTGAGAGGGGAACTGCAGTCAGTGGCTGCCTTGGAAAGAAGAAAGAGTCAGTGCTCTGAGGAGATGCCCATGAGAAACACCAAGGTATGGAGCTTTTGTGATAAGGAGACGACAGTATGGAACCCCTGCAATAAGATGACAACAATATATACATTTATGTATAAAATACAGAGCAGCTTAGTAGGCCTTCCATAATATCTTCATTTCACACTGGCATGGGGAGAATGAGAAGCACGTAGCAGTGGATTTCTTCAGTCAAGAGGTTTACTGGTTTAAGTGCTGTACTGTATAAATCAAACAAGTAGGCTCACCGTCTCCCCAAATATTAAATACTTTATCTAATTTCTTTCTCTAGATCAACCAATCAAGAATAGGAGTCACATTATTAAGTGACTTAAATACTCATAGAAGTTGAATTAGAATACTCAGAGTTTCGTATTAGAAACTTCTTTCTGAAAGAAGTTCTTATTACTTTCCACCTCTCTTATTCCTTAACATTTCTTCCTATTTGAGACAGGAATAAGGTTACTGCTGCATTTTTACGCACATTGCTTGCTCAGGTTCTGTTATACTTTAGAGGATTCTTTTTGCCAAATATTGTTTATAGGGAAATTTCAGATCCATTCTAATGCCTTACAAATGAAAACAGTTTTTTCTGTAACACTTCCCCCTTTAATTGCTTTTAAGAGATTGCTAAATCCATTAGTGAGGGTACTAATTGAGAGGAATTGCAGGAGGAATGGCAGGAATTTTTTTTAAGTACAGTTCAAATTAAAACAATATTTTTTATTTAATAGTTGGATTGGGGAAGCATAAATATAAATTCTCATGTTTTGCCATATTTGTAAGGTAAGAAGATTAATACAACAATTATTTTTCATGTCTAGTATACACATTAGTGCACTGCTGTTTATGAAGCTACAAATTTAGCTCTCTGTTAATCAACATAGTGAAAAAAATGCAGGTAAATAAATTATTACTGGTATGAATCAAGAAATTTCAATAGGGATATAATATAGAGTGTTATAAAGGTTTTTACACTTAGAATATTTCTAAATTGGCTGCATCTATGACATTTAGTAATGTTTAGAAACAGGAGAGTTTTATTAGAGTGCTGTGGGGAAAAAAATTAAACCATAAAATCATACATTTTAACATTGAAATTACTAAGTAGTAGGAATTAAATATGAGAAGATAATTGTTGCTGTCTCTAATAAAATTATAAATACGACTATTCTAGTAAATATTCTCCTATTCGAGTAATGTGAGTATTCCATTCCAGTAGATGTTGTCCAATTCTAGTAAATATTGTAGCCCCAGAAAGCCCTGAGCTGGTGGAGCTGCTGCCTCACCCCAGTGTCTGACCTCTAGACTGGAATGGTGAATAAGGGAATTCACGTGTTAGACCAGTCTGGACCAAAGGCTGAGCCCCAGAGTGTCAGATTTGTTTGTTGTATTCATGAAAAAACTTTAAATCACAGACTACATTGTCATGTGAATCTGAGATGCAAATGGACCGTGACAGCTTTTCCTGGAAAACAAAGAAAAAAAGGGTACTTTTTGGCAGGTTGTCCTTATTGTCAGATTTATAAGAAGGCATAATTAAACTCAGTAGGATTCACATTCTAATTAAAATAAGGCATTCATTTATTCTGTTATGCCATGACACTTTCATGAAATTACCTTCTGGTTTCATCAAATTTTTCATTAAAAAAAAACAAGCCAAGAAAAAAAGAAGGCAACTGAAGGAAATGTAAAGATGCCAGAATTTGAGAGCCTCAGATGAGATGGGGACATGGGATTGTACCCTTGCAAGGGGTTATGGAATGAGTTGTTCTGACCCACCTTGGTTTTTGGGTTTTTTTATACTGAAGAGAGGACAAAAAAGGCAGCTTGTAATGTAGGAATGAATATAGGTGTGGTATCAGCAGCCAGGAGCTCTTTGTATGTCATATTTTGTAACAAACAAGTTTAGAGAGACTTAGAGTTTGAAAAAAATCTGGTCTCCAGGATAAGGATGCAAAAGGTAATACAGAAAATTAAGAGATAAGAAGCTAAATCTATGGCACATTTATTTGTTTATGCCATGCTTTGTCTGATTTTCACAGGCTTGAACTTTGTTTATGAAACATTCCCATCTATCTATGACATGAAAGGCTCTGAATCTTGGATTCAGGCAAGAAGTGAGAAGGGAGTAAACATGCATTTTCCTTGCTGTGTAAAAATTCAGGTATAGAAATAGGTGTTGGTTGAGGATAGTGTTGTGCAATGCTGCCCACACATCTCCTCCCCAAACTCAGCATGCATAGAGTGACTCAGAAGAATAGAGTTTAGAGTTCATCTGCATTTCCTAGCTGCATTGAGTAAAGCAGACTGAGGGGGTAGAGCAGGAGTTTGTAATTCCTGTATAAAGGAGAAGGAATGGGGGAGCACAGCTGAACTGCTCTGCTGTGAGAGGCAGGGACTGGTTTGTAGGCAATGAAAAACAAGGGTGTAAGGAGGGCACACTTCCCTCTTTTTTTTTTCCCTCTTTTCTATTTTCTCACTTCTGTCACAGATTTCCTAAGGAAGAATAAGGAATAATATCTCAATATTTTCTGTAGGAAAAGGACGGTGATGTAAAGGCTGCCATCATTAGCACATGGCAGAAGATAACCATGATTGCCTGGGGAAACTTTCATTATGGTGAAGTTTCTTTCCCGCTCAGTTGAGAGGGCAATCATGTCTTCTCTCAGCAATTTTACATACCTAGAACTGTGGAATTACTAGAATTCTGGAAGATGAGCAAAAAATTAATGGACTTGGTAATCTTAAAAGTCTTTTCCAGCCAGAATTCTTCTCTGCTTTGGTAACTAATTGTTGTTCAGTGAGCTGTAAGATTGCACACAGGGGCTGAAGTGCAGAGGAAGAAGTCCAGTTCTGGTGTGAGTGAAACAGCAAGGACAGAACCATGTACTCACCTGGTGACTTATCTTGCTGGGATAGCTGTCCTGTCCATCCCCATGTACCTCAGGAATATAACATTGCAGGGACTTTGAGTGTTGTGTGTGAGAGGTGACAGCAGTGACACAGATGTGACTTGAGCAGGACTGAGTGGCTACCAGAAATAACACATCTGAGTCTTCCTTTGGAAATGAAGGCAGTAAAGGTGTCTGTCTGTATTTCAGAAGCTGTAAGTCAGTCAGGAAATAGAGCAGGGCAGGCTGAACTCTCTAGAGTTTCAGCACATTAAATACTCACCTGCTTATGCACAGCAGTGCTAGTGGGAGAAGGAAGGGTGCCTTCATTGCATCTTGATAATTGCTTTTGCATTCATTAATTCAATTTAAATTTTTCCATCGTGTCTTCTCTGCTCCCCCAGCATCAAATAACACCAAGACTATAGTTACTTTTAAGACCATCTTGGAAGTCAGATTTGTAAAAATGATTTCATAAAAACATGAGTCACTATTGCAGGAAAATTCCTTCCAGATAAGTTTTCAAGAGTTGTGTTTGGAAAAATTTGGCAGTTCCCAAACAAGAGCTGAACTTGCCATTCTTTTTGCCCCCATCTTCCCTGCCATATCTCCCAGGGGCTGGAAAAGGTTGGGTTCTTTGGGGAGGTGGCAGTAGGAGCTCCACATGTTCCATTTCCAGTGCAGACTCTTATTACAGATTCAATTTCACTGCAAGGAGCTGTAAAACCAACTTCTTATTCTTCCTCCTCTCCAGCAGCATCCTCCTGTGGAAAAATGAGACAGGAAAGGAGCAAAGGCAGCAGCATGAGACCATGTGTCAGTTGTACTTAACAAGTTCCACACGTGAAAGCCACCAGCTGGGAGGGGGACTTTAGGTCTCTGGTGCTTTTTTCACCATTTTTAACAGCACTTTTCCATTCATAGTTACAAGTTTACCCAAATGTTGTTTCCAAAACCTGTTGCTGGTAATGTAGACTGAGTATGAGCATTTGGGTTTAAAAATGCTAGAAATATCTTTTTTCCATTCAGAACTTTGTGTCATAAATTTCAAAATTATCCAGGACAGCCACAGTGTATTCCTTTTGAGTAGATTTGCTTCAGCACAATCCTATGGAGCCTCCAGAAACCCTGGCTTGCCCTAGATCATCTTTCGCATCTGTGGTGCTCAGGTGTTTAACCCCAGTGGTGAAATGCAGCTGTTGTTTTGTTAGCAAACCTGCCCCATGCCTTCAGGAACCACAGCTCCCAAGCACAGGAAGCCCTGTGCAGCCTGATGGAAGAGCTCATCAAAATTAAGTGATGCAGCTCTTGTAATTGCTTTAGTCTTAACCCTGTTTCAGGTAAGGGAAAGCAGATTTGTTGCCTGTGAGGAAAAGAGACAAGCAGATTGTTAATATGCTGTGCTGCCACCTAAAGACCCCAGGAGGTTGTAAAGTATGTTGGCACCTTAGAGATTGACTCTGCCTCTGGAAAGTTGAAATCTATAATTTGATAATTCCTATTCTATAGCATTGCTATTGCTCTGGTCCCTTTAGGAGCAATCACCAGCATATGAATTCCTTTGGCTTAAAGAAAGAAAGAAGTACAAACCCCTAATTCTCCTCGTCTTTTACAAGGTGCTCAGGACTTAATTTAGCAAATTGTTCTTCCTGGACCTGCAAGTCTCCCAAAACTATTATCAGCTCTAGTTATTGCCATGTATTTTCCCCATATTTTCATTAAAAAGGCCTTTTCTGCAGTTGTTATGGTTGCAGCATACATAGCTGCAGGATTATGGTACTTCTCCCTGTCCCTGGACCAGGCCATTGTCTCTTGAGCAGGTCCCAGGGACACCTGGGAGTGCCTCAGCCACCCACAGGGTCCTGGGGCTCTGTCCTTGGGAGGCTCAGGGCTGATCTGCAGTGGGGAATCACTCTGCAATTCACCTCATTACTGCATGTATGCTTCTATCCATGCACAAAGACTCCAATGTTGTTCTGCTTGTGTACTAGTCAGAGAATACCCAGGTGTTTTATAGCAATGCACACAAGGTAATAATAATGATAATATTAGTGGTAATCCCTTTAATTAGAGTGTGCTGTCACTGTGCTGACCCTATTCTGAAGGGGTGGGACAGTCCTCTAGGAGAGACTTGCCAAGTTCTTTGCGTGTGCAGAAACATCATAGAGGACTCAGAAAAAAATTTAAAAATACTTATTATTTTCCTTTACTTTATGTATAACCTCTGGCTTCTGACTCCCAGGATTTTAGTGTACTTTTTTCCAATTTTTTGGGAAAACTCAAACTCAAGGGAACAAAAATCCTTAACATAAATAATTCATGGGAGTGTATATTATGGTACAGTTGGTTAAAAATAAAACCAAATTTATTTTTAGTTTATAGGCAGGAATGCCATGTCAGGAGAGTGAAATGTTGAAGAGATTCAGTCAATTCAAATTTGGCTTGGCTGCTTTAAAATTATATGTGCATTTGTTTATTAAAGGATGGTTTCTCAGGCAAGCTATTCAAGCCTTTATTCTAGTTTATAGTATTTTTCCTACTATGAAATACAATTTTAGAGTGATTTACATGCTGTTTTCAGAGGAACATTTGAATACTTGCAAGAGAGCCCTTATTAAATTGGTAAAATAAATGTCATTAAATACACAGCTTGTTGCCTGACATGCCCAAAGTGTTTCACATTAATGGATTAGAGCTATATTTATAGGAATGTCACTTTTATAAAATTAAAGTTTATTTACAATTTTTTCCTCAAACCACGGTCAGACTCATTGGATATTTTATTTTAATAGATCTTCCATGGGCTAGGGAAATAAAATTCTGTTCTTTGTTTTACTTTAAAATCTAAATGTGGATGAAGTTAAAAGCTTGATATGTTCAAAAGCATCCGAGAATGTTCATGTGTGGGAGATGGCTGGAAGTGCAAGGATAAATATTAGAGATAAATACAATGCAAGTTCTAATTTGGGTAAATTATTCTTAAATGAGACTGTGTTTAGCTACAACAACTCAGATGCATGTAAATATACAACGTACTAGAGAGATTAATCAAAGAGAGGGCCAAGATTTATAGATGGAGTGTCTTGACTATTATGCCTTTATGCTGTATTTATAGCCAGCCCTCTGCTTTACTTGCCAAAATCATTGCAGGGGATTATCTCAGTATTTCATTTTAAGATATACAGACGTGACTTGTGATGTTTTCAAAAATACACTCCCTACAGTTCAAGCAGGGTTCTTTCATTTGTTCATCTCAGTCTGATTGTGCTTTCAGTTTGTTGGACACGTTTCAGCTGGTCTGTTTTCACATGGGGCATTGCAGAACAAAACCAGAGAGTTTTGTCAACATTCCCTGTCTATTTAATCTGCAAACCTCAATATGGAAGATTTACAAACCTTTTTCAGAAGTGGTCTAGTTTTCCCCCTTTTAAGAAAGCTGGGAAGTGCAAAAGCTGTGCTGTTGAGCACATCACAGTGTTCTGCAGCAGCACAGAAGCAATCTGTCATACACACTGTCCATATTCCCAGCTCTGAAGGAGCTGATTATACATTCCCTGTTTGTGACTTTATTGATCTTTTGTCATTCCCACCGAGTGAAACTGATATTTTCTAACAAAATGTAATTTGCTGGAACAAACAAGCAGTCAAGTGCTGATGAAAAGGATTCAAGGCAATGGCCACTGTGCCACTCCACAGGAGTTATGGGGGCCAGTTCTGCTCTGTTGATGTCTGCTTTGCATGCACTTTGTGGTGCTCACGGTCCTTATTAGCACTGTGCCTTTTAATTAAAAATAACTGCATTTTCACTTATTAGCCTCCATGTTCCCAAGCTCATTAATTGGAATTTTCCAGAGTTCTGATAGAAATTAGTCATCTAACTGCTGCTGAATTTTAATGCCATTTTGATGCATGCTTGCAGCAATGAAATATTTCCTGAAAGAGCCTGTTGGCTGAGGCAGCTCTTTGTGTGCAAGTTTGGTGCTGTGTTAAGGAATTTCACAACTGAGAGTGAGCTCTTAGTCCCAAGAATTTGTAGATACCTGGGCTGTAGAAAAATTCAGGTATTAATTCTAATAACTGAGACTCAGCCTCTTCCTAAGAGCCTTGTGAGAGACACAAAACCCAGAGTGGTTGTTTGGGGTGAAAAAAGCTGGCACCAATTATGCCAAGTATTTTGTTTGCATCCTCCTTTTTTTTTTTGCCCTTGAAAACAAAGCTCTGAGGGCAGGAGGGAATGTCCAGGCCAAGTTCTAGATAAAGTTGGTTCTTTTTACTCTAATTCATACATATTTCATAAACAAAATTTAAATTACGTCTCATACAAACTACCCTGAGCGAGCCTCTATTCCTCAAAATTTACTACTGTGCTCTTTCAGAGTGGTCAATAGGAGTATTGCTGCTGTAGTAAAAATGCTTTGCCTGACACATGGAAAGGTTTAGTTATATTTGATCCTTATTAGGAACAAGGTTTAGTTATGTTTGATGCTAGTTAGGAACCAGCTTGTTCCTGGAAAACTACCTCTGCTGAAGGGATGTTATGAAAACAAGAAATAAGAGAACAGTAAAGAATGGGTTGCCTGCTTCTTCTCCAGAAAGAAAAAGAAATGGAAGATGGCTTGTATTTCTTGGCAGTAGTGCAGCTAAGATAGTATTTTAAAGCTGAAAAAAAGAGAAGTAAAAGTAATTAAAATGTTTATTCACTGTATTGCTGTAATATGAAGACTCAAGTACTGAAGAATGCTCTAAGAACTAGAGAAAAAATACTTTGATGCCTATATTCATTAAGCATTGAGAATTAAGTTAAATTTTTAAAAGGGAAAATAATTCCACTGGTTTCTGTAAAGCACTAGAGTGTGTTAATTCCTCTTAGTTTATTTATGTGAAGAATATTGTCCACATTTTTTCATTTACCCTCAAGACAAAACCTAAACAAATACAAAAGAACATTAATATTATTTTTCGTCCTTTGGTCCTTCTATTAATCATATTAGTGTGTTTTATTTCACCATTACTTCAGTCTTTTTTGAGGCATCTTTGGCATTATTGATTTTGTTTGTGGTGACTCTTGCTTTACATTATATTCATATTGCATATTTGGTATTTAGAATGAAACACCTGGAATTTTTTGAAATGGCAACGGAGTGGTTCCTCTACTATGTTTTTGCTTTTCCTTTGTTCTCTTTCAAATCTAACAATGTTCTTGTCACTCTTAAAGAAGTTGAATGTCTGACAGCAGAAATAAGGCCATTGAGCCTGATCTGTCTGTAACTGCTAGGAAGCTGCTGCCATTGATTACAAGCCTTGACTTCATGTTAGTTACTCATTAATCTAAGATTAAAGAAACCATTTAGCACAGGCAAATTCGAGGCTCGGTCTACTCAGTGAATTTATACACCTACCACTGTCTTCATTTATCACTCTTAGAATTATCTGCAGTGTTAGAAGTAATCTTACCATCATGTTTTCCTTGGGACATCTCAGGGAGGTCATTTAGGCTCTTGTTTGAGCCTGGCCTGTACCCATTTCTTCCTTCCTGTAGCCATTGCTCCTACCTCTGCAAGGGTATGGAGCTAATTGAGACTAATTTCTAGGATTTCTCTCTGTCTGATGTCTTTGACCCAAGTCCTCCACTGTGATGCTTTGTGTTTACAAAACAATGCAGAACACAGAGCTGTTGCTTGCACCAACCTAAACTGAAAATTCATATGATGGTATTATCCCATATGAAATAAAAACTAAATAGAAAAGTCTGTATTTTTCTATTATCTCCCTTCTTCAATTAATATTTATATTCATGTACTTACCCAAGTACTCCAGCTAATAAGGATACAGAGTGTTTTGGAAGAGCAATGTAATGAGCTTGTGTTCTTTTCTTATAAATAAATGCACCAATTTAGAAGTAGGAGACAAACTCCTGACTAAAACCACCTTACTATTTTGTGAGAACAAGGGCTATGAAACACTTTTTTACCTGATCTTAAGTATTTAGATGCTTTCTTACTTCACTGCATGTACATGTACCATTTAATCTCATGCAGTTTGGGAATGTGGGCATCACTTAGGCTGCTCTGGGACTCCAGATATCAATGGGGACATTAAGAAAATGAAGTAACTGCTCATTTGTCTTAGGTAATGTATTCCCAAATTTCCTTAGTTAATTGTATATTGTTCCAAAGCAGATTGTGAGTTTTATTGTGTATTCTGGTAAATTTCTGCAGATTTCAGTATTTGACATGTGAGTTAAGCACTACCACTTCCAATAAACAAACATGCAGTCAGGCAAACTGCAGCAAGGAAATTGTCAGCTAGGACTTGATTAGATTTTGGTTTAAGCTAAAAGCTGAAATTTGATTGGCTCACAGCAGAGCCAACTCAAATCACACATGCAAGGAAAATGTAAAGATTTGGTTGGGGTTTTAAATATTATTCATGCAGAAGTTATTTTAATAATCCTCCTTCTCAGAGGTTAAAAGAGTTTTCATTTTGCACACACAGAGTGCTCAGAAATAATCTGTGAATATTTACTGTAAAACCTATATTACATTCTGTGTGTCAAGGGTGGCTTGTCCAGCCACAAATACTGTCCTCAGTGGGTTCTGAATTAAAGGTGTAGTGGTGTCAGCATGGCATCCTGTCCCTTTCTAAATTTTCTATCTTCTTGTCTTTGCTTCTTAGTGGTGTTTTTGTGGAATCCAGTCCTATTGCAGTCTGAGTTGACATATAGTATTGGGTGCATTTACTCAGATCTGAAGTTGAGAATAATAATAACTAAAAACCAAAAGACCAAACAACTCAAGAATTAAATCTAAATCCAATTTAGGGTTCTGTCTGAGTTGTAATTAAGAATTTTAGCAAAGAGGACAGCTATTTGGTCTGATTTAACAAACAAAGGCAGCATTTTGCCACAGTCATTGCATTGTGAAATTAAGTAAAATTGAAGAGTAACACCCAAGAATATTGCCAAAACATGGATATGCAGGGTTTTGGTGTAAAGCAAAGAGGAAATCAACCACAGTGCCTGCTTAATTGCATTTTTAGTGGTGTTTTAAGTTAGGATTGGGATTCTGATTTTGAAATAATTAAAAGATGAACAGCAGATTAAAAATAATCCAAACCCACCAAACAGAAAACCCCAAAGTACCACAGAGACTTTCGGCAAAGCCAGACTTGAGGAAACTGATTCAGTTGGAGTTTCCTTTAGATTTCTGTGAAGCCATCAGTGCATCTTTAACCTCTTTCTAAGGAGAACTCTGCACATGTTCTCAAGTAAACTCTGCCCAGGTTTGTCTCTTGTCCTTATCTGAGGTGTAGAGAATTGTGAAGAAAGCAGAGTAAGAGCACACAGAACGACTCAGGGACCTGAGGAAGTGTTCAGCAGGAGAACATGAAAGGAAATACTGGAGAACAAGAGAAGATGGAATTTCCTATCAGTGCCCAGGTCACAGAGGGACAAGGCTCAGTTAAAGCCATCTGTTTTCTGTTGTTGCAGCTTTCCTTGCCTAGAAAGGTTGTTGATCCAGGGAAGGACTTTTTGATAGTATGTTACAAGCCCATTAAGTTATTTGTAAGAATTATATCTGTGTATTAGATAGGGAGCTCAGTCAGTTTTGTTTGTTTGGTGGGGGTTTTTTGTTTGTAGGTTTTGGGTTTTTTTTTTTTAAGGGTTTGTTTATTTGTTTTGTTTTGGAGGTTTTTTGTGATAACTCCAGGTTCAAGCTTATTTTTGTACAACATCACTTTATTAGGTTCTTCAGCCATCTGCTGTAGGACAGTAATGTCTAAAAACTGTCAGCAGAAAGAGCAGGGTATTGAGTTTGGCATGTTTATGAATTGCAAACACGTGTTCAACTTCAAAGTGGTCAGAAGTCATCTTTTGCAAAGTTAATTAAAAAAAAAAAGCATGCTCCCTAATGAATCTGACACAAACCATTAAAGCATTAAATTAAATTTGCATACTTTGTCACAGCTGGCATTCTCCAGACAAGAAGGTGAAGACCAGCATGTGTCTGGAAAGATCCTGAAGGATCTGTCAGCCTGAGCAGGAGCAGTTTGTGCATGGCAGCTTGTGCTGTGCCTGGGTGCAGCAGCAGCAAACACAGACAAATGAAGCTGTTTGCATCCACAGTAGCTGGAGTCAAATCCAGGGTAGTCAGCTAAACTCTCCTCTTGAGGAAAGACACAGGGCATCCTTGGAGCACAGTCCCTGCTGGAATTGTGATAGCCTGGAGACACTGGAAAGGTCATCAAAATAGGATTTTCCCTCTTGCCCTGAGAGAAGGAGCACCCTTGCCAAAACCCTACCCTGCTAATGTTGAACAGAAAAGAGAAAAAACAGTTTTATTCAAATGTAGTAAATAACAGGATCAAAACAAGACTTTTGTGGGGGGGAAAAAAAAATCATTATGCAGTACTTTACCATCAACCTCCAGTACAGATCTGATTAGCTGCATAATACAGCTTTGAATGCAATCGGTATTAATTTTAGAAAATATCTCCAAGTCTGACCCTCTGCATTGTTCTGAATATTGCTTTTTATTGATGGTCTTTTTTGCAGGGCAATATTATGTCTAATATTTTTTGGTAGAATAATTTTTTCAACAATTCAGTGCTTTCTGCATGAACCATTATCTGCTCAGAGCTTAATCTATTTCACTTAGAATTAAAAAAAAAAAGACTGAAAATTCAGGCTTGTCTTATCAGTACAGTTTTATAACCAGAGGACTAAATCTACTTAATAAAAATTCTGGTAGTTAATGCTTGAAATGGTGCTTTTTATAAAGGCTGCAGATAATTTGATTGTATGAGAATGTTTTCTGTTTGTACACATATACTCGGTGATATTTAACAAAAAAAATAAAATAGGAAAGCAATGTAGAAGAAGACAGGGTAAACAGAAGAAATTTGTGAGCAGGTTTGCCTTAATGTGCATCGAGTTTGCCCCCTATGGAAGTGTTGGATTCAGCTGAATAGAAAAGGTTTTGAATATTGGGGACTCTGATCCAACAGGTGTTTCTGTGCTTTGTGTTGGCACTCACAGCAGCAGCACAGGGGTTTCTTTGGAAGAGGCTGGATGGTTTCAAATGCTGCAAAGAGCACAAGTGCAGGGAGGATGCTGCTGTAGGCAGTGTCAGATGAGCAGGAGCAGTGCTTGTTTGCAGCACCTTGTTCTCAGGGGGTGGCCGGGGTGTGCCCACATCACTCAGGACGGTACAGAATCCTTCAGCAGAAACTTTGCAATGTCTGAGCTGTCCCAGTGAAGGTTTATTTTGATTAAAAAGAGGTCATTGTTCCATGTAATACATTTAAACCTACGTTTAAACAATACAAGCTATAGTTTATACTTGAAATATATACAGGTTATTGTCTAAAACTGGGTGCAATGCAAAGTACTCCATACACCAGGGTCACTCGTTTGCAGAAGTTAATTGTCTATTGTTGACTTTTTTTTGTTTAAGTTGGAATTATATTTACTTTTTTAAAAAGTGCTAATTTTTAGCACTCTTAATGTTGATTTATCAGATGGCATTTTTAATGGGGCCTAGATTTTAAAGCACATGTCAGTGTATTTGTCAGCTTAATGGCTGATCCTTTGAAATTCTTCATTTAGGTGTAAGACATTGAATATCCTTCTCAGAATTTGAATTATATTAATGATATTAGAAATCTGAATCTAGGTTTCTTAATTATCAAGACATGTCATTTATGTTCTATTTGTGACTGAAAAAACTCCACTCCAAGAGCTTGCAGGATAATTTTCTTCATGCTGTAGAAAGAGCTTCTAATGAATGATGGGGCACCTTACAATGAGAGATTTAATTACAAAAATCTGATGAAATACACTTTTACAGATTTTATAAAAAGAATGCCATAAAAAGAACCCTCTCTTTGAATAGGAAAGATTTAGGTAAACCTTTTAATCATCTATTGTCAAGCCTTTAATATCCTCTTTTGTTATCTGACTGGAAGAAATTTTCCATTTTTCTTTTCTCTTTGTGAGATGCATGAGCCTTACTAAATGTTGGGTCACCCAGGGCAGAACCTTTTTCTGCACTTTGAAACAAGAATATGAATGGTTTTTTCACTTGTAATCTAGGTAATGATAAAGAGAGGGATGAACACCCACACCTGCAACCCTGCCTTCATAAAAGAACCATACATTTATTATAAAGCTGTGACTTTCAGCAAGTTCCTGAGTTGAAACCCATAAAAATGTTCTACTGTTCCAGGGATTTTCAATCAACAAGAAAGTGCTGTCCTGTAAAAGGTTTCAATTCATGACATTAATGCAAAGAGTGTCATAATGGTGTACACTGTATTTTTTTTTTTCTAGAAAAAAACCCTAGGCTGTATAAAAATAACTATTTAAATGTATTGACTACAAAATAATGAAAAAAGCCGCAGTGTTTGTAAGAAATCCCCACTGCCCTTTGCATGACTGTTGTGGTACATCACATGAATGCACATGAAGTGGCACTCAGGGCAAGTGGATGATGGAGCTGTGGAAGTTACTTAGCAAATCCATAGCAATTATATTTAATTTACATATTATGCTTGGTATATCAAGATATTAGGGTGTGGTTTCATTTGTAACTTAAACAGAAAGGGTTTTGGTCCTGAAAAATAAGAAATATTGTGACTTTGACATTATTTTGACATCTGAAAATGAAATTTCGGTATTGAAATACCATTTTAAAAGGAAATTTTCAGCAACAGTGAAACAATATTCTGAATTCATAGGTGAAAATGCCCCAAGGCCTCTAATTTCTATGGCACAAGTAAATAGAAAGCCATAGCTTGAATTTGCTCTTTCCT
Organism: Ammodramus savannarum pratensis; assembly: GCA_020466415.1. Classification (NCBI taxonomy): domain Eukaryota; kingdom Metazoa; phylum Chordata; class Aves; order Passeriformes; family Passerellidae; genus Ammodramus; species Ammodramus savannarum. The sequence goes on along the minus strand of JAHXMQ010012336.1, from coordinate 21,155,638 downwards.
CATTAGTTCTAACAGAAATTATTCAAGATTCTAGGTTTCATTTTGGTGTAGCATTTCATTAAGCACAGAAGTTCATTGCAGGGTGAGCTTCAGAGCCAGCAGCCCATCCTTTAGCCTGCTCTTGATACTTCCATTTCAGGAGGCCTAAAATCTATTGGTTATCCTACAGACTTTAAAGGGTCTGGAAACACAGATGTCATCTAAAAAATTTGGCTTTCCAGCAGAATTTTAAACATATGTGTAGCTCTTTATGCAATGGGTTTAACTATATTAGTATTATTAAATTAATTAATATTATGAGTAATTATTATTAAAAAGAGGCTATTATTAAGCTGATGTAGTGGAACTATGTTCCATTAAACTAAAAGCGTTAATTAATTTCTGCTTTTAAATTATTACCTGAGTTATACATTTGTTATCATTTTACGTGATTCAGTCCTCTCAAAAAATGGCTTTTATCTGTTTTTCCATTGATGACGTGGATTTCAAATCATCAGTCTCTTTTAAGATTTTTCTTATGCCATCAGCTCAGCTTCTGAGATCCTTTCAAACATTCAAACTTTCCTTTCCTTATGAGGAAATATTAGCTTATTTCTCTTTCTATTTTAGTAGGAGCTTTCTGATTGACCAGTACAGAGTGTTTATTTGTAGTGTGTGTCCATACAGCTTCTCAGGGGAAGCCAAGCTCAAGAGATGCCTTGTCTGCATTTGATGATTTCTGTAGTTACTCCTAGGTAACTGACGGTGTCAGTTTTGTCTATTTTTAATATCTTTGTGTTTCCTATGAATATTCCATCAAAAATAAGCAGTTTGATAAGTCCCATGCTGTTACACCTACCAGGATCTCCTGCTCACACAAAGAGGGAGTATTTAGTCCTGCTTAACCCTTTCTAGGAATCTACCTGAGAAGGAGATTTGGACAGAATGACCTTTAGAGGTTCCTTCCAACCTCAACTCTTCTGATTTTGTGGTTTTCTATGGAATCCTGTAATGGTTTGGGTTGGAAGGGACCTTTAAAGGTCTTAAAGTTCAACCCCCATGCAGTCAACAGGGACATCTTCAACCTGATCAGCTTGCTCAGAGCCCAGTGTCTGCCCTGACCTTTAATATTTTCAGGGCTGAGACATCTACCACCTCTCTGGGAAATCTCTCAGTGTTTCACCAGTCTATGTGTAAAAAATGTCATTTTTCCATCCAGTCTGAATCTACCACTACCCCGTGTCCTATTGCCACAGGCCCTACTAAACAGTCTGTCCCAGCCCAGTTGCAAGCCCCCTTTGAGCATGGGAAGGGTTAAGGTCTCTCCAGAGGCTCTCATCTCCAGGCTGGACAAGCCCAGCTCTCTCAGCCTGTCCTCACAGCAGAGATGCCCCAGCCTTTGGGCACCTTTATGGTCCTGCTCTGCACCCCTGACAGATCCACCTCCACCAAGGGCTCCAGAGCTGGGCTCCAGGTGGGCTCTCAGCAGAGCGGAGGGAGGGGAGTAGCTGAAGAGGCTTTGGGACAGTTTCTGGGGTTTCCTCTCCATCAGACAGAGCCCACACTGGAGAAGGAGCAGCCCAGTGTCTCTCCAGGGTGCTTGGTTGCCTGATGTGCTGTGATGCAGCAAATGGCTGCAGTGGAAGAGCTGAGATAACCAGCCCCATTCTTCTGTGAGCACAAAGATTATGTTCTTCTGGTAATGGGGCTTGCACAGGGATTATAATGAGAGCTCTCTTTAGCCCAGCTTCTCAGCATAGAAAATGCTCTGTCCACACAATCTATTCCTGTGTTTCATGGCTTTGTTTATCCCAATAAGACCATGAAGCTTTGAGAGTGTGCACCATCTGTTTCACACTGTGGAACACATTGGTGCCAGCAGAAGACAGTATGGATATAGCCAGAGATAATTATCCCTCCCCGAAGGATAACCAGTTCTTTCCAAGCCATTTGGTACAGATTGTTGACTTCCCCTCATTTTTAAATCTCCCTTACTAAATCTCCTTTTCGAAATCATAGGATAGGATGTGAAGATTTACAGCACATGCCTTCTTAGCAATGATTTACTATCTTTCTCTTTAATGCTGATCCTTGTTGTCTAAAGAGAAAAGCAGTTAAATACCTGTTTCATAGTCTGTTTCCTTTACTTCTTGTATCATTGTCAGCTGAGTGTGCTTCACTTGTCTTTTGTCAATTTGTCTTCAGGGGAAAAAAAAAAGAGAAAAAGCTTAGCTCTGTTCCATTAAAAGGATTTTTTTCCTCTATGTGTCATTTATAAACTATGACTTTCATTGATAAAGTCACAAAGCAAATTACCAGGTACCAAATAACTGATTTGAAATAGCAAAAGACCAAAGTATAGATAAGTGATGCTTATCTAGTGCATAAATTTATGAAAGCCTTGTTTATCTACTGCAATAATGGATCTTTTCAAAACCACAATCAGTGTTTTTAGAGGTTCTTCCCCTGATGTCCAACTCATAATGCTCTTACCAAATACCTTTTTATGTTTTTGGATAGTGCTTTGTGACACACGGAAATTAGACAGTGCAAGTTGTTTGATGGTTTTTTTTAACCCTCTCAGGAAAAATCCTGAATTTGCTTTGTTAACCTCCTCTCACAGTAAAGGAGTCACTTTCTGCTCCATTCTACTATTCAGCCTGCTCCTGTCTTACCAACTCTCCCTGTTTGCATCTTAGTAGGAGGCTCAAATGAGCTGCTTTTCTTCCTCCTTCCTCTTCTTCCTGGAATAACAAAGTCTCTCATTGAATAAGTGTGCTTAGATTCTGATTCACTTTACAGTTACTCTTTTTTTTCCTGACATGCTTCTGCAGTGAGGCACACATTTTATTTGAATTAAACAAAATCAAATACAAATATTTTTAAAAAAATTAAACTGTACTTACAACTTCAAGTTTGGAACTTAGTTCTTACAACAGTTTACTTACAAGTTACAGTTGTAAGTAAAAATGCAATACATTACAATGCATTTTTTTGATCCTTATAATAATGTGAGTTCAATAGTATTTATATGTTCTTAGCTTTTTATGCCTGGAGTAAAAGGTTGGGTGGGTGCTACAAAGAGTTGAGCTGGTTGAGAGTGAAGTTAGATCATGAACCTTGTTTATTTTGAGTAAGGTCAGCACTAAAGAAAACATGGAGAACTGCAATTTTCCATTTCTGTGTTTTGACTTTTGGGAGACTTTGAAGTATTTTCTATACAGAAATTATAAAAAGTCTGTTTGAGTTTTGCAAGTAGAAATATGCTTTTTGGGTTTTTTTGTTTTATTTTGGTTTTTTTGGTTGTGTTTGTTTGTTTTGAGTATAAGGTTAATTGGACATTTGAGATTTTTCTGGTAGTCTAAAAACCATAGAACTCTCTAAGTCTTCCCTTCCAATTATACCCAATGACTGTAACTGATGTCATTAAGGGAGTGCTCTCAAAAATACTGACAATCACCATTTAAAATTTTGATCTTTGAACGTGGATTGCACTAGTGAAAAAACAGAAGATACTGAATTTTGTGCCATGAAAGAAAATTCAATTTTTCTAGTTTGTCTTATTTTTGGCAGTCAGGTTTTACACTTTTTTTTTTTCCTATAGGCTTTATTAATGCTAATTGAACTTGATGAATGTTTATGAAGAACCCCACTCCTAAGTATTTGGTGCTTACATAACTTCAATTAAAGAACATACTCTCCCACCCACTAAATAGACACTATCATAACATAGCTTTGAAGTCTAAACACTTGTGAAATGAAAAACAAGGTGTAAACTGTCCTCCACTTCTCCTCCTCCTCTTCTCCAAACCACTATATCTCAAAACTTTTGCAGTGTAAAATACTTCCAGGCACTTTTCAAGCATCACAGAGAATATTACTTTGAAAAGAGAATCCTTCTCTCATGTTAGTTTATAATAGTTTCTGCTTTTGCAATTCACCTTGAAATAAATGTGTTTTTCTTTGTTGTAATTTCCTTTTTCTAGACCTGTCCCCAGCTTTTGTAGGCTTATGTCCGTATCATAATGTCACAACTTAACTTACTCTTTAATGGTTCTTAGTTTCATTGGAGTGGCTGGCATTGACTTTGGACTGGAAACCAGCCATTTTCTGCTTCTCAAGTGTTTATTTCCATGACATGGTGTGATGCTCTTGTGCACTGTTTTTCTCACCTTCAGGCTTCCACCCTCCAGATTTATGTAGCATCAGCTTTAAATAATTCTATCTTTTTAGTAAAACCTATAAAAACTATATCCTATAGTTGTCTAGAAAGTTCTCTCAACTAATTTTGTTCCACTGTGAATAATTACTTTTCAGACTCCCATAAACATTGACATACCTAGATTTTTGTGCATAATAACAAATAATGTATTTGTATTGTGTATATTATCTGATTCTCCATCAAGGAATTGAATCATTTAGTGAGGAATAAGTCATGTGATGTTTACAACTACCTTTGGCCAAAAAAATATAAAAGTTTCAAGATTCTCAGGAGAACTTGAAACTTCTCAAGGGATGATTGTATTGAACTCACAGAGTGGGAACTCATTAAAATAAGAAGCTTATTTAGATAATCTTATGATCCTGGCATGATGACTTGATGGGCTGAGCCATGACTCCCTGGACAGTTTTGCTGTTCTGCTGAATTCTTGTATCCAGCTGGCCTGGGGTTCTGCCTGATGGCTCCAATTTATGTGTGATGTTCCCTTCAATTATTTGAAGTTCTGTGCAAAACATCACCAGGAGAGAGCCATCTGGGACAATTCTTTCATCTGCAGGAGGTCTCTTCTCACAAAGTGTCTTCTCTCCTGAAAAAGGGTAGAATTTGCTCCTAAACCAGGAGCTACCTGGGGAAGCTGCTGAGACCCCCTGTGCCTCTCTCAGTGTTATTGAAGCATTGAGGGATCAGGAGTGCCAGTCAGGTGGTAAATGCTTGGCACAGGCTGCCTGAGGCAATCTCTGGGACTGGCTGAAGGTCTCACCTGAGAATTCCTGTAGCAGTGTGCTGTGCTAAGTCAATTAGGGTTTCAGCTAATCACCTCCTCTCAAGCTGCTCCATTTCCTCCCATGGAGGGGGGCTGCTAAACTTCCTAGGTAATATCCTTAATTCCCATGTGTTTCCTGGCAGTATTCTCTGGAGCTAGCTCCAGTATTACCTAGTACTTTCTGGAGCTTTCAAAAACAAACACAAAACCCACAAAGAATAATTGTTTACTGCACTGGGATTGCATGTTTCTCTGTGCTTAGACCTGATTCTTCTCACACATACATGCAATGTTGCCATCTGTCACAGTACTTTAAGGGGTGATTAATGTCCTCTAAATGAAACAGCTTTGCATTCCTCAGCTCACAAAATTGCAGGAAAAAGTGGTAATATTTAATAGATAGCATGCTACTCTATTCATTTCTGCTTAGCTGTCCTAAATGAGAAAAAGGAGGTGAAGAATACAAATTCTGAAGTTTGCCTGCCTATAGGATTTGGATTTGCTTAATGTGAAAACTGACTTTTTGTACTCCGTAATCTGAGATTTTCATCTAACATGACTAAAAAACCCCCACGTAATTATGTATTCCAGGTAAAACTTGTTTTTAATAATGCATTGAAAGTTTCAGAAAAAGGAAACAAAAGTGAGCTGAAAGGAATTGTACTAGCAGAAAAACCTTCAAAGCAAACCCAACAAGGAGACAGAAAAAAACATTGTGACTGAGATTTCTGAGAATATTTTTTATTTACAATTGACTTAAGGTTTAATGCTTAAAAAAATGAATTCAGGACTCTTATCAGCACGAGAGATGTTTCAGAACAGACTGTTTAGGTAAACAGCTGTCATGTTTATGATCAATATCTGTAAGGAACCATGATGTCATGGTTGATTCTAAACTGTTTCAAGTCAATGTTTCTCGTTAAGTAAATTTCATTAGTAGATATTTATCAGGCTGCTGTGCCAAGCACTCCACTCGAGCTGTGCAGTGCAGCCCTTCCAGCACAGCTCCCAGCAGGATGCAGTGTGTTCCACAGCTCCCAGCAGGATGCAGTGTGTTCCACAGCCTCCAGGCAACAATGCAGTGTGTTCCACAGCTCCCAGGCAGGGTGTGCAGTGTGTTCCACATCTCCCAGCAGGATGCAGTGCGTTCCACAGCTCCCAGACACCATGCAGTGTGTTCCACAGCCCCCAGGCAGGGTGTGCAGTGCCTTTCACAGCCCCCAGGCAGGGTGTGCAGTGCGTTTCACAGCTCCCAGGCAGGGTGTGCAGTGTGTTCCACAGCCCCCAGGCAGGGTGTGCAGTGTGTTCCACAGCTCCCAGCAGGGTGTGCAGTGTGTTTCACAGCCCCTAGGCAGGGTGTGCAGTGTGTTCCACAGCTCCCAGACACCATGCAGTGTGTTTCACCACCCCACAGAGTGCTGGAGAGTCACTTTTGGAACTGCTTGCTCGTGCATTTTCTCTGCATGGGGAGGATGCCTGCAAGAACAGGCCAATGGAACGTATTTCCTTCTCACAGCTGTGTTTGGAGTTGTTTGGATGTGAATCAGAGCATGCCGAGTTGCTGGGATTTCAGTTTTAGTTTTTCCAGCTCTGATTGTAAGCTCATGATTTTAATTAACTACTTCTCTTTTCCTCGTAATTAATTCTTTCTTTTGCTTTTATGATCCCTCAGTCTCATCCTCTATTTTTGGGTTGCTGTAATGCATATATCATTGTATTTTCAGCCTGCATACGCAGTTTGTAATTTTGGTGCTAGTCCAAACCCTCAATTAGGTAAGCCATATGTTCAGAAAAGCAGTTTAAGAGCACAACACATTGAGAAATCAGAGCCCTGAACTAACGTTCAGCTGACGCAGTGGTTGCTGCCCACCTCCCTGATTTGGTCAGGTGCAGAGCATTTGGGGTGCCTGATAAAGTTTTTGGGCTGCAAAGAGCAGTTTAACCTCTCACACCAGTAAAACTGGTCACTGAGCCAATAAGGATTTGTTGTTATGCAAATCGTTGTGTTTCTGTTGCAATCCTGAGCCACTGCTGCCTGCAGCCCCCCCCTTTTCCATGATGCTTTAATGTGAAACCAGGAGAGTGAATAGAGACCTGGCTTTAGCCCATAAGAAAGCCAAATGTCTCTGGCAGGGATGTGCAGCTGTGGGAGGTAATTCAGGTCTTGATTCTAGGAAGAATTTAATGTTTTGTTCCTGGTTGGTGGGGTGGGCTGAAGGCAACTCATACTACCTAAAGAAAAGGTATTTTTTTATTTTCCCAGTGACCTCCAGATCTGAAAAGTGAAATTAATTCATTGCTGCTTCTGTGTGAATAAAGTACAATAATGATCAACTGCACATATGCTAAAAGCTGTTTGGTGACTGCACCTACTTGAGCAACATTGCTGAAATCAGGTTTAGTCTCTCTTTAAAAAAATCAGTAAAGAAAAATTGGGTTCCTCAATGAAAATATCTAGTTAATGGGAGATTTGTTAAATCTCAGTTATATAATTGCAGTTCTGGCATAAAGGCACAGAGAAGTGCAAGAATCAGCTCTCTGGGGATACCAGTGGAGTAATTTTTAAACTAAAGGGTACTTGATTAGCATTCTTAAGTAGACAAAGGGGATCAATAAAGGCTATACAAAATATTACAGGACATTTAATTAATAAGGAAATTAAGAGATCATTAAAGGATCTTTCTTTGATGAATTGAAGTAGAGCAGAAAACCTCAGGAAAAGGAACAGAAGTGGACTCCCTCAAGAGGCAATACTTAATTTGCTCCCTGGAGTATTGTGGCTGATAATTGCTCTGGGAAATTTCTGAATTATGACAAGAACAAGAAATTAATTTCATTGCAAATATTTTTCTTTTATACATTTTTTTTCCAGCTTTGTAATAAAGGACTCCAGCTACTCTTGACTAGAATATGGTAAATTTGTGAGAGATTAAGATGATTGTACAGTGTTTGCTATGGTTATGTATCTGCTTCTCTAGAAAATGGCACTAAAGGAATACGGTTAAAGAAAACTTGGGCAGTCTAAATCCTGTGGCATTCTTGGAAATCTTATGGAGAGAAAAATGGGTGTGAAGGGCAATATTTATCCGCAAAGATTATTTTGGGAAGTAGTGTCATGAAGTGCCCAGACATAGAAGTATTCTGGTATTATTTGTCAGTTTTATATTAGTTATTAGAAGAAATATCTTCACCAGAAGGGTGATGTAGCACTGGAACAGGTTTTCGCAGGAGGAGATTTAGTCACCACTCCTGGAGGCTTTTCCACAAGGTTCAGATGAGGCACTTAGGGACAGGGCTCAGTGGTAGCTGGGCTGTGTGTTACAAAGGGTGCAATGGATAAGACCTTGCCTTTTGCCAGGCTCTGGCAGCAGGCAGGGGGTTTATTGAGGCAGCCAGAGCCCCAAAACCTCCTCTTTCTCAAGTTCTTTAATAATGGCTGATTCAGTCTATTATAGAGTGAATTATTTATTTAATAGGCACAAAATTAACAGACATGAGACTTAAACTAATGCTACACAGGAATAAGGAAAAAAGAATCTACTAGTAAACAATCACAGCGCTGGGTTAAAGGTGCCTGTTTATTTACAGCTAGCAAAGAAATAATGTAATTTAGCATTTAATGTACCTTACCTTTCAGTGGTTGATGGGGCACACATCAAGATCCTCACTCTCAGTCCCCAGGGAAGTAACCACAGAATCTGTGTCCAAACTCTGGGAGAAGTCTTGAACTCTTATTAGGGTGTAAGAGACTTCTGCCTCTGTGATAACTCGTGTGTCTTTTCTAGTTTGTGAAACAGCATTTCTCAGCCAAGAATACTTCTTGTATCTCTTCCCATGTCTGCTCTCCAGACTAGGATGTTGATTCTGAGCCCTTCTGGGGCCAGAGCTGTCCCCTTGCTGGGCCTTTCAGCCCAGGTTGTTTCTTCATGCACCAACTGTCTGTGGTAGAGAGGACTGGGGGTGTGCATGTCCTGCCACTCTGTGCTGCCTTGGCACTTGGAGCTTGAACTCGATGATCTTAAGGAGTTTTACAAGCCAAGTGATTCTGTGATTTCCTTCCTGAGTCAGCCCAGGATTTGTATTATTTGTAATTTGTCTTCGGGAGAATATCCTGCACTTGTCTTGCAATCTGCATGAATATAACATTTACGATCAAAGATTCAAGAGAGAGGGGTGAGTTTCTTCCCAGTACAACTGGATAGAGAAGGTTATACATGATCTTGTTTGCCTAAACATAAAAGTTTTATTTTTCCAGGGAGAGTGGGGAAAAAAGGTTAAAAAGAAGAAATTTTCTCAAAGTTCAGTTCATATGAGCAAGCCAGAAAAGCTAGAAAGGCAGGAGGTTAATTTCTTTATCACACAGAACATTTCATTTTAACATCCTTAAAATCTCCATGAATTAGGAGATATAAATGATCTATCAAATGATTTATTTTCAGAAACAATATTTTATATGTCTGTTATAATTTGTACCTCTTTTAACCTCATTAAAATCCAAGGAGATCTATTTTTTATGGCCAAGGGAATAGTGAAGGACAAAGTAGTGTCTGTCATTTTAATATAGGAAAGCAAAAGGGTTCTGCAAGTCATTTCTACCGAGAGACATAATTGGTGTCCTGTAAGTCTCATGAATTATCATTGTTATGAGAACTAAAGGACACTGGATCAGCTAATTAGGACTTTACAAAAGTCTCTCATATAGCAACCCCAAAAATTAATTGGAAAAATATCTACATGATAATGTTATGCCAGTATATTCACAGTATATTCTAATTACTTCCTTCATTTCATTTGTTTCACTTTTTCTTTTTGCTTTCTCAGCAAAACTGCTAATTTCCATTTGTTCACACACATATTGCCGTAGGCATGTGTGCTCTATTTAAGAAGGGTGTATTTTATTGTTGAATTTACCAAATGTTAACTTTTATTATGAAATTCTATCCATTGTTAGAGGGGATTATCATTAAGTCACCTAAAGTTACTCCTGTGCTGGTTCCCGTAAAAGTGTTCTTTTAGCAAGTAATATATTTAAATTAATGCAGAAGAAAGAAAGAAAGGATTTACTTTATCTGTAGGAAATAGCCAAGTTTTGGAGGGAACATATTTTAAATCTTAGTTTTATAACTCAATTTGGTTTGACATCATGACAAATGCTTGATGTGTTATCATCTTAAAACCCTCTAATGACAAAGTTGCTGCAGAACTTAGTGGTTTTGTCCACTAAGATTAGAATTTTGAAAACATTTGGAAATAGGGAGCAGAGCTCCTAATGTTTAAAGGGTCCTTTGAAAACTCAGAGCTGAATATATACCCAGAGTAAAAGTGAATATTTTGAGGGTTGGGTTTTTTCTAAAGTTTTGATCTTGATCTGATGGTCCATAGGGGACAGGTCCTGTCCCCAGTCTCAAATCTATTTCCTGCTGTTGTCCACAAAGGTATCAAGTAATCCCCAGTGTGCACTCTAGGTTTGAAGAAATCTGTGAGCAAGTTAAACTCAGATATTTTAACTCAGGTATTTTACAGCCTCCAAGAAAAGCTTTGGGGTAAGGCAGAGAGTGCAGGACTGGTGATGGCAGCAGTTGTTGACACTGAGACAGGAACTCTTGAAATAAATGGGAGCAGCTGATGGGAGCAATAAAATGCAAGTGTGTGCAGTGTGCTCTGCTCTGACCTGCTGTCATCACCACCTTCCTGAAACAGCTCTAGCTTATTCACTTTAATGTCAGTTCTAACAGGGAGTTCTTGGTTTGATTTGTTTCCCGGGGTTTTCTGCTGTGCTCTCCAAGCCCATGTCTGGCTGGTCTGCAGGCTGGGAGGTGCCTCAGGATTGTTCTCCCTGGGTGACCCTGGACACTGGAGCTGCTGGAAGGCTCAGAGGGATTGGGTGAGTAAGGACAGAGGAGAGGGGAGCTCTGTGTGAGGGGCAGCATCTGTCAGAAGGTCAGAGAAACCCTGGCACATCACAGATGTGGCTAAACAAGGACTGTCCCAGGTCCCTGGACACACTGCAGTGCCAGGGTCAGAGCAGGAATCTGAAGGGAAGGTCCTGTTCTGTGCTTGGAACAGACTGAGGATAACTGTGTCCCCTTCCCACTTGTGTTTCAAGTCATTTCTCTAGCTCATGGTTCATGCCTCTTGTCTGTCATGATGAAACTTAAGCTTTAGATTTTCAGCTTTGGAGGGTCTGATGTCTGTAAAGAAAAAAAGAAAGGCACAGGTACATCAAAGCTGGGGGTTGCTGAAGGGAGCATCAGAGAGAATTTCTCCCACATTTGAAGTAGCCTGTGTGACAATCTGGCAGGTAGGGAGGACTGGAAGCTCTCTTTCTCTCTCTTTCTTTGCATAGCTCTGCATATCTGCAAACTGAAATGTTTGAAAATTGATTGTGTCCACATGGAAAATATTTGAATTCACCTAAAACTTCTAGTAGCTTTATTTGGTAGATATTCGGTAGATATAAGGTAATTGAGGTTTAGTCTTTCTGGAATATTTGTTTAGTATCAAGCCCAGATTCCAATTCTTTATAGAGCTATAACTGGAGAAAATATCTTGAGTCCTGAACAGGAACTGAACTGTAATCAAATTTTGTCCATGTGACAGACAAGTAAATGACTTCTGCCATTCTCTTCAGTATCTGTGGCAAATTAAATGAGCTGCAAAGTAACTTTGTCCATCTGTGAGAAGGAAAATAGGTATACAGCTATTTTTAGAAGTTTGTGTGAGTACTAAGGTAAATGGACTAAATTAGTTTTAGAATATAAATGAATTTTAAGCATTTTCACAACGGATCAAAATTCACTTTTGCTGTCAAGCATTCTGGTGATAACTGATAAGGAAATAAATGTCAGTATGACTGATTCAGAATAAGCTGTTTACAAGACAATAAAGAAGAAAGAATTGCTTTTTAAAGGTAAGTTGCTCAGTTTCCTGCTACATTATTCTCATGTTAATGCCAAAGCAAAGTTACTGGGTATTGCCACACAAACTGTTACCTTGTCAAGCTGTTTGTTAGGTCACCTTGTAAAGTCAACTTAATTTCATCAGTTGCACCTGCCTACTCCAAAATGAGTCCCCTTTCAGGGACCTCATCAGTGCTTTCAGCAGCTCCTTTTCTGTCACCAGGCAGGTTCTGTGTCACAGCACGCGGACGCAGTCCGTGGAGAAAAGTTGTGATTAGAATTAGGGACACTCTTTTTCTCCACTTTTCAACTTCTACAATTTCATTGAGAAATCTCTATTTGTTCTAGAGTGACATTTTCATAGTGTTTGAAAAGATGGAGAATTCACTGTTCAGTTTTGTCTGGAAACAAAGGCCATTAGTAAATCACTGTTTTCACCCCGCTTTCTACCAGAACTATTTTCCTGGAATACTCCTAAGACTTGTATTAGGGTGAGTAGCAGCATAGAAGAGGAACGTGTGTTTTTGATTATGCAACAAATAAGAATTTCTTTTTAGTGCATTTGAAAGGTCTTATCAGCTGCTTTATTAAATAAATTAACTTTCTTTTGATGTAGTCCCAATAGGCTTTATTATGATTCCAGAACAGTCCTTGTCACTTGCCAAATAGTCTTTATTTTTAAAGACTATTTTCAGGTGATTAAGTGTTCTCCTAATTAGTGATCTGCTTACTCATACATTTAATTATTATTTTATAACTGGATTAATCTTCTTGCAAAGTTACCCAGAGTTGTTTTTTTTCTTCCTTCCCTTGAAGAAAGGCTTTATTTGGTACTGTTTTCAATGTGTAGATTTACAGAATCAATCTTAGGGTGTTGAACAGTGACCTCAGTCCAAAAGTGGAGTCATGCACTTGATTTTAACTGTGTAAGTACATTTTTAGACTTCAGTGGCAATGAATAGTTGTTTAAAGCATGCAATTGGGAATAATTGATATGGTGTGGTATGGGGTTCAAATCTGAGTCAGAAGCACATAAATATTATGGGTCTTGAATAAGCAGAAGTTAATTTAACAAAAAGTTGTAGTAGGGAAATTGATTTTGGGGTCTGCTTTATTGACATGTTAAAGTTTATCTCAGGGAACCTTACAAATTATAAGGACTTATACAGTCCAGAAACATGGTGTGAATGAGTTTGGGAAGTAGGAGAAAGAAACTAAGAAAACAGAGAAATACACTCCTGCTATTAAGTCCATTAAGCTGGCTTAATGCCCACAGCTTTCTCACTGGCTCCTTTATTCCAGTTTATTTATTTATTTACTTACTATTGATCTCCCAGCCTATGCTATGGGATTAGTGTCTTTTTCAAATAAAAGTTTACAGGCCAGGCTCTGTCCTGTCTCTTTGAACAGTCTCTCCACTTGGATCTTTCATTGCAAGCTGTTGATCTGTATTCCAGAGAACACTTTTTCCTTTAGATGCACAGCTTTGTTTTGAACATTCTCACTAAACACTGGTCTCTCCCTTTGCACCAGGCTTCTGCACCTTTGTCTCAGCCCTTTGCCAGGTCTTGCTGCAGCCATGGTGTGTGTCATGACAGTGTGGCCCCAAGTCAAGCTGCAAGCCTGTCCTTGTCCCAACACTGTTGTCATGAGCAGCGGTGACACCCCAAATTTTCTTTGGGTATTGTTTGTCAGTCCTTATCAGGCTGTTTGTTCTAACATTGCTTTCTGCTGTTTTAAAAGGAATTTCTTGGAGTCCAGCATTCCTGCCTTACCTTTGAGAGGCAGTTATTCACTAAGCATCATCCATGGATTTGATTTTGCACAGGACAAAACGAGTCAATGATCATCTTGTTTAATGGTTGAAGAAATACAGAGCATGACAGCCTCTGAGACCTAGACAAGGCCTGTATCAGAGAAGGAACAGCAGGTTTTTCAGTTGCTGTTTTTCAGTTGTTGGTTTGCAGGCATAAAACTTGTTTTGTTTGCTGTTTTTGACACGTCCATGCATTTGGTTGGCTTCTGCTGGAGAAGCCATTGGTGTGTTCCGAAGGGCACAGCAGCTCATGCAAGGCACTACAATGCAGTGGATGGGGTGTTTGCTGTATCACGTATAAAAGGATTCCTGGATGTTCTGTGCAGTGCGTGCAGGCTGCCCATGTTCACAGGATGCTCTGAGCAATCCCAACATCTGCTCTCCTGGGAGTACAGTGCTCTGTCACTTGGTGTCAGCTCAGGAGCCACGTTGGGCCCTTGTGACAATCCCATCTGCAATGCCTGGCTTGGCAGGAAGCCTTGCTGGGCCACACTGATTGCCTCATGTGTCACCTTGTCATCTCACAGCACCACATCATCATGTAGACAGTTCTCTGTGTTCCTTTCCCCTGACAGCAGCTGCAAGTGCCTTTCATCTGGAACACGACTTCTGCAGCACAAAGGGCCATCTTAGTAAACAAAACAATCTGCCTTGCCTGCAACACCCACTTTGTTTCCTACTGATCTAAAAATTGTTTTGTGACTTGACTGGGAGAAATGTCCTGAGTAACACTTACTGGTGAAAGGTTTAAATAGTTTCTACTGGAGAACCGTATTTTAAGTAAATTCAGCAGTTTACGTTTACTAAAGCAGTCTTGTTCAATAATACAAGATGTTATGCACTGCTTGCAAAACAAAATGTGGGTTCTCTAAAGTTTGGAAGCATCTCCAGGTATCTGTGTAGATCCTATGGAATGTGCTTCTGGACCTCAGAAGGGAGGGAGAACAGTGAAGACTAATCTGAATTGCTCTCAATCCTAAATAAGATAATATGTGATAGTTTGGGGCTGGATTCTTTTGGGGGTTTTTTGTGTCAACAAGTAAAGATGCCAGAGCATTATTTGCATTAACAGATAGTCATGATCTTTTAAATTGCTTGAGGTTGGAACAGCATAGTACTCTTATATATGGATTAGTATCTAGGGAGAAAGGAGGCTCATTTGGTCAGGAAATGTATCTTCAGATAAAATCAAATTACACTTAATGTGGCTGCTTGAATGCCAGTAACATATGCAACAAAAGACAACAATACTAAATAGGTTTTTATGCATGTATTTTTGGTGGAGAAATGAGAAGGTGACAATCTTGGAATTGTTTTTTATTTGGAGGGTTTCTTTAGCTCAATGGAAAGCAAAATGAGATATGGTTTTAAGACAATCTTTGTACTTACTAGTAAAGATTTATTCAAGATAATCAGACAGAAAGTGCTCATCAAGATATGCAGTTTTTAGGAGAAATGTCCTATACCATGTTTGTATAATGAGGAGTAGTGAAGTCGATTTTTTTTGCCTTTCATTAATAAATAAATGTAAATCCATAAATAATTGTAAACCCCAGGACCAATAACCCTCTTTATTACACTACCCTTCTCTGTCCTAGATTCAGGTTCTAGGAAAGAAGTTTTTGTCATTTCCCAGCTAAGAATTAGGATACAGTGAGGGGAAAGAACAGTGGCTTTTCTTCTCTCCCCTGCTGCAATCAGAAATCACTGACTGTTTTCCTCTCTCATATGTGAATCTTCCGAGACACAGAAGATAATGAATGGCACAATGACATTGGAATTTTTCAAGGCTTAGTTAAAATCTCATGGAGATTCCTTGAGTTGAACACCAAATTCTCACACATTACAGCCTGATTGACCAAACAGACCATAATAAACTTGACTGTTACCCTGGATTGTTCCAATCAGATCTTCAAATCCCTGAATACTCCTTAGAGCTGATACAAATGTGATTTATTGAATGCCTTGATAGAGTTGCAGATTTACACGATGGGCTGTATGAAAGCAGAAGGAGACATTATAGAAATATTATTCTTTAAGATTGGTAAATAATAATTTCCTCTATAATTGAGTGGCTGACTGTGGTACAGAAAAAGCCAATGTCCCCTGCATATAAAACCTGAAACAAAATCTGGGGAAATTCAAGGACCTGTGGGCCTTCAGGTTCTTCCTTTTCTGCTCTGAAACAATGTACAGAACATTCTGGGTGCAGTTATTTTCCAAAATGAATCATGCACAAGCCATTGCCTGCGGAGCCTTTGGCTCAGTTGGGTTTATAAGAAGTGGCTGCTGTGATGAGCATTTATCCCTTCCCCAGAGTACAGAAAGAAAGCAGCCTGGTGGAGCAGGTCCCTTCCTCAAATCCACATGCAATGAACCCTGGGGGAGGAAGGAAATCCAAGGAGATATTCAGTGGTTAGGAATGTCCATAGCAGAGCAGCAATTCTGTCAGATTGTGCACTAGTTCCACTCCCTGCATTGCTGTGTACTTGACATTGAGAGGAGATAAAGCATCATTTACTTGTTGCCTTAGGCAAACTCATCTAAGCACCATATCAAGTAAATATTCAGTACAATATTGCTGTTCATGTGTTTGAAATATGATGAAATATATTCACCCCTCAGAGTTCCTGTGTGACAGACAAAGTCAACTAAACATCTTCTGTGAAGCTGATGATCCACTGCAAGCATCCATTTTTATTGTATATCATAATTCTCAACAAGTGAGAATTATGATGTACAATATTTCCCCATATTGTTGAGGCATTTCATTTAATATTTACCTATATTCAGTGTATGGATTTTCTTTGATTGTGCCCAGGAAGGGGAAAATATTTTCACAGTAATTAATGGTTTCTGGTTTTTGTAATTCTAGTCAAATTGATGTTTTCTCAGATTGAAGGAACAAGAAGGATAGGTATTGACAATAGATACGGGAAAGTAGGACTTGAAAAAGGCAGAAATATGAAGAGAAATAGCAGCACTGATCAAATGAGATCAGCTGTTTCTTTCAGTTTTAATCATAACTCAGAGCTAGATTCTATGGAGTAATGAAAGATGTTCTGTTAAGAATATTGGTTTGCCCAAGAAGACTCAGCAAAACAGGGAGGCAGATGAACTGGTCTGGTTTGGAGAAATAAGCCCTCTGCAGCTCTGGAATTTGGAGGAGAGATGGAATATTGTGAACATTGGGGTAAATCTGAGATAATAAATGATTTTATGGTTAGAAAATTATTTTCTCATTATAGCTTTTGTCAAGGTTAGGACATGTTTCCCTACTAATGAAAAACATGGTTGCAGCCAAAAGGGTAATTTTCACTTTCTTAACCTCTGTTGAAATGCTCAACCTCAATTTTCTTAATATCTCTAGACAGAAAATGACGAATCAATATAAGGTTGTGTAGTCACCTTGAAGTTGGCTGCTCCTCATGTTCTGAGCTTCTCAACTTTCCTTTGGGCTTCATCACTCAGGGCCGATTCATTTAGATCACCAAATCCATTATCCTGCTCTCTTCCTTCTTGTGCCATAGCAGTTTCCAGCCTAATTAAACAAAAGATTAATGAGGGGATAGCTATTCTAGCCGTCTGGGGCCTGAATTGAGAGGCATCCAGTTTGAAGGCAGCAGCTGAAAAGCTGAATTGGATTTAACAAAGATGCAGAGAATTAAAAGTTCTGTGCCTTAGCTCCTGACAAAGCCTGACTGCTGATTAAACGTTGCAGTGCCCACCCTGGGAAGCTCTGAGCCAGGCTAGGATGAAGAAAAGCAGCCAGAACTTCAGAGCTGTGCTTCACAAATGGGAGGTGCTGGTTTGAAATCCAAGGATGGATCCATGAGAGAGGTCCCAGATCAACCTCAGCCCAGGAAGGCAACTTTGGCAGGCAAGGGATGCTCTCTGACTGACCCCTTGGGGACATGTGGCTACTGCCATGCACAGAGGGGGGCCCTGGGGTTTCCTACCTGATGGGAAAGAGCCTTGGAAGGGAGTTGGTCCACTTAGGTGTCATTTAGGCAAGGAACTGCTTATTTAACTTATGTTAAACCAACAGGAAAGGAGAGTTCTCTTTCTTACTTGCAGTGTCCAAGTTGTTCGCTGAGACTCGTCAGGGTACGAGAAAACAATGCAGAAAACAAGCAAAAGTGCATCTTTCTCTAGCTTACACTGGTGAATGCTTTTAAATGGTGAAAAGATGAGTAAGTGAAGGACAAAAGTACTTAGTGGTATTATTTACTAGGGCAAGGGTGTCAGCAATGTCATGAAGTCATTGAAGAGAAGTTGCTGCCTTTAACACCAGGATATGGGGAAACCTGTAAATGTAGGACTCCAGAATAGGATCAGAACCATTAGATTGATAATGCATTTTTTATTCACCAAAGAAAATTCATTTATTTTGCAAGGGAAAACAAGACCTGTGCGTTTTGGAAAAACACTAGGGATTATTGAAGTAATGAGAAAAAAATCCTCCTTTTAATCAAAAAATCCTTGTTCCTCTAAGAAAAATCCTTAATGCTGCACAGGCCATTATACCTTATCTCTCTTATCTGCAGGGCTGGCTTAGGTGGAACTTTCTGTGGTCATTGCCAGAAAAAAGGTTTCCAACACATTTTTATGTAAAAATTAATGTGCATCAGATCAGTTTGCATACAACCAGCACTGATTCACCCTTTCTTTCCCAGCCTACCTGATTTTTGTGGCTAATTAGATCAACTTCCTGTTACTGCTCAGCCTAGGGCTTGTACCTTTTGGTCTTTAAATAATTAATTTTTTTCAAAAGGTGAACTGTGATTCCAAGGCCCAAAACTCAGGGATTGTTCATGCCTTGTAGGAGTAGATTTAAAGAAGTTTTCTTCGTGACTCATGGACCTTGAATCGAGCTAGAGTATAATGAGATCTAAATGAAAAAAAGCAGAAGGGAAATAAACATACCTTTGAAATGGAATATACTAATTTGATAACAGTAAATGTCATTTCTAAAGATGTACTTGCAGCAGCCTAAGAAGATGTCTTTCAAAGGGAACTGGCTACTTTGTGTTTGGATTTTTTTCAAGCTTAGTATTAATATTAACCTCAAAAGTAGTTTTGTTATATTGAAGATATTTTTGCTATGAAAACAAATATATATATTTTGAGGAAATATGTGATAATACTCTATCTTGAAGACTTTTATCTTTAACAGACTAAAGCTCAGGGAGGTTATACCTGATCAGCTTTTATATTTTGTTTGTAGACATGGTTTGAATGAGCTCTTTTTTTAATGGAAGCAAACCTTAACAAATACAAAAGGAGAAAAAGTACTTTCTTTTCTTGCATTTTAGTCTTGTGAGCCAGTTGTTGAAATACATTTGTGATCTACAGCGTTTGCTGTGGTGGGAAATGTTTTATGTGAAATGCAAAACACAAAAGTATTGTTATTTTTGGAGCGTTCTCAGGGCAGTTCTTAAAGAAGAGCCATGGAGCCATAAAGATTTTCTTTACATCAAGGTCAGTGCAGCTGTGTGAAGGGAAACTTCAGAGGGTCTGTTGACACTGGGAACCTGCTAAGGGTATGGTCCAGGAAAGAGGGCAATGAGAAAAATTGATTTGAAGGCTAAAAAGCAATAAAAGAGAACTGGAATGTGAGGAGCAAAGGATAAAATAGAGAATGAATGCTTTACAATTGAACTTGCAGTAAAAAATAGAACAGGAATAGGAGATGCATAGAAAATTGGGATGAAAGTAGGATGAGAGAGATTCTTTGTCAAGATAAAGCAGAAAAACGGGAGTATTTTTGGAGCCTAGAGTCTTTTTGGAGTCAAGACAGAAGGAAAATTGTGATTTGGGGGCTTTGGATAATCAGCAGGTGGTGGGGATTTTAGTTGGTTTGTTTTGAAATTTAAAACTGGAAGACAATTCCCGTGTTACTCAGTTGTTGATCCTTGTATCTTAGGCAGCAATTTAATGTCATTCCTTTTCTAATCTGTCTTCAGATATGTTCAGTCATTCTATTCCAAAAAGAGAGTGCTAAAATTTCGTTTTTCTCATGGTTTCAAATTGTGTAATATTCAAAGTAAATACACTCCTGACAGGTACACCCATTTTGTAGCTAAGTTGAAATCAGTTGATGTGCCACAGATTATTTCAACTGAATGCCTCAGGAGGAAATGAGCTAGGCAAATAAAAGGAGATATTGATGAGAAAAGTGGCAGTTTAACTGCAAGGGAAAAATGAGAGGGGTATATTTGCTTTTAATATTTTAAAAACCAAGTTTTTAATTTACCTGTTTAATGTTCTTGGGATTCTTCTGGTCTTATTTAATGTTTCAGGATTTCATAAGGGCAACTTTCAGAGCATCCTAAAAGAAAAAAGGCACTGTACTTAGGTTTGGTTCATAAACCTCTGATAGAGAAATATTCTTCAAATTATTAGGAACAAAAAAGGAGGTGGAATCAGGGGTTTGGGGTTTTTTTCTCCTTAGAAAATAATAATAAATAACTAATGCTGAAAAATATTAATTTTTTTAATAGTTTCTATGTAGATCTGGTACAGTAATGGAAAGCTTTTAATTTGATTTTCCTATATTATAAATTCTTTACATTCCTCATGATTTTAAAATTCCAGGGTATTCCTGAGGAGCAAATGACAAGGTCTTAATAAACAAAGAGCATCTGTGACCCAGAAATGAGGATGGTAAAGAATCTCTGAAATAGTCTTTCTTTAAATTATTCATTGTACAATGAGTATTTTACTAATATTTTCTTAATCTGTGAGTGTTCAGTATATATGAGGCAAACTGGACCAACATGAGTATAAAGTACACCTGTTTTCATTTTCCTCAGCCATCCATTACCTGTGATGCAAAACTGGGCAGCTGAGTCAGGGGATATTTTTCATGTAAGCTAAGTAAAGGGCTGATTACATTTTTTTAGGAGGGGGGGGAAAGCCCCAGGAATTGCATTTAGCAGGGAATTTCCAAATTATGTCAATCATTTGGATAACTGAAAATACTTAAGATAGGAAAATATTTTCAGCTAAAAAAGAAGCCAATATTTTCAGAGCAAATGCTCTGCTCCCACAATGTTATGCAGATCTGTCTGCTGAAGATACAGGTAAATTTTTGTGCTACTTTTCACTAAGGAAATCAAAAGTTTAAAAATATCCTGCAACCAATCTCTGCTATCAGCTGAGTAAGGTTAAAAGGTTTTACATTGCTTTTTGTTGCCAAGTTTTTCATGCAATTATCTGTGAGTGTTATTTCACAATCACTCAGATGCTGCTCCCTCTACAGTGGATAATGGTGGATTGTCCAATTTTCTGCTAAGTTTTCAAGGCAGAGGCAGGAGCAGGGTTGGACTTGCAGGATGTCTTGCTGAAAATAGAATATTGTGCATTTAATAAGTACCCTCAAACAGAGTACCTTGCATGAAGCTGAGGATGGAAGAGAGGTTTTCAGTAGGCTTTTCTTAAAGAAAAGGAGATTTTTTAGAGATGAAATTTGGATAAATTTTTATATATTTGGGATTGAAATCAGTAGTATAAAGGCATCTGATCAGGAAATGATGCTAAAATATCTTGAATTCCATCACAGTGCAGGATTCTTTTTCACTCTAAAGCAAACCTGTGTTCATCAACATTCAATTTGCTGCTATTTTATTCATGAAACATAGCAGTGTTTTATGATGAGTCTCAAGATTTTGCAGGCTGCACTATCTGTGTGTCAGCATAATGAGGCAGAATAGTTACTTAGTGTGCCTAAACAGGTGGAACATTAAAATAATTGTGACATTTAGTTGTACATGATCCTGGAAAAAAGATGGACAGATGTGGCTGTAGAGTGTTCTATGTGGGACTGAACTTCTTTCTTGGGCTGTTATCTCTGGAATCCTTTAGAGGATTGTGAGTGATATAGTCAGTACTTTAGGAGCTTAAAAATAGATTTATTCCTTGTTCCTTTTCTGATAGACTGATTTTGTCAAAGGGTGAATCCATCCCCATTTTCTAGTAGCTTTCTGTTCCATTCTAATGCTTGCCTTCTGTGAGTTCTCTCAAAATATATTCTATTTAAAAACTTCAAATCCTGCAGTTTTGTCTAAACTGTGGACACTGCTATTGGTGCAAGCTCTCTGCAGCCTGTCTGACCGCAGGTGGTTCATTTTTGTTCTCCTGTTTTGTTTGCTTGTGATACCTGTGGCTATTACACAGATATAATATGGCTGTGTGTTCTGAAGCACTCCTGAAGAGCTCAGAAGAGCTAGAGAGAGAAATTCAGCAACTTTTCTTGTTCTTACAAATCACCAGCACACCCACTGTATAAACAGATCATCATTTCTGCAAGTAGGACAACCTAATCAAAACAGAGATTAAAGTCTGAGTTCAAAAAGCAGAAGTTCACTTGAATATAAAAAGAACAAGCTCAAAAGAACATATCTTTATTCTTTATCCTTTTTTTTTTTTTTTTTTTTTTTTTTTTTTGTGGAATCATTTGGAAAAGACTCACTCCTGTTGAAAATGCAGATTGTCAAGGATTTTCTGTACTGCTTAGTTCATGATTCAAAGCTAAGCAACAGTAAGTGCGTTATCTGGACAGCTAATGACTATGATATTTTCTGAGTTCTCTTACATGCTTCCCAGAGTGCATTTTTCTCATTTATGCACCTTTGTCAGTCAGTGTTAAAGGTAACCAGTCATCTGGTTATTTAGGATTTCATTCTGGTGAGGAAGATTTTAGCTAATGCTGCTTGCTCACAGCAAATTTGTGAGGCAGTATCTGTTCCATGTGCTGTTAACATTTCAGTTTATGACACTCTAGGTTTTTCTAAGGTATTCCAAAAAAGTATTGAAAAATTGAGAAAATAGCTGGGCACTGTCTGAATCTCTTGTTAAAAGCTGGGGAGATGAGCCATGAGGGTTCTGGTGCTGGCTTATGATCTGGTGTGCAATGTTCACTTAGCTCAGTTGCAGCGATCTCTTTTTAATTTTCCAGGAGAAAGGCAGGGTTTGTAAATGAGTGAGCACTGCCTGCAGAGCATGGTGAGCTCTGACACATTCTCCTTGGCTGTTGGCAGGTTAAAATTGGTCTCTCAGCAATGGAAACAATGCAAGCAGGGTGAGTGCCACCCTGAGCAGGTGGGGAAGGTGTAAAGCACAGGTGGAGGAGGAAAAGGCGGCATCTTTACCGGTGGTAATGTCTTTTTGCACTTTATGTGTAACAGCTTAAAAAAGATCTGGAACATGAGGCCCATAGCTTCTGGATGCTGCATCCTTGGTTTTATCATTCACAGTTTAAAGTTCCCTAGAAAATCAACCAGAGTGTGCAGAGAAATTGAGTCAATTGGAACCACAGGTAGAAATTAATGTGAGGACTGAGGTTCAAGGATTGTCCCAGAGTCAGTTCACATTTAAAGACTTCCTTAAAATGGATTTCTGAAAGCAGGGGCTTTATTTTATGTGTTTATTTTGCATGTAGAATTTTGTTCTGAGCTGATCTGAGTAAGCCACAAACAGAATTATTTGGGGAGTCTCTTTTAACTTTCCCTGATGTTTCTTTGAGGACCATTTGTGATCTGTTTGTGAGGCATTTGGGCTGCTATGCAGACATGAGGAACTTCTCATATACAGACCATTATTGCACATTACTAGCACATGTGGGATTCTGTTTATCTTTGCTGGTTTCTTGTTTGTGCATGTTGCAAATGAAACATTGCTTCAATCTCTACAATAATTTTTTTACTGTTGTGGTGGATTAATCTCATAATTCAGGGATTTATGCACCTGAGGATTAAAAAGAAATTAATAGAGAGAAAGGTCTGTTAGTCTGCAATTTTAGCTGGTAGGGAAGCAGCTTGCTCTGTCATTTCAGATGATTCTGTCATTAATTAATTCAGATGCTCCCTCCTTAGACACTCAGATGGTTGTTTGGATCTGAAAGACTGTGAAAAAATAAAGGAGTCCCTCTGCCTACCGACTGTAATTTGCTTAGTCTCCACTAAGCCAACTTTGTGCAACATTTGAGCTCACTTTTTTTTATGTGGAAAGAATCACACATAGAATGATGGATCATCACAGTGTAAAAAAAATAATTACTTAGCCACCAATCCTTTTACTAAATGAATACCCTGAATCTGACACATCTAAGGGTACCTAGTACTTTCAGCTGGTGTTATAATCTACAAGTTAATAGTTTTCAAGAAGTCATTCTTTTTCAGCAGTAACTAATGTCTGAAGTTGGTAAATATTTATTTCATCTCCTGTATCTGCAAACATCATTAAAAAAAATGTGTAAGATCATGAAACACTGAGGGTGAATGTGCTAGGCTGTATATATGTGTGCATATATTCTGAAGCATGCCACACTACAGTGAAAATTCAGGTTTACTTTGTGAAAGCCTGAAATGCTGTAGCACTTTAGAGGTTGAAATAGAATTAAACATTATCAGATGTGATTCCCTTTGTTCTGACAGCTAAAATTGAGATTGTTGGTTAACTGAACAAAACAGATGCTGATTAAAAGTGTCAGCCTTATGTGAGATCTGAACTGTTTAGTCATTTTTGTAGCTTGTGTAGTTGGCCTTGCAGGTCTCTGAGGAGATTAGCCAAATCAAAGCCAGACTGAATGAAGTCTCTGGAAATATTCTTGTATTTCTGCCATCCCAGACTTGTGTAACAAATAGTTTTACAGGCAAGCTGTTTTCCCCCCTCTCAAGAGAGAGGCATTGTCCAAACCTGTGTGGATAACCTTGCTTTTCCAATTAAAACTGGCTGTCTTTGTGCTTTCTCCAGACCATTTGACAGCCAGCCTGAGACATCCCCTGCTTTGAATGATTTTTATCTGAGTTCCCCTTTGCCTTTAATGTGAAAAGAGCTGTCAAATTCTTTCAGAATAGTAAGTGCTCTTACAATCACTGATAAAGATTTCTCTCCACCTACTGGCATGTGTTGTACAGGCTTAAGCTTGTGAGTGAGAAGATTTCAGCAATTCATGGCACTGTGCAAACAGAATCAGGAGCAGGGAGGGAGCCTGTTAGCAGGTAGGACAATGTTTGTGATGAGGCAGACAAGGAGGGATGTGCTTTCATGTGAATGTCTACACAAATACATTATATATATATAAATGACTGCAAGATCTTAATTTTTTTGCTTCCATGCTCCTGTGTTCCTCCTTTCCCTCTCAGGAACCTCTCCTCCTGGCTAGGTGGCCTTACATAAGTTCAGGATTGGAAACTATCCCAGCCACCATACAGCTGTACCCAGGGGTGGCCTCACTCTTTAGCTTTTCATTTTATACTCATAGTTGCACAGATAATTCCTTTGTCAAATCTGTACTTAACTATTAACAGGTCTATTTCTCAACCCTTTTGATTAACAGATCAAATCTCTGTCAGTGATGATGCCATTATCTGTACTTCACCTTGCACTTAATAACTAATAATCCTAATTAGTAGCTAAATAGTTTAAATGAATAATGTATAACATTTTGTTTTCTTTTTTCTCACCATTTGTGTGTAGCTTTCCTGTGAAGCAGATCATTCTTACCTCTGAACACACCTACAGCTCCTTTATTTTTACCAGAGTTAAATTTTCTGTGCTCACATTTCTGCAGACACAGAAATCCAAACAAAGGCAAAGGAAATCAAGCTTGGTGTGTTGCAGATGCCTTAGATTTGGAAAGGCTTCTTGGGGTGCCAAGGCCTGTGGACAGAGGGTAACATGAGATAGGACTTCACTCCTGATTAGGTCTTGGTCAGATTACTCCAAGGGTCTCAGTAGCCTGATTTCAGTGAAATGTGAACCATTTGAAATGCCTCCATGAAGTAAAAAAATTGATTCAGTTGGTTGCACACTTAGTGAAAAGTGGAGTAACTTGGAGTTGCTGTTTCCTGTCGGATGTCTTGGAATAGTCTATGGAGTAAGGACAAACTGAAACACTGACAAGTGGTCTAGAGCAGGTCTTAAATTAATGAAATAAGCAGAATTTAGTGAACAGAAAAGTTCTGCTATTTGATAAAACTGACAGATATTGGAATCACATAGTAAAACTATTCAGTTGGAAAAAAATCAAATAGTCCACAGTTGCCTCCAGCATTTTTTGCACTGAATTGAAATGGTTCCTCAGAAAATTGTAAAATAAATTAATGCATAGAAATGACCACACATAGAACTGTTTTCCTTGGCATGCTGTTTATAGCCTGAGAAAAAAGGAGAAAATAATGAGTTTGGTGAGTTAAGTGACATCTATATTTTAAATATTGCTGATTTTGTAACTTTTTTTTCCTTTTGCCATGTTCCTTTGTCACTTAAGAGAAAACAGAAATGAATACAAATTAGGGGGCCAGTAAATATTTGATGTGTACTGTTCTTTTCCTTTTAAATCAGCTTCATAGTTTTTTTTTTTTCTTTCAGATGTAGTACTTTCTCTGAGTGGCTTCTATTGTTCATTATGACTAAATAAATATGCATTTTTTGCTAGTACCTGGCAAAAAACATGTATTGTCCTAATGAGCCTCATAGGCCTTCTTCATTTTATTGGAAGATATTCATTCCTATGATGAATCATTTAATAATCATCTTAAAGCTAAACAAAAAATCCCAAACCAACATCAATAAAAAACCAAACAAGATTCCAAATCTATCCGGAAAACTCATAAGAAATTCAGTAGTGAAAAATGAAGGGCAGCACGTTTGGATGAGATTCATCGCCTTCACAGACATAGGGTGGGGAAGAAGAACCCAGATAGTCCTGTGGGGGTTTTGGACTCCTCCTTTCAGTGAGAAAAGCCAAAAACAGCATAGCATCTATCACAATGAAAAGGAAGATAACAGTTTTCATAGCAGTGTGATAGCTAAATTTTGTGTTAATGTTTTCATTACGAAACCTTTTTTTTTCGAGATCTATTCAGCCGTGAAAATGTCTTCTACATGCTCTCAGCCTAGTAGTATTTCAATTAAAAATACTAAAAATATCTGTTTAGCATGTTACTGTTTTCTATAAAGGAACAACAATCATCAGAAGCTCCATTGCAGTGTGGACTCAGTGATCTCCCAACATCACCATGTTAAGAGGTTTAATGGCCTGTGAAATAATATTGTGCTTGGAAAAATGGGGTTTATAGAATTATCCATTTCTGTGCTTTGCCATAGAAAAGTGGATTTTTTTTTTTTTGTGCACGCTGACTGCTGCATGAGACTCTTGCAGTGGGAAGGAAGCTGCTGACAGACACCCTGAGGTGCAAAAATGAACTGCTGGGGGTCTTGTTCTCTTCAACCTGGATAGGGGTGGGAAAATGGAAAAATGCCAACACAGGTTGGAAAGCGCCTAAAACTGCTTTGAGCATTTGGGCCTTTCCATTTTGGTAGTTATGAACTTTGGTTTCCTTGCTCTGGTTTGTGATATATGCTTAAGATGCACAGGTCGTGTTCTGGTGGCTTCACTCAGTGCATTCTTTAGGAATAAAAGGGGAATTTATTATGTGCTAAAAGGGGAATTTATTATGCGCTGTAATATCTTATTGTGACAAAAATAATTAAATTCTACTGTAAAAAAAATAGGACAGGAAATGTAAGTGAATGGTCCTAGTGATAAGATTAAACTGACAAAGTTAGAAATGTTATAATTAAAGTAGATGGTTTAAGGACTATTCATAAACTAAATAATATAATGTTGTCCTCTAAAGTGCACAATGTATTCTACAAAAGCCTAGGAATACTCTCTGGAAGAAAGCAATGATTCTTGAATGATAGTCCAGGAAATCATTTAAGATTTGGGATGCTTTGGGCTGAGGTTTAAAGGTGTTACAGTTATAGGTATTTCCCATAGCATTTTTCTGTATTTTTTCCACAGACAGCCATGTTTGAATAAGGCTGCTGAAATACATTTTTAACTCATAAAAGCAGCATTAACAGTCACTATGAAGAACTAAATAGACATAATTTGATTTTCTGTTGCATATATGAATAGAAGCTTTGATGTTGATCATATCTGAACCTCAAGTCCTTGCACTGCAGTGTCTGTAGGGGTTTGCAATGTCCAGTGTGTGAATTCCTGAGATCTTTGGTAGAGGCAAGAGGAGCTGTGGGGAAATGTGAGCAGAGAGCAGCCTTCGGGCCTGCTGCAGGTCCCTGCTCCATTACAGCCCCCAGGGATGGAGCCCCCCTGGTTGGTGGGATATATTGGGGTTTTTCTGGTTTGTTATCACACCTGGGTCACTGTCACTCTCCAGTGAGACTGGTTTGTGCTGGAGCCCTGCAGTTTGGAAGGTCTCATCCATGAGTTGCCCATCCCTGAAGGACAACAGCACAGAGCAATAGCAAAATGTTCCAAAGCTGACTTTAAACCAAACAGGAGCAGCCTTATGTGGGGCTGCTGTTCATGTGGAGACCATGTGGATTTAAGGGTAGCATCAGGGCAAACTCCCAAGCTTTTTCTTTCATTGAGTGGGTTTGTTTTGGTTTGGTTTGTTTTCGTGGTAGTTATTGCTAATGCTGTTGTAGTGCAATACTTATCTCCTTAACACCGTGTTCCTCAGTCTGTCTTGGTAGTTTAGTTCATCTTGGTTTTTTAATAGCAAATTTATGTATGCCCACTGAGATGCAGTCTTCCCCAGTGAATTCTTATAAACTCTCACCCCACACATAAGTCTTATTTTTCTCTTTGCTTATGCCAATAAACCTTATCTTATGTTTTCACTGCAGGGAAAAATCTGTATCAATTTTTGCTATCTTTTCTCTCAGAAGCTCTTTCATGCCAGTTAAGACCTTGATATTTTAAACTGTGATGCATTTTTCCGTGATGAAGTGTATATTCTATGCTGATCACCTTCTTTCTTTGCTGGCCCTTATCAGTATCTGTGGGCTCTTCCTGTGAGACAGGGAGGATTTAGGCTGATTAGAAAAACTGATGCTGTAATACTTGCTTAGCTCTTGAAAAGAAATGAAGAAAAATTTCAATCATTTCTATACTGAGGAGATTCTGAATTTATCTCTATTAATAAAATTGAAAATCAAAAAAAAGCTAAAGCTGCAAGCTTTTGTTTTCAGGACAGGAAAAAAAACACGTAAAACTGTATTTAGTAGCTTCTCAAATATGAAAGTTTCTTCAGAATGGTGAACTAATATTAATATTTCTAGAATGTACAACAAATTCTGTGGAGAGAAGTAATACAATCACTTTCCTGACCAACCAAAATATTGTTTGGTCATCACGCTTGAGAGGGGCAGTTCCAAGGTTATCCATCCCTTGTCCTTGGCAGTGTCACTTTACCTCAGCCCCAGCTCTCTGCACCACAGTGACCCCACAATGATGGAGTTCCATGCTGAGGATGGTGATGGCAGGAATCATCAGCCAGGGTTCATTCCTGTAGCCCTTTGAACATATGGAGCTTTAATTGCTTCGGGATGACTCTCCAGGCTGGGCTCAGTGCAGTTCTCAGGGGAGAGGTGTCTGCAGCCTGGAAATAGCAATGATAGGGCTTAATAAGCCATAACAATAAATAAAGTGTTATTCTTCAGCAAGAAGACCTTACTTAAGACAGGTGATGCGTTGATCAGTTCATAGAACCTCAGATACAATCATATGATCATGCTTGATTTGTCCTTTAACTAGATTTTCTAGTTTCCATTTGGGTTTTTCTCATACTGCTGCAATAATTTTCAGGTTAACCTTTTAATTGGCAGCTGCTTTGCATTTTCAGGACTTAAAAACTTTAGATTACATAGTGTATGAAACTTTCAGATTCTGGTTTTTATGTCACGTCTCCTAAAAGCATGTCTTGACTTGAAATGAAATTGATTATAAATATACTCCTCCCCCTAGATACACCAACTCTAAAATGCGCCATAACTATTCATATAATCATTGTTCAATACCTTTAACACACTGATGGAGGGAAAAAATCACAGGCACAATAATTTTAAAGGTTTTGTTCATATACTTATCCCCATTTCAGTGATGTGATTCAGTAGAGTCTCCACAATAGTTGCTGGATGTGTACAATGCTTTGTGCATCATTTTGTGTGTTTGTGTTCAGAAGTGCATCTCAGTCTGTGACAGATGTCCTCTACAAACAAAAACAGTTTTCTGATCTTAAAGACCATCTCAAATTCATCTGTGAAATATTCTTGATTATTGCTATTATTGTTTAGCACTCTCAATTTAGTTGTTCTGTAGTTTTCCTACTTCAAAAACTGAGATTAATCATACCTTTACATAAATGTTCTTATTAAAATCAGTGGGGCTTTGAAGATCAGGCTTTTAATCTCTAATGTGTAATCAGGTGTATGAATAAATGTTTGGAAGATGAATATTGCCATGTAAAAAGTTTGTCTTGAAAGGGGCTGAAAGTATGAGTTTTCCAGATAATAGGCATAATTTTAAAATCCTTTATTCCATCCCCAAAAGCAGAATTCTTCCCTAAAACCATTGTGTAGAGTCATGTAGAGTTTTGGTGTTAGGTATTGGCTTTTAAGCAATGCTTTGAAAGTTTGTCCCCTTAGAGTGAAAGTGGAATAAAACCCAGTCTTTGTACTGATCAGAAAACCACTGAGGAAGTGTTCATAATTTTGTTCTTTCATTCTGAAATGCACTCTAAACCCAGCAGGGTGGCATCTGTCTCCAGCCAAATGTTCAGAGACATGCAGTGTCACCTGAAGCTGACACCTAAAAGCAAGTTTGTTCTTTGAAGGGACTGTAGAAAAGTTACTCTCTTAAGCAATGTGTTTGAAACTTCTCTATGAAGTATTGGAGATAGATTGAACTGCACTTTTCATCTCTTATGCCTGCACACCTTTGAAAAGGGGAGAAAAAACCTTCTTTGAGATGGAGAGGAAGGAAATGTACAATCACAGGTTTAAATTTAAACCTTGTGTTTAAAACCATCCCCTGAGGAGTTGCAGGGCTCTGTCCCTACCCCACCTCATGGGATGGTTTATTTAGTGCTTGATGGAAAATCCATGTGAAAAAATGCCACCAGAGGAGTGAAATAAGTGTCCTCTTCCAAAGGTGGCAGCTCAACCTACTGATGCAAAAGAGTCATGAGTGTTCATACATGAAACTTCTCACCCACTGCTACTGCTGCTGTTGCAGCTGACAGAAAATGGAGAATGTTTAGGATACACTCAGTCTTATCCTTGGAGATGTGTGTTTTTCTACACTTTTACATTATGGTATATGCATGAATTAAAGATATCCTGAGTCTTATTTATTTTGTAAAGCAGATGTGTAAAACAAACAGCTTTTGCCTTGTTTTTTTTTACCTTTCCTTCCTATCCCCACACCATGTAATTCTGAGACAGATTTGAGCACAAGAAAATGCTTGAGAAATTGAGTAGATCTAGAGCAGTTCACTATGACAGGTTGATGGAATCTTGACTGATCTTAAGCACTGAGTTATTTGCCCTTGTCAACATTTGAAGGTTTGTAAAAAAATACTGAGAAGAATTTTAGGTGCTAGCAGGTATTTAAGGCACATTTCTCCACCAACTAATTTAGGTATCTCTATGGCTTAAACAGGAACTTGCAATTTTGTATTTAAGAGTTTAGATTCCCTTTTTAAGTGCTAAAATCCCATTATTGCTTTTAGCAGAATATCTAGATAAGGGCTTCTGTCATGTCTAGTTCTCCCATTTATGCATTAACTGTAAAAGCACTAAAGCAGTAATGACTGCATCCCTTTCTACTGGTTGGATGATTTGTCCTTGAGCTGGAAACTATTGGTTTCTTGCTCTAGTAGAAAAAATAATTTGCTTCATTTTTATGGCCCTTTTATTTTTTTTCACCAAACTGTGTTCCATTTGTGGAAGCAGAAATCTTGATAATACAGAAATTTATATTCAGTATGTAGGATTTAAAATCCAGGGAGGGGGGTTTTCATTTGACTTCTGCTGATGACTTTTGATCTGGTGCCACTCTTAGAAAACACTAACATTAATTAGGATTACATATTGGCAGCATTGAATTTGATAGGATTAGACTGGTAATCCTAAAACATAAACTGCCTGTTAGGAGATGCAGTGTAATGTACAAATTCTCAGCTGAGGGTGACTGTATCAGGCTAACTGCAGCAGCACAGAGCTCAGCAATATAAATTAGCTCATAATGAGTTTCAGGTTGCCCTGACCAGTTTATTATCAGTGCCTGAAGTAAATAATTGAAAATGTGCTTTCAGTTAAAGCTTCTCTGTGGTTTGCCTTGGTCCCACTGATAATATCTGGCACAGACTAACTTGATTTTTTGAAAAATACATTTTAAAATACTCTTCCCCCAAAATGCTCTGAGTGTGCAGTGTTCAATTCTGGGCCATCTCTGAGAGTTTTGAGGCTCAGCAGTGTCATTTCAGTAGCTGGCACACAACCGGCTATGGCAATTAATTGTGGTTAGAATACTCTGACTTCCTCTTCTGCTCTCTCCACACCCAAACTTCTTTAACTCATTACAATTATGAAATAGTTCCTTTAATTCTTTTTACTTTTTGCTTCACTTTTTATATGGTATTTGATATATGATTATTTATTTTTTTTTTACTCCTATGATGCCATTTTTGGGAGGACAAAAAATGCATTTCTTGAACTGAATTATTTACACCATTAAGCCTGTTTCTTACCCCCTCTGTTTTTTTTGCCCCTGCAGGTTGCTCTCAGTCTCAGTGACAAAACAAATGCTGCCTTGATAGCAAGGAGAAAGCATGTTCTCTGTTGCCACCACTGAAAAGTAATTACACAGCTAAATCAGTGGAGATGAAAACCACAATGTAAAGTATTCTGAAAAATAAGTAGGATATTAACTCTTTGGAACATTAATTATGTGGAAATGCCAGTTTTTGGCTGGCTGAGGCAGTCCCAGGCTGTGATTGCAGTTTGATTTATGGCAGTGTAAATCAGGAGTAGCGGTGACGCCCGAGTCAGTGGCGTTGCAGGAGTGTAAAACAAATGGAACTCACATATCCACTTTGGATTATTCCCAGTTTTGCCATCAGTCAAACACGAGCATGAGCCACACCAGTAAAACCAGGGCTCTGCAGCTGAGCCTCACAGCCCTGTGGAAAGCAGCCCTGGCTGCCACAGCTGCAGTCTCTGTTGTGTCCTGATGCTGAGGATGGGAGTTCAAGTGCACCCAAATTTTAGCCATTAGCAAGGTAGGACCAAGAGTAAAGATGTAAAATTCAGGATACCAGAAAATTGTAATTTTGAAAGAAAGCCATTCCAATTATATGTGGAGGAATAAACAAGAAAGTGTTAAAATACCTGTTTGAAAAGGCAGTTGTTCAGAGTTTATGGGCTTTTAAGCTTTAAGGGCTTACAATGACAGTCAAGCACAGAAAATTGTGAGGGGACAACGATTTAATTGCTATTCCCATGAGTACTTGAACCAGGCTTAGTAACATCACCTACAGAACAAGAACAAAGGGTAAAAGTAACAAACACTCACATATTTTCAATTGCATAGAAAAAATCGTTATCCAAAACCTAGGGAGTTTTATTTTTTTTTTATAATTACTGGGTTTCAGTCTGGAGCTTCTGGAGCACTGAAACAGTGCTTTTCCTCACCTTTCTCACCCTGCCCAGTGTCAGAGTTTCTTATCTTGGCAGGCATTTCTGTGTTCTGCTGGTTATTATGTGTACCATGAATCTCTGGTGATGTGCAAGAGATTGCAGCTTGGACCAGGTGATTATGAGCTCTCACTGAATTTAGATGTCCATATCCCTCTCTAGCTTTGGAACTAGGAATACTTTGTTTATGGCAGTGATGAGCTTTTGAACTTCCTGCTTGGATTTTTTCAGTCAGAGAAGCTTCTGTGGGCTCATCTGTGTGGATTCACTGAGTACATAAACTGTACATAACTGTGCATTATCACCACCACCAAAATACAAAAGATGTGGGCAATAAAGCTCTGAGAAACTGATATGCTTTCTTTTGAAAGTACATACAGCTGTATTTTTGTGATTAACTGCAAATTTGTCCTCACTAAAATCAGTAGCAATATCAAACTAATTTTCATTGCATGCAGTATGTGCACATGCATGCTCAGTTGTAAAGACCACAGGCCTCAGTAGCTGTTTTTACCATAGTTTATGACCTGAAGCATTTACATCAATTGACTGTTGAGGGCTCTGTTGGACAACATTCCCTGTCCCACTGTAGTTAAAGTTTAATGCTTCACTGGATCAAATGCAGCAAGAGTTGTTTCATCAGCTGTGTAGAAGCAGATGATTAATTTCTGTTCTAGGTCTTGCTGGTGTTTGTTTTTTTTTTCCTGAGGTTATTTTCAATATCATTCCATATAAACAACTTACAGCCTTGACCTTTCACACTTTCTGTTTGCATTTGTTGAAGAGGTGGAAAGGTTAGTTCAAACCTCAGGATTGGAATTTGGTTTAGAAATTGTTCAAACACATTACACTGTAACTGCAATTAAAGTTATAGCCTGGATTCCATTAAATGCAACAAAAGCCATTCATTTAACCTCAGCCTACCAGCAAAACTTCACTTCAGGCTGAACCAATTCCCAGCAGGGCTTATGCTGCTAATTTATGAAAAGTGTCCTTTTGAAAAAGGAGTAAAATTTTTGTACTCATTCAGTCATGTCCAGTTCTGTAGGAGTCAGGAACTGAAAAGCTTAAACTAATGAAATTCATGTTATCAATTTAAAAGCAGAAAAATGTAATAAAAGTGGGAAAATGGAATAATCTTGAGGTATAACTGGCTCTTCTAGAATTTGTCTTTAGCAATATGGGCAGGGATAAAGAACCTACCTGTATTAAGGTTTCCTTTAACTTCTTATCCTCGTGTATCTATCAGACTCATTTAAGGAAGAAAATTAACTAATTCATGCCATAAAATGCCATAGAAGCACGAATAGTCATAGCACCCAATTCAAACAATATTGTATGAGATATGCAATATTCAGGATACAGTGAAAGTATATCTAATATGCCTGTCTTTGAATACTCTCCATTTCTTTTAGTTTTCAAAAAGTTGGAGCAATATGGGTTTCATCTAAAGCTAGTATTTTCATCTAAAAGCTGGTATTAAAATTCTTATTAATCTGTCATGGAGAGAAGGGAGGCAGAATAAAAGGTTTTACAAAAGTGCTGGAATTTTGAAGCTGCTCAGGCTTCTGAGGTCATTTTATAAATGTAGTCATCCCCCTTATACATAGTCTTTCACACATGTGAAAAAATTTTTAGATATTTCTACTTCTTTTCCTGTAACTTTGATCTCTATGAATGTTTTGTACATCTTCTCAGTGGTGAGAATTACCAATAACTTTAGACACCACCGCTTAATCTAAAATATTATCATGCTCAATTTCATTTGGCACTGCACTTGTAAAATGCTTTATTTTACTTTAGATAATAGCCTAGAATATTTGATTTTTATTGGAAGGTTATAGTGTTTGATGGTTGTTTTAATGTAGGCTTTGGAAGTCATTTGTAACATGCTTGTGGATTTACCCAGTAAGTAACTTGTAAACAGTGAGGATTTTCTTCCTGATGTTTGGAGTGGTTCCAGAACAAATCAGTGCAGTTCACAAGTCAGAAAAATTTTATTTTAACTGCAGACTCTGTAAAGATGTCTTGTATATGAAAATGGAGCCCAATTCTCCACTTGCTATGTGAAGAATTCAGAAAATTCTCGCTACCTGAAATGACTGTGCATTTTTCCTTAAGATGTGCAGTGGAAGTTCATCTGCCCAGTGGAAAATTGTAATTTTGCACAATCCTCAAGATAGATCTTGAGGACATCTTGACAGGTCTTGTTGTGAATGAAATGAAGAAAGGAACAAACATAAAAAGAAAATTCAGTTTAACATGCCTTTTAAAGAGGAAAACCATAAGATGGAGGCTACAGCTGCAAATCCTTTTTACTTGGTGGCATGGTCCTACTTGTCTAAACCTGGAAGTTCTCAATCTTTAACAATATCAGATTGCCAAGCAAACTTTGTTCTTGCCTTTCATTCTTTTGGTGTGTGAAAATTGTGAAATTCTGGGGGGAATTTTCCCAGTTTAAAAACTTGTTTATTTTGAGAAGCCTTTTGCAGAGTCTCTCTTGCCCTCTCATTTTGTGGGATGTGCTGTAATGCTGCCTGCTGTTCCAAGGGATACATTAAGGCTTTTCTTTCACTTTATGTTTTGATCTTTGCCAAGGAACTAAATGTTTAGTCTCTGTAAGAAGTAAGTGGGATTTTGGCCTGTTTACAAGAATGCAATAAAGAAGGTGTGACAAAATGCATTTTCCACTAGTCCATCTTCTTTATAAGTGGATCGAGAGAAATTTAAACTGCAATGAGAAAAAAAAAAATGCCTGGAGCTTTGCACATGGTGTGCACAGGAGTCAAACTGTTTTCAGGTTTTTAAGAGATGCTGGGAATCCAGAAACTGAGCTGTAGATATTGAGCATCATTAGGAACTGATTTCTTCAGATGTAAACACTTAACTAAATTCTTATTTATTGCAGCAACAGTTGGTCAAGTTCTTCACCTGGCACTTAGATTGCAGTTGGCAGAGGCTGGTGTGGGAAAGGTAGAAACACTGTAATAAACCACTTATCCAGAGACACAGCTCCCAGAGATGTAATTTATTTGAGAAGTCCAATAGGACAAACAGAAGGCAATTTTTAGTGTTCAGCTGTCCTGTTTGTGCCAGATTTCCCTGTTTGAGAGCCAGGGAGCTCCAGGCAGCCCCATCCTGGTGTGTCTGGCCAGGAAATGCTTCCAAAGGGGGGGATTTACCTGCACCACTGGGGGAAGCAGGACCTGTACAGGGTCTCTGAATGTTGTGCAAAGAATTTTGTGGGAGAGTCTCCCTGGAGCTCTCACCTTTTCCTGTGGGTGCTGGTAATTTGGTTTTCATGCAGTAACAGACTTTTCTGGAGTGTCTCTTGACTGGCCATGGAGCTTCTATTAGGAGGCAGGTGCTTGTGATTTAAAATACTGCTGCTAGCTGCTATTGGGAAGATAGATATTGAGGTGATAATTTTGGAATAAGAATGTGATTTGGTTGTGATTTCTATGTCTGCAGAGCTTTAAACAGAAAATTCAGTAACATCATACATTATTATTAATTCCTGCTTTTGGCAGTGGTGGCAGTAGAGGTAAAAGTGAGCAATGTGTCCCTTATGTACAAATGCTGAGCCTTTGAGGTCAGTTTTGTAGACAGCAGCAGTGCATTTTGACTTTTGCCTGTTCACTTTTGAATCCCATCAATTTACCTAATTTTGGAAGGCAATTTTAACTTTGCATTACTTTTTACTTGCTGATGTTTTCAGTTAATCGTTTTCTCCTTCTGAGTTTTCCTACACATGTTGTTTATATGAGAAAGCATTTTCAAGCAGTCATGTTTTTAAACCCTATCACTTTCTACAGTGTGGGATACTGTGGGCCTTTTTTTCCATAGTTTTAAAAATCCTGCATGCTTGGATCCTTCCACTTCCCTGCAGGAACAGAGGAAATGTCTGTTAAACTCTTTATGAAGCTACTGACAAGGGAAGAAAGCCCTGGGTCCCCCAGCCTCCTCACACAGGTTTTTTGTTTGTTTGATTTTAAAAATTTGTTAAATGTATAATTTAGTTTTAAAAATGGAAGAGGATGGAATGAAGAGCACTCATCAGAGTAACAAGAGTCCTTTGGCTAAAAGGCAGCTAAGATCTCAATTTTTGTTTCTTTTAAGATAACAGCTGTCTGTGTTCCTAGAAAAATGAGATCTGATCTCAGAGCAGCCAGTTTTATCATTGTTAGAATGACAGATGTGCCAGAATCTATATTAGATCTGAGACTTGGAAGCTGAAAGTCGATTTTTTTTTTTCTATGAGACAGTTAAACTTAGACACAATATGTGCAATTCTTAGAACCTGAGGAAGGTAGATCACACTGAAACAAAAATGTTGCT